>PPON03000001.1:0-578653 GCA_003708525.3 Monosporozyma unispora | reverse complement strand
AATCCAGAGCTCTTGGCGTCTGGTGTGGTGTACTTCATGCTTGTGTATCAATCTCTGGTTTTATTAGTACAAGAGTACCTCTAAATATGTATATAATACATTATATCTATCTTATATATTAAATCTTTTATCAATTTTCTTAATTTGAAATATTGAAAATAGTGAAAAATCCATTTCCATAGTGTAGTGATATCACCCACACACAATGTAGAAGATTATGGAATCACTGAATTAGATCAATTATAATGAATATGACATTAATTAATCTCATATTCCAACAGTAATATATTAATTTTAGAATGGTTATACTATAAAACTTGGTATTAAAATACTTTTAAATTGTTTCTTCAGTATTTTGAACAATTTTAAATTTGTTTATTTTTGATAATATTTTGGGAAATTATTTTTATTTTTCTTATTAAACTTAAATATTTAAACATATCTTTAAAGTTTCCAAAATCTAATTTATTTTGAAAAATAATACTTTAGTCATACCATTATCCCTCCTGAAATAAAGCAAGAATATCTACTATTTACATTCAGATTATGTTTCTTCAAATAAGTCACTTATTTATTAAAAATGTCTTTTATTTTATAAATTTTTTTCTTTCATCTAGTTATTTAATTATATCCATCTAAAAACAAATCTCCATCCGAAGCTTCAGCAGTTGAATTACTCTTCGATTTAGTTACACTTGTCGTTGTACTCTCAGTAACATTCTTATCTAAACCTTCATCTTTATTCCGGCTAGAATCCCCGCCATTTTTCTTTTCAATATGAATACCAAGTCCCATTAATGCATTTTCAAAAACATTCTTTGCATTTTTACTATGATTACTATTATTCGATGGTTGTTTCTTTAAACTATTATTAGTTGAATGTTTCTTTAAATTATTATCATCTGAAATAACAGATTGTTTTTCATCACTAGTCACTAATTCATCTCTCTTAATATTACTATTATTATTATTATTATCCTTTTTAAAATATTGTTTCCAATTATTCCATATTTCATTGATCTGTGGTGGAGGTGGTGTCGAATCATTTTCAGATGGTACTCCTTTCACACTACTTGTTTCACTTTTATCCGTGGGAGATGAAACATCATTAATATTATCCCTATTTTGACTCTTATCACTCACAACACTTTCTTTACTTAAAGTTGATGTGTTCTTCTTTAAATTTTGGAATGTATTCAAAAATTTTTGTTGAAATAATGTAAAGGGATCAACACCATTATAAACATGTCTTGGTGGGAATAAATCAAATATACGATCATCAGTAATCTTATTAAAAATCTTATAATTTTGTGTGATTAACCAAGCTTCAACCCATTTAAAATTAAATGTGTTAATTGGTTTGTTTTTAATCATTTCTTCAGTAACACTGTCCATAGCCATTTCATTGTCTTCATGTAAATTAATAAATTCATATAATTTCACACTACTCAATAAACCAAATAAATATTCTTCAAATTGAGTTCGAAGAAAATCATCACTACCTTCATACGAGATATTACTAATCTTTCTATGTTGTGAAGAATCATCAGCTAAATTTTCAGTACTGACATTTTCTGATATCTCGGGAGTATCAACAAGATTTAACATTGAATCAATCCATTTCTTATCATGATGTGATAAATTTAATAACGGATTTAAATCCTTATTAATGATTTCAACAGAATTTTGATTTAAATTAACAAAGATATCACATAATTGATCTCTTTGTTCATATAATAAAGAGTTGGAAGTACCAATCATGAAAAATTGAGTCTTGTCACTTTTAATATTGTGTATTTGTTGTAACGGCGTATAAGGAGAAAATAATCCACCTTTTTCAAAAATTCTTAATGGTAATCCCAAAAATTTATACACTGATTTCTTATCACTAGATTTAAATGAATCAACGGTATGATTAGCTTCCAATATTTCTTTGTCATATAATTGGGGACTAATAGAATCATCTAAATGGAATATTAAATCTGGTATTAAACTGATTAGACCAAATTGTAAGTTACAAATATTTTCCACATGGGTCCCATAAACAATAATTTTCTTTTCTAATAGTAATGCTTTGAATAACACCAATATGTCTTTCTTGAACGCTATCAGTATGTTTTGCAAAGATATCCCCATATATACGTTACTATTATCATTCGTTTGAGACAATTCTGCATAAGTGCATGGATCATATATCGACACAAGACTGTCATATAATGTGTCTAGTATAGTCTTATCTGTGAAATCATGTTGCATGAAAAAAACATTAGTGACAATACTTAGTTTATCTTTGATTTGGCCTAAAATTGGTTGATATGATATGACAACAATGGCTTTTTGTACAGTAGATCTAGTCACACTTTCATCCTTAATCAAAAGTTCATCTGATTTGATTTGTTGGGAACAAGAAATGGCAAACAATGTCGTGTAATCATCCATTTCTTCTTCCGGAATTTGTGTTACATCATTGGGGTGACTGGAATGCGTTTTCTTGTTGTAAAGTAATGTAAAATATGTAAAGGTCTCTTCGAAAGAATGTGAACCATCAGGTAGCGCTTGGAAGGGTAAATCGGCCCATAGTTGATCCTTCTCTACTTCTTCAGGTAAACCATACCAATATTCTACTTCAGGACCTCTCTTGTGATGGAAATCTACTAAACATATACCAAATATTACTGGATCCATTTTTGTGAAACTTTGTAACTTAAATAATACAACTAGGATAAATTGAGAGGAAAAACAATATTTTCACGTCAACTATTAATATTACAACTAATATGATTTATTAAGCGATATATCTTTTGCTAGATAAACAATGGAATGTCTTTAACGTCTTTCTGTTCGATGTTTCAAAGTAACGAGTCTTATTTACTTTTTGAATATTTCAAATAAGATTCAAATTTTAAATCTGATTCTTAAAGTGAAAGCTTTAATTGAAGGTAAAGAAGAGTTGATTACCAGATCGCTTTAGATCAATTGAATAACAGTCCAATAGCGATACAACTCAACCCACACGCACAAATTTTATAATGACGTTCAAATACATGTGCTGTGATGACGGTTCTGGATCTCCAGTGGGGACCATGATACAATTTGAAAATGTTACTATCCTGATTGACCCGAGTTGGAATGCAGCAGACATATGCTACGAGGATGCTGTTAAATACTGGTCTGCCATTGTTCCCGAAATTGATCTGATTATCTTATCTGAGCCCACAATAGACTCATTGGGAGCATATGCACTTTTATATTACAATTTCTTATCCCATTTCCTTTCCAGAATAGAGGTCTTTGCCACTTTACCAATTGCTAATTTGGGTCGTGTCTCTACCATTGATTATTATGCGAGTAGAGGTGTTGTAGGTCCATACACATCAAATGAGATGGATGTAGACGATGTTGAAAAGGCATTTGATTTTATTAGGACTTTAAAGTACTCACAAATTGTGGACTTAAAATTTAAATTTGACGGTCTTTCACTTGTAGCATTTAATTCTGGGTCTTCTCCAGGTGGGTCTCTTTGGTGTATCTCAACATATGTGGAAAAATTGGTTTATGCAAAAAGATGGAATCATACTAAAGGTACCCTTTTAAATGGTGCCAATTTACTAGATAGCAGTGGGAAACCAATATCTGCAGTGATGCGACCCTCTGCAGTTATTACTACATTTGATAAATTTGGTTTATCAAGACCTTTTAAGAGACGTAATAGAGAGTTTAAAGATACAATTAAAGAATATTTAACTCAAAAGAAGTCTGTGATTATACCTGTTGAAATTTCCAATCAGTTCTTAGAATTGTTTGTTATTATCCATGATTTACTTTACAGTAGCAAGAAGATGGGAAGACCATTAAATTCACCAATATTACTTGTTTCATACAGTCGTGGTAGAAGTTTAACTTATGCTAAGTCAATGCTAGAATGGTTAACCGCATCTTTACTGAAAGTTTGGAGTGCTAGAGATAATGAATCACCATTTAATATGGGTAAGACTTTCCACATTGTTGGTGTTGATGAATTAAGTAAATTTTCTGGCCCAAAGGTTTGTTTAGTCTCCGATGTGGATACTTTATTAACTGAAGTGGTGAAAAAACTTCATACCACTGAAAAATTAAATATCATATTAACCCAATCAAACTCAAACTCAAACTCTAAACAACAAGATTTATTATCTCAGCTGTATAAGAAATGGAATGATACATTAAATAAAGAATCGTTAAAAGAAGGTGACCTTATTTCTTTTAATGAATCTGTTCAATTATCAAATTGCAAATATGAATATCTAAAAGATGAAGATTTGAAAGAATTCACAAACAAAATAGAGGAAAGAAGAGAGTCAAATAAGAAGAAGGAAGAAATACTAAAACAACAATTAAAGAATGGTACAGATAGTTTTAAAAGAGTCGGTGGTGAAGAGAATGGTCTGAACAGTGTTGATATCGATGGGAATGGTAATACTGGCGACGAAGAAGATGAAGATGATGACGAGGATGATATATTCCTGAATAAAAATAGACAAGAATCTAACAATGAAAATATTGAAGTACCAATTGATATTTATATACAAGAAAAAACTAAATATAAAATGTTCCCATTCAACCCAAAGAGAGAAAAACCAGATGATTATGGTGCTGTAATTGATTTCACTCAATTTATCCCTAAAGAAGATGATGATATGGAAGTGGATGGTGAGGATGGTGCGGATGGAAGCACTTCAGGTGGTGAGAAAAATAAGTCAAAGAAGGATCCAAGAAAACGTATTCAATCTGACAGCGAAGAAGAAGAAGACGATGAAGACGAATATGTTATTTCAGATATTCCTGTTAAGAAAGCACGTAGAGGTCGTTTACCAAAAGATGTAAATGACGTGGACACAAACGAAAATTTTGATAATATTGATTATCTGGATGCTTTAAACCGTCCCTCCAAGAGAATTATCGATCAAGTGCAAGTTAGATTGAAAGTTTCTATAACTCATTTCAACTTGGATAATATTGTGGATCAAAGATCTGCTACAGTCATCTGGCCACTACTGAAAACAAGAAAGATGATTTTATTAGGTCCACCTGAAGCTCAAAACGAAACAGTTATTTCCAATTTGTCAAAGAAGAACACTGATATTATGAAAACTGCATTTAATGATAAAATTATCATGGATACTGCTATCAAGACGTTAGATATATCTATTGATACAGAACTAGATCAACTGTTGAACTGGCAGAAGATTGGTGATGACCACACTGTGGCCCAAGTTGTAGGTCGTTTGGTGAAGGAAGTTGCAAAGGAAACCTCAAAGGATGTTGGTAAAGAACAATCTCGTTCCAGAGGTAAGTTGGTGTTGAAACCGCTAGAGAAACCCACCATTTTCAATTCAAGCGGTACATTATCTATCGGTGATGTCCGTCTAGCAGAACTGAAGCGTAAATTGACTGAACAGAACTATGTTGCTGAATTCAAGGGTGAAGGTACTTTGGTTATTGACGATCAAGTTGCAGTAAGAAAGATTAATGATGGTGAAACCATTATTGATGGTTCTCCATCCGAACTTTTCGATACTGTCAAGACTTTAGTGACTGACATGCTTGCCAAGATTTAAAATTATATCCATACTGGATCCTATATCTCCCACTGAAAGCCTTCTTACTTGATGGTGTCTTAATATCTGAAAGACGCTTAAGATTTCAAATTTCTAGATATTGAAAAAATTTTTTTTGAAGATAATACTAAAGCGATGACTTTCTAAGATGAAGATTCAAGTTTATCAGACAGGTAATTAAAGCCAAAGCAAAAGGTATTGGTAAGAAACAAGGGACTAAATTAACACTATACCAACGATAATACAATATAATGTCTGACACTGAGGATCGTGGCCGTGCTGAGACTAAAAGTATTTTAAAAGTAAACAGCTCTCTTTGGACAGGTGGAAAGCCAACTAAGATACAAAAGAAGGGTACACGATCACCCACTCATATAACAGGTACATTAACATTAGAACAAATGTCTGCTTATCAGGCAATGTATAGAATTGAAGAAATTACTGCATTACTTAAAAATGATCATTTAGAGCCACCCAAATATTTAGTCAGATCACAATCTCCACCACCCAAGTACGATGCTCAGGGAAGAAGAACTAATACTAAGGAACAAAGATATAGAAAGAAATTGGAGGTAGAAAGATACAGACTTGTGGAAATTGCATGGAGAATGATCCCTTTTTACACACATCCTGAAGGTTATATAAAACCAACCACTTTTGAAGAAAAATATTATATTCCAGTGGCACAATATCCTGAAATTAATTTCGTTGGGTTGTTGTTGGGTCCCCGTGGTAACACATTGAAAAGATTACAACTAGAATCCAAATGTAAAATCGCAATTAGAGGTCGTGGCTCTGTGAAAGAAGGTAAACGTGTAGGCGATTTACCAGATGGTGCAATGAATATGGAAGATCCATTGCATTGTCTTATCATCGGTGACTCAGAAGATAAAGTTTATAAAGGTGTCAAATGCTGTCAAGGTGTGGTTATAAAAGCAGTAACTTCTCCTGAAGGTCAAAACGATTTGAAAAGAAACCAATTAAGAGATTTAGCCGAATTAAATGGTACTTTGAGAGAAGATAATACCCCATGTTCAATTTGTGGTTTACAAGGCCATAAGAAATATGATTGTCCAGAGAGAGAAACATTTGCTAATAAGGTTGTCTGTCATAGATGTGGTCAACCAGGTCATATAACAAGAGATTGTCAAACACAACTCCCTCCATCTACGGGACAACCTATGAATAATACTCCAACACAAAGTCGTTACCAAAGTACAACAAGTGGTGGTAATGGTTGGGATTCAAGACAACCACCACCAGTAACATCTTCCAGATATCAAAGTGGGAACAACCACTCAAGGTACACTAGCTCATATAATAACACACCGACTACTTCTAGATATGGATACAGTACTAGCAGTTTCGCGAGTACATCTAGTGGGAGATATCAATCTAGATTTCAAAGGTCGACACCTTCTCAAACTCAACCTCAATCCTTCAACAACTCAATGTATAGCGAAGAAAACAATACTGATATGAGACAATATAATAGTATACCACAGTCAAACCAAACAACCCATAGCAACCACAACAGTATACCACCGTCAACAGAGATCTCAAGTCGCGAATCCACAAATGCTCCACCAGGTCTAGATACATTCGAAACTCCATCCGGACCTCCAGGTATTCCAGGCTTAGATTCTACTATGCTTGCACCTGGGTTGTCTGATAATAGTGTTACAGCACCTTCACTTCCGCCAGGTTTGGGAGATGACAGTAATAACAATTTACCACCAGGATTAACTGCTCTTAACGAGGATAACAAAGATAAATCTACCTCATTACCACCTGGACTAGATCAAGCTGATACAACAAATAGTCTAACCCTACCTCCAGGTTTATCTGGGCCACCAGGATTATAACAATATACTAATATATATTTATTTAGTCATAAAATAATATGCATGCTTTGTATTAAAAGTATCTCTATACTATTGTACGTAGAAAAATAGTCTTATTTATTCTGTTGTTGCTTCCATTTATTAGCCAAAGCCAAGAATTTAGGAACCTTAACTGTAGGTTCACTTGTAGATTCATTAGGCTTGATGTCATCTAGGAAAATATACTCAATCTTTTCTGTTTCAACTCCATTATCCAGCACGTTGGTTCTTTTCTCCTCTGGCATTCTTTTAGCCACTTTACTTTGAGTGTCCTCATTACCAAATTTCTCTTCAAATTCTTGCATTGCTTTCAAAATTTCGATTCTACCAAATGGATCATCATGATTCTTAAAATATGTCAATGCTTCTTCATATACTTCTCTACCTTTATCAAAGTTAACTTCACTAGGTTCAAATTCTATTTCGTTATCCTCTTCTAATTCTTCATTAGCTTCAGCTAAAAGCGTCAATTGTTCATTAGTTGGAACAGAACATTGATACATAGCGAATGCTATCCATACTTCCACAGAATAACTAGTCATTTCCAAATAATCCCTGTATAATAATCTACCGTTATCATATTCCTCTACATCAGTTTCAAACGTAATAAACTTTTCAATAATTTCCTTTCTTCTATTTAATGGGAAATTCATAACATCATTGTTCAACATAATTCTAAATATACCTCTAGCTCTATCTTCATCTCCTAAATTTTCTTCTAATTGTGCATACGCAAACCAAGTTGACAAATCATTTGCATTAAATTCAATAAACTTTTCATATAACGTTCTGACTCTGTCAAATTCTTTTAATTTAATTTCAATGTTAATATATTCTTGAAATATTTCATCACTTGGACACAAACCAATACATTTCCCTAATATTTGTCTTGCTCTTGAAATGTTATCTTGTCTAATTTCAAAATGAGCAAACATTATCCATATCTTATTGTAGGTAAATTTTGAATGAGGTACAACATCATCGATTAGTTGCTTATATAATTTCCGACATTGATCAATGTCATTTAGTTGTAATTCAATATGTGTTAAACGTCGTATCCACAAAAATAAGTATCGTTGCCATGTAATATCAATTTTAGATTTAGGTATTATCACTGGCTTATTTGATTCACTAGTTGACCTTTTAAAACTTGTTAATAACTCTGATGGGAAATTCTCTTCAATCAAATCTAAATATACCCACCATGTATCATAATCTCTGGGCATTTCAGATAAGATTTTTTCATAATTTGATTTTCTCTTTAATAGAATCTTATCATTAATTGCAGAATCATCACCGTATCTTCTATCAAGATTTAATAAGGCATTTGTTAAGGTTGTATTTTGTGGCCATTTTTTTAGAGCAACATTAAAGATAGCTTTAGCACGTTCTACTTCTTGTTTTGAAGCCTCCCAATTTGCAAATGCTACCACTAACTCTATAAGATTCTTTTGGAAATTGAAGATATAATTCAAAGTGTTTTCATGAGATATTAATGAGTCCACTGCAAGGGAATACACTTGTCTAGTAGTTGCAATAGACCCATAGATAGTTTCAAATTCAACCCATTTAAACCAAATATCTGTTGTTTCTGGAAATACATTTACGTACCTTGCATAAATGTTTCTGACGTTATCCCATTGACTTTGCCTTATTTCAAATTCGATATATGAATTCCAAGCATTGGTTCCTGGTTCTAGAGAGGTCCATTTATTATAAAGCGACCTGACAATATCCCAGTTTTCAAGAGACTCTTCAACAAATAAGTATTTATACCATAACTTGTCTACACGGGGTAATGTTGATACAGCTCTATCTAAAAGGTTTCTTGCATGATTAATGTATTTCAATTTCAACTCTGAATCAATGTAACGGATCCAAAGCGGGATATAGGATGTATCTACGAGTAAAGCTCTTTCAAAAACGGATCTTGCTCTTCTGATGTCATGCTGCTCAATTTCAAAAAAAGCATACCTCAACCATTGGCCCATATCCAGACGATTCCGTTTCAAATACGATTCATATTCTGTTCGCTTCCTTAATTGATAATCTTTTAATTCGTCTAAATCTACAATGTCGACTTTTGTAGATATTTTAATTGGATTTTTACGAGCAAAAGCATCACGTAAAATACTTCTGTCAGTAATTTGATTCTCCACCGAAGTATCCATACTTAGTGGTTACTGTCCGGCTTTAATGTTGCTATGTATATTCCTTTCACTAATAACTACTAATATATAATAAGGTTCAAATATTTGATATAAATTTTTTTTTTACGCTATCAAAAATCACATCTTTAAAATGTAATGAGAGCCAGGACAAGCTCAGAACATGGAGTAAATTCATCATAAAATGGTCAGTTTTTATAAATTCCAGCATTTCTTGACGAACTGATAAACATCACGAAGTTCTTGCTCATCAGCAGAGTGTTGTAAACCCTTGTATGTGTGAAATTCAGCCTTTTGGAATCCATAAGTGCCAATGATCCAATCTAATGAACCCATACCTCTAGACACAGCAACAACTGGATCAGCGTCACCATGGCCATGGAAGATTGGAGTATCTTTGTTATGTAGATCCTTATCCAACTTAACGAAAAGTTCTTTATGACAAGAAATAAACCCTGATAAAGAGATAAACCCACCAAGCTTCCAAGGTAAAGAAATGGCAGATCCCAGGGCAATAGCAGCACCTTGCGAAAACCCACCAAGAATGATATTTTCAGCTGGAATACCTTCATCCATAGCATGTTTCACATAATCTTTCACTACACTATTTAATGTCTTTAAATAACCTGCGTTATCGAACTGTCTCATTTCAGGATCCCATTCCATTAAATCAAACCAAGCATTCATGGGATGCCCGCCATTAGCAGTGATACCAATTGTTGGAGCTGTTGGGAAAATAAATGTTGTGGATTGGAATGCAATTGGATCCATAGCTTGTAAATGTTGACCCAAGAAGGACCATCCATGACCTGAATCACCCAAACCATGTAAGAAGATCAAAGCATGAGTAGCAGGTTGTTTTGATGCAACTAATTTAACAATTTGGCTCATTTTTGTTTGTTTTTTTGGTTGCACTTTTTTCTTGTTTTTATCATTCATAAAGTCTTTAACTTAATTCTTTCGATCTTATAATGAAGAAAAGGTGTAGCTTGTTAGAGACTAAACACACAAATAAATAAATCACAACAAGAAGCATTAAAAACTTGAGATGAGCATACAACTACCGCAAAACATATCGCTATTGTCTGATAAGGAATTAGAAGACTTAACCACTAATCATAAACCAAAGTTGTCTCAATATGTGAAACAGTATCAATCTGATAATATTGATACTATTGCCAAACAAACAAAAGCTAAGAAAGATCAATTACTGGCCCTTAAGGAAAGATATTCTCAATTGGAAAAGGATAGAGGCAATCTGAATAAAGAACTTGAAGCAGTGAAACTTTTACATTCTCAATATGTGGCTAAATATCAAAACTTAGAAACTATTTTCAAAGAACAGTACAGTGAGGATGCATTTAAACTTCAATTAAACCGTGCTGTAGCCCATTTAGATAATGAATCCAACACCTTAAAAGGCCAAATACTGTCTCTGACGGATATGGATCAATTGGATAGTTTATTAGAAAAATATAGAAATAAGAGAACCCAATACCACTATTCAAAAGAACAACTCACAACCTGGGAAGAACAAGGATATCTAAGACGTTAAAGCATGTTGGGTATTATTAGGTTATATCTCTTTTTAAGTTTGCGTTATAAAGTATCTTTATTTTTTATTATGTGATATGTTATATAAAGTTTGTATTTATTAGTGCTATGATTTATGTTAATGATAATAATGAAATTCTTTATATAAGTTGTCCAAGAGTAATATCATTGATATATGAAAAGTGTAATATGGATGGGTATAAAAATGACAAAATTGAGCAATATTCATGAGGCTTTACTACTTCAATTATCAAGAGTGTCTATTTGAATCATTAGTGATGTCTTCGTGTTGATCATTATTAGTCTCATCAGTTGTGGTACTATTAGTAGTATATGGGTCAGTATTAGACTCATCATTAGTAGAATTACGCGTAGTTGGGGTATTGTTGTCATTAGATGTTGTTACTGTTGTTGTTTCAGTTGTAGAGTCTGAAGATCCAGTATTACTACTGTTATTTGAAGCATGGAACACTTCATGGGCACCTAAATGATATGTAGAAACGTTACCTGATGGATTTCTATAACTTGCCACACCAGAATTGAACAAAGTTGGAGCACCACCATTAGCATTAGCTGTCATGTTTCTACGTTGTAATAACGAATTTCTAATACTATTACCCATAGCCAACAAATCAAGGTTTCTAGTAGCATGAGGAGTGGCTGGAGCGGAGGCTGCTGTGCTTGGTGCAGCTGATGAGTTAGTTCCAGGGGTTGGGGTCAAACTACCACTGTTATTATTTGCATTATCATGACGAGTTAAGTCATCAAAATATGATCCAATAGCATCTCTAAAACGCTCATATGGAGAACGTTCTGCACTTGGAACAGCAGGAGTAGATGTACTAATTTCACCGGTGCCATTGTTTGTGGAAGGATTTTCAGCATTCGCAGGTTCACCATTTGGAGGTGTATACCATTGCGGCGTAATGAATATAATGTTACTTGTTCTTAAAGGTGGAACAGTCGCATTAGCAGTAGTTGTGTCGGCAGTAGCAGTAGGAGAAAGAACAGCAGATCCTGGTACACTGGTTGGAACAGGAGTGTTACTAGGTAATGGGGTTGCTGGTGATGTTGTATTAGTATTAGCGGTAGTATCATCCCTAAAATGATTACTCAAATTTCTTACAGCTTCGACAGCGGTATCAGATGATGGAATATTACTATCATTAGCTGCAGCATTATTACCAATATTATTCAAATCTCTTAAAGCCTCGGTAGCAGCTCCAGATAGTGGACTATTACTATCATTAGCTGCAGCATTATATGAATTATAAAGAAGATCGTGAATTCTTTGAAAAGCAGCATTTGTAGTTGATGCAGCCTGTTGAGGATCCACATGCATTGGTGTATTATTACTTTCAGCAATAACATGTCTACATAATGGACAGGTATTTTCTAATTTACACCATTTGAAAAGACATTCTCTACCAAACACATGCTTACATGGAACCTCAACAGCCGAATGATCATAACTTGGATTAATCTCTTCATCATTTGGTGTTGTGTTGTTACTGTTACTGTTGCTTGCATTTTCATTTGAATTGGAAGAAGTAGTATCACGAGAGTTTGGAGTTGCAGGTAAAGTTTCAGCAGTAGCCGTAATAGTGGTACTACCTGGAGCCATAGCAGTTTCCACAGAGCTGGTTCTTGTTGTGGCACCAACTCCTGTATCAGGAGTAGGTCTTTTATTGGACTCTTCTTGCTTCTTCTTCTCTTCATCGTCTTCGCCTCTGCTTCTCTTCTTAGATTCTGATTTTGGATCTACAAATGGTTCATAACAAATACTACAACCTTCATCTCTGACAGTAGTATCTAAAGCTTTAATTGGAATGACTGGCAAGGATTCAAAGTCTTCTTTTGAAATACCTTTATTGAATCTCAATGCAGAGATATCCACCATTCTACGCACAGCTAATTCTGAAGCAATACTCATAATAGTTTGTAATCTTTCTTGACTGTTACCTTCTGGAATATCTCTAAACTGTAAAAATACCACACCAGGAGGGAATGGTGTTCTTCCACCAGGTATTTGAGCTCCACCAGCGGCTGTGTTAGCCCCAGCTGTAGTGTCTGTGTTCACGGCAGCGGAAGTACCAGTAACAGGAGTACCACTACCACTGTTTGTAGCGACATTACCATTGGGATTTTCATACATATACTCGATAGAAACAGTTATATTATTCCCTGTACTTGTATTAGTTCCAGTTGAATTAGAAGTAGCGGTACCATTGGTTGAATTGGTATTAGCATTAACATTATTATTATTTTGGTTCAAATTTGATCCATTTGACGGAGGTTGTCCCTCATTTGGGGCTGGTTGTGAATTACTATCACCCTCAGCCATTATTAAAACTTAAACTAGGACCTTTTTAGTAATAATTTGTAGTGTCTTTGGCTACTTCTTAGCTCAAGAGTTCTTAGCTCTTCCAATGTTTTCTATTCAATTTCAAATTTCAACGTTGATTTTATGATTTCACTTACTAAGAAATTACGTCTTCAAGATATTTGATAGTGTTTTGAGGAGCGATGATAAAAAGAAGTGAAGAAGAATAACAAGGTTATTTGATCTAAATATCTTTAATATTGGCAAGGGTAAGAATCTATATTTTTATCTATGTAAATTTTATGTAAATGGAAAATAGCTAACAGATGCTTATATTTGTTTTGTTAACAATTTCCAAATCACATCTGCAGCGGCAGAATAGCCATGATTATCCAAAGTAGATGTCAATTCCTCCATCTCTTCCAATTGCCCTTCAGAGAACTTGACATTTGGATTGTCTAATGTTTTCTTCCACCCATTTTTGGCCACTTGGGAGACAAACTCTGGATGACCTTGGAATGTAAGCAGACGACCTGGTTTGTAAAAACCTTGAGATGCACAGCGAGCCGTACTACCCCAGTTGACAATCGAGTCATTCTTTGGATGTTCCAATACTGCATCGTTATGTACCATGGACAGATTCAATTTATCTTGACCGAACAGTTTCACACCATGTTCATTCAAATTTACTGGAACCACACCACCTTCAAACCCAACTGGGTTTCTATCCACTTTACCACCTAATGCACACGCCACAACTTGGTGACCAAAACAAATTCCCACTATTGGAGGATATGTCTTACTATCATCTAATAATTCCACAAGAAGCTCTCTTAAACGGATAATCCAATCTGTGTCTTGCGAAAATGAATCGTATCTTGACCCAGTAATGAAAATGCCCATATATTCCTCTGAACTTAGCTCTTGTGCAGTAGGAATTTCACCATTATATGTATCAAACACTTTGTAAATATAATGCTCTGGTGATACTGTTTCTGGTCTTGTAGTGTCTAGTAATTTACTGGTCATCTCATCAAAGCTACCGTAGGGATAAGTCCAATCAGCAGGGTGATCTGTGTGTAAAATGGCAATTTTCTTAGCTACTGTCATGTTTTTATATAATGTGATCTGTTATAATGTGTTTGAATCCTTGTTTGAATGGAGTATTCATTTTTAATCACCATATGAATCCTACCGCTTCTTCACTTAGGCTTATCTCAATCTGTTCTCTTCTTATATTTTCAATTTTTCACTGCGAAAAAATGACAACGTAAGATTTATTATCCGATGAGATAAGCACAAAACCAAAACTGGGGTGTCTACCAACTATCAACGCTAGAAAACCATCAAACCCTAGCTGGAATTCTATCGAATGCATAATAAGTCTTACCATCAAATCTTAAAAGCTTATTATCAACCCAGTATTGTGCTGCTTTTTGAACGTCTTCCGTCGTTGCGTTACATTTATCTGCCAACGCTTCCAAGGTCAAACAATCCAAGTTGTGACCGAATTTCTGAATAACAGAATATTGTTGTCTTGTCACATCATGAACTGATGTGTTACCTTTCCGAGAATCAGTTATTTTGAGAGTAAATATAGTTTCATCTTTATAGTATTTCAAAAGTCTTTCAGGATGCAATCTTCTATAACCTCTTGTGTACATTAATATATCATCTTCAACAACAGTTGAAATCTTAAATTTATCTTCTTCACCTGTTTCATTATGAGGTTGTTTCTTCATATCCCAATAAAATGAAGATATAAATTTAGGGTAAATTCTTCCTGAATCTTCTGGCTGATCATTTGTATATGCTATTTTTGGTTTCACTTGTTTAATAAATCTATCCATTAAATCACTTTCTCTCATGTCACCTAACATGACACTGATTTTATTAAATTTAACAAATATTTCATCTTCTTCATCAATAGCTGCCATATAACCAATTCTATCATTATATCTTTTTGTAAAACCATCGTCCACAATTAATTCACTATCAATATCATCTAAATTCCCCACAGTAGAACGGCCAAATAATTTATTATCGGTTTCTTTGTGAGGGATATCATTGTTAGATAAAAGTAAATTATGACCGTTTTTAATCCGTTGGTAAAGACGAAGATAAACGATTAAATATTTCCTCTCTAATTTCCTAGATGGGAACTTTAAAAGCCTTAGAGTGAAGACGTGTAATAACAGAGTTACCAACGATTCTTTATCCTCAGTCAAAGAAAGAATGCAATCTGTAATTAAATTACTTCTGCCTTTTAACACATGTGATTCCGGATGAGTCTTAGAATTACTAGAAGAAAGATTAACATCGTCTCCAGGGTTTATAGTCAATCCATCTGGAACCCATGCCTTATACTGTCTTAAGACATCAAATATCAACATTTCACTTTTCAGTTCAGTTTTGTGAAGTTTCATATTCTTCACTTCAGAAGAAGCTGGGGCATTGCTAGAGGTAAACTGGAATAAATGGTTACCTTTAAGTGCGTGCCTTAATTTGGTCACACCTTCTGGTTTTTCAATATCAAAAGCCTTAAATTCTTTACTCTTGAGCCCCAATGAAGCATATAGGTAACTGGATATAAAATTTTCTCTCGTTAATAAAAATGGTTTCATAAATGTAGTCAGTACTCTTAAATAATGATCACGAATGTCTAAATAGATAAAGACATCGATAGCCATTATAAAAATTTGTAAAATTTCAGCTGTTGTCTTGGGACTTTCTACAATCAATTTTTGAAACTGCGATAAGAATGCAGCTACCAATTTGTTAATTAAATTATATTTCTTAACAAGAGGTCTTAATTCACACAATGTTGAACCCGCTTTAGCACAATTTGTTATAATATATAAGATTTCTGTCATTCTTATGTTGATAAATTGTTTCTCAAAATGGTCATGAATTAATTGCGGAATGCTTGTGTCTTTATCATTTGCAACATCTCGTGTCTCTTGATCCTCAGGAATCCCCAATAATTGTTGAAATCCTGGCCAAGAATTCTTCATAAACTGTCCATAAGTGTATTCCACCACTTGATGATCTTTCCATAATTTAACCATCTCCTGCTTACAAATATCTTCAATTTTGTTTAATAAGATATCTAATACCAACCCCTTCGCATTGAATTCAGTGGATCTACTGTCATCTATCCATTGGATTAGCGTTTGACAAATATCATAGTCTTCCTCTTCGATCAAATGTTGAATTCTTTCCTTTAATTTGTTTCTAAAATTTTTGTTTGTATCCATAATATAATGCCTTACTGAAAATAAAACATGATCCAATGAATGATCCTCTGATGTTCCCTTCAAAATGGGGATAAACTCAAGTGGGTAGTATAGTTTATTCTCCAATTTAATCAATTGAGAATATGTAAAGGTAGTGGGGTTATTTTCAGTCAACGAAAGACATTCCTTTCTAACCAGATCATAATAATATAGACATAAACCATCGTTGAATGGTTCATTAGCATGTTGCATAATTGTTTTAATTGCTGTTCTGACTCTTAAAGATGGCGGGCGGCTCTGGTGTTCTTGTGGTGAAAGCCATTGTAGTACCATATTCAAATCATCCTCAAATTGTAAATCTCCTAGATGACCTAAAAGTAACTCCGCTGATGACATTCTCTTCAGTATAATTTCAATATTTTCTTATCTTATGAATAACAGTCGCCCTTTTCTCAGTTTACAATCCTCCTTTATCAACAACTCTCTTTCGAGATGATGTTTTGGGAAAGCGGTTAATTTTAAAATCAATTAAAATCAATAATCTTTAAAATTAAATTGGGACTCGTACTAAATTAAAGGATTGAAGTAGGGGTAAAAGGGAGCCAAGAACCAAGAAGAAGCGAGTATAATGGTATGTGTACTTTTGCTAAAAACTATATGTGTAGGATGCAAGTTTACTAACAAGTTGCGTTTGCAAGTAAATCTTTTGGATCAAGCCAAAAGACAACGTCAAAAATTTGAAATAGTCAACTGAAGAAGATTTGATAAAGGGTTTCGTGGAGTTAACCAATTGTAGAAGAGAAAGCGCCCGTAGTTATTTACAAGACAATAATTGGAATATCAACTATGCATTGAACGAATTCTATGACAAAGAAGGTAGTTTTACTCACGATAGAGAACCAGAACAGAAGATATATCCTAAGGATCTAATTGACTTGTTTGAAAAATATGCTGATCCTGCAACTGCTGATGGAACGCGTGTTATTACGTTTGAAGGTATGATTCAATTTATTGGTGATTTAGGGTTATCATTAGAAGATGATTTAATGACTATTGTTCTTGCCAAATTGTTATCCTGGAAGAAAATGACAGACCCTATTACTTCAGAAGCATTCTTATCCACTTGGTTCATGCAAGGTTGTTCCCATATCAAAGAAATGAAGATTTTTCTTGCCGAACTAGATCACAGACTGTACCATGACCCAACTTATTTTGTCGAAATATACAATTACACTTTCAATTTAATCCTAGACGAGAAAGCTAAACAGTTAGACACTAATACTGCCATCGAGTATTGGAAAATTTTCTTGCTACAACCCAAGGAACCAGCACCAATCCAGATAGAATTAGACATGGTATCGATGTGGTTAAATTTCTTACAAGCTGAAAAAAAAGACTTAATCTCCGCAGATTGCTGGCAAATGATCATGCAATTCTTTCAAAGGTATCCTACTTTCCAAGATCTAGCCACTAACTACGATGAGACTGCTGCTTGGCCATATATTATCGACGAATTCTATGAATATCTTGAAGATGAAGGTAAAATATGATGGGAATAGACCATCTGAAATGTCACGTGACTGGAAAATTTTTTTGTTTTAGCGATGAGCTATAAATTTTAATTGATAATACTACTTAATAGTTATGAGAGTTAGACATTACAGTAGACTGTATAGACCAACAACAAGATATCACACGATGGTGCAATCATATCAAAGATTTGAACAAGCTAGTGTATTTGGGGTTATCAGTTCGAATTCCAATTCTGTTTGGATTCCATCCCCCTCCACTAGAAAGAGAGGTAACAGTCATAACAACCCGGGTCAAATCATTACCAGTTGTCTTGAAAACATTAATATTTGGGATATTAAAACAGGTGAATTGTTAGCCACTTTAACTGATGGTATGCCTCCGGGATCCATCGATGCTAAGGGTTCAAAACCTGCTGAAGTGACTCTCATGAAATTTCATCCAGATACAAACTTATTAGCTGCAGGTTATGCTGATGGTGTGATTAAGATTTGGGATTTAGTGTCTAAGACTGTCTTATTAAACTTTAACGGTCACAAGTCTGCCATTACCGTGTTACAATTCGATCCAACTGGTACCAGATTGATCTCTGGGTCTAGAGATTCTGATATTATTGTCTGGGATTTAGTCAGTGAAGTGGGTCTTTTCAAATTAAGATCACATAAGGATTCTATCACCGGTATCTGGTGTGAAGATGAAAATTGGTTAATTAGTACTTCCAAAGATGGGTTAGTTAAGGTTTGGGATTTAAAGATTCAACAATGTGTAGAAACTCATATCGCTCATACTGGTGAATGTTGGGCTCTTGGTGTTCAAAATGACTTTGTTGTCACCACTAGTGCTGATTCCCAGGTTAAAATTTGGGAATTAAACTTAGAAAATGACAATGGTTCCAAACTAATTGAAAAGGGTGTCCATGAAAAGCAAAGTAAACATCGTGGTGTGGATATTCAATTTGTCACAACTTTAGATGGTGTTAAATTCTTTTTCATTCAAAATGCTGATAAGACCATTGAAGTGTTCAGAATTAGAAAGGATGAAGAAATCTCCAAGGCATTAAAGAAAAGAGAGAAAAGATTAAAAGATAAAGGTATGACTGATGAAGAAATTGCCCAAAATGTTAAGGATTCTCACGTGTCTATCGTCATGCATCCATTTCAAATGATAAGGTCTATTTACAAAGTTAAATCTGCCACTTGGACTATCGCCACTTCTAATAAATTAGAAATTGTCACTACTACATCAGGTAATACTATTGAATATTTCTCCATTCCATATGAAAAGAGAGAACCAACACAACCGTCTCCAAATAAATTATATACCATTGAGTTACAAGGGTTAAGAAATGATATCCGTACTTTAGATATTAGTGATGATAATAAATTATTAGCCACAGCTACTAATGGTTTATTAAAGATTTGGAATGTCAAGACCAGATTATGTATTAGAACTTTTGAATGTGGGTATGCTTTAACTTGTAAATTCTTACCTGGTGGGTTATTAGTTATTGTCGGTACTAGAGATGGTGAATTACAATTATTTGATTTAGCCTCCTCCACTCAATTACAAAATTTAACCGATGCTCATGATGCTGCTATTTGGTCTTTAGATATTACTTCTAATGGGAAGAGATTAGTTACTGGTTCTGCTGATAAGACTGTTAAATTCTGGGATTTCCAACTAGAAGAAATAGCCATTCCTGGTACTGCTGATAAGTCTGAAATGAAATTAGCCCTTTACCATGATACAACTTTAGAATTAAATGATGATATCTTAGCTGTTAAGATCTCTCCAGAAGACAGATTTTTAGCCGTGTCTTTATTAGATAGTACTGTCAAAGTGTTTTTCCTAGATACTATGAAATTCTTCTTAAGTTTATATGGTCATAAATTACCGGTCTTATCCATTGACATTTCATTTGACTCTAAGATGATCATTACTTCATCAGCTGATAAAAATATTAAGATCTGGGGTTTAGATTTTGGTGATTGTCACAAATCCTTATTTGCCCATCAAGATTCAATTATGAATGTTAAATTTGTACCGGAATCACATAATTTTTTCAGTTGTTCTAAGGATGGTATTATTAAATATTGGGATGGTGATAAATTCGAATGTATTCAAAAGTTAGCTGCTCATCAAAGTGAAGTCTGGGCTCTCGCTATTGCCTCTGATGCATCTTTCGTCGTCTCTTCATCTCACGATCATTCTATTAGAATATGGGAAGAAACTGAGGATCAAGTGTTTTTAGAAGAAGAAAGAGAGAAAGAAATGGAAGAACAATATGAAGAAACTTTATTGACCTCTTTAGAAGAAGGTGCTGGTGATGATGCGTTTAAAAAGGACAGTGGTGAAACCAGTGAAACTTCAGATGTTCATAAACAGACAATGGAATCTTTGAAAGCTGGTGAAAGATTAATGGAAGCCTTAGATATGGGTATCAAAGAAATTGAATTACATGAAACTTATGAAAAGGATTTAGCAATGTGGAACAAGAAGAAAAACTCTACTATAGTTGATATGCCTGTAAAACCACAAGGTAATGCCATCTTAATTGCCATGAAGAAAACACCAGTGGAATATATTATGGACACATTGATTAAAATCAAACCATCACAATTAGAAGATGCTTTATTAGTTATGCCATTTTCTTATGTTCTTAAATTTTTGAAATTTATTGATATTGTTATTGAGGATAAGAAAATGTTTAACAATCGTTTAGCATTAATTTGTAAGAATTTATTCTTTATAGTAAAGGCAAACCATAAAGAATTAGTGTCCCAAAGGAATGAAGAATTAAAATTACAAATACAACGTGTTAAAGATGAATTAAAATCAAGTTTACAATCTAACGAAGATGATCTTGGGTTTAACATTTCTGGGTTGAAATTTATCAAACAACAATGGAATTTAAAACATAATTTTGAATTTGTTGACGAATATGACCAACGTAAACAAGAGGAGAAGTTTGCCAAGAAAAGAGTTTTTGAAACTTTGAGTTAGAACGAACCTATAAAAGCAAATCTGTACATTAAATCATAAATAGAAACTTATTAAGTAATATTATTAATAAAATATTTTTTTAGCATGAATAGTAGTAATATAAATAAATAAATAGTTATAAATAAGCATAAAATAAATACGTATAAGATGTTGTGTGATGTAAAAATGGAAATAAAAGTCTATAATAAATAAGATGAGGTCATTACGAGGGGGTCATTAAAATTGGGAGTATATGGGAGTTAAAAGGAAGAAATTAAAATCAAGCCCATTTGCCTAATAATGCCATTAAACCGGCACCAAGACACATAATCACATAAGCGTATAACATTTTTTTCAATCCACCTGGTCCTTTGAATTGATTTGAGAATAAGAATTCATGAGCCATTAACTCAACCAGACCAGTATAAATCAAAATACCAGAAGAAATAGAATCAAACACACCATTGGCGATAAGAGCACTTCTTGAACCTGGCACCCATGAGTTTCTCACACCAATACCAATAGCTACAGCAATGGGGCAAGTTACAGTAAATGCAAGACCCATAAGCCATGGTGTGGAACGTCTTGAACGTGGCCAATTAGTTTCAGCAACACGAGTACCTAAACCTAACCCTTCAAACATTTGATGGAATGTTAGGACAATAAATAGTGTTTCAAATTCTTCACCAGAGACAGATAACGATAACCCGACAAAGACAGAATGAAACAAAACACCAGCTTCTAGGATGGAGACTGCAACAATTTGATTTAAATATTTTTCTCTATCCTCTTGGTCCACTGGGGTACCAATCTGACTTATATCTTGATGTGTGGTCTCATGGGAAAAATGATCTTTCCCCAGTTGAGATGGATGCATTTCGATGGGGATAGATGTACTTTGAGGGACAGATGTTTGATCTTCCAAATCTTGTTTTGATTTAAAGGCTTCAATGTTATGAACTTGATTAACGGACACTTCTGTACCTAGACTTGACAAAGAATCTTCTTCTAGTTCGTCAAAATCCTCATCAGAATGTAGATGATCTGTGTCTCTAATTTCATCCCCATGTTCATGAGAATGTTGATGTGAATGTGAATGAGCATTTCCAGAGCCATGATCATGTTCATCCCCCAATGATTTGGCTACGAAATAATGTGATATAATTTCAGTGAAAAATAATGCAAACAGGGACATTAAACAAATCCCAAATGCCCATGGGTAATCAGCAAACGTCCCACCAAGACATGGATCTCCCAGGGCTTCACTTGCTGGTTGTAAAAGATGAATAAATGCAGTAGAGATGATCACACCTGACCCAAAGAATTTAGCGACAAAGAAACACCATTCTGGTAATCTAATAGCTGAATATCTTGATGACATGATGGGGAAAAACACACCAAGTCCAGAGGAGATCAGAATGATAAAGACAGCAAGGATTCTTAACCCACTGTGACCATTGTAATCGTTAGAACTAGAACATTGTGGGAGTGTGGATCCACCAGAATCATCTCTGGGGAGTAATGTGGATAACAATTGTGACATGTATGTAACTTTAACGGTTACTTTGATTATTGTCTCGAAAGTAAACAAGCACAATGGCTAACCAGATGAAAATATAGCTCTTTTCAAGTGTCAATCCAGTTATAAAAGTATATATTTCCCTCTCTGTGCCCAAGAGTATTTATTCCATCACTTTATGGCCATTCCTATTTCTTCTTCGAGAATTGGAAAAGTACTGAAAAGGTGAAAAGTACCCTGGAGGTTATTTTGCCTTTGTGAAAAAAAAGTCACTCAATCCACCTTCAAGGTTATTTCGGAGGCCAGGAAGCCAGATAAGGGGAGTTTCCCAGTATTGTGTTTTTTGGGTGGGTCCGGGATGTGTCTAATGGAAGGCACCACATTGTAACGAGTAATACATTTAAGTACTTAATTAGTTATGAATGTATATATATGAAGGTCTTTAAATAATTAAATATTGAATGGGTTTTGAAGGATTATTCTCCAAAATCACTTAATCCTGACGCAGGGGACGGCGTTAGCACAGGGAACATACAATCGCGTTCCAGCTCTTGTTCACTTTGTTGTAAAAATAATTGTTCTTCCAATCTATTTCTCACATAACCCGTGTGATCAGCGTCCATACTACGTTTGATTGGACTCTCTGATCCATCTCTAGTTGACTTCTTGCTTGGTGAACCCATTGGTGTGGTAGCACTACCAGCACCACCGACACTACGACGCGGTGACGACATCACATTGGTGGATTTACCTACCATCATAGTCTCATACTTCTTACCATTTTGACAAACCATTCTATCACGATGTTGAATTAATAAATCTTCATCAGCAAATTTCTTACCACATGGGCAATTAAATGTTTTATTTAAATGTGATTTCTTATGTCTTACTAAATCGTGATTTCTCACAAATGCTTTCTTACAACCAGGATAATCACATGAATATGGTCTATCCTCCAAATGGGTTTGAATATGTGATCTAATATTGTAACGTCTCTTAAATGTTTTACCACAATTTGGATATAAACATTCAAATTGTTTATCTGGTAATTCCTTCACATATTGATCAATACTACCACGTGGTAATGTGGTAGGTTTTCTGGTAATCTTCATTGGACCCACATGTGGTTCCACTGGTGGTGGCATTGGTGGACTTTCCAGGATATAATTTCTTTCACCATTGAAACGAGGTGATAAAGTGGTTCTATGATATAAATTATTCCCATTACTACCAGGTGACAAGATTGGGAAACTCGGTGGTGGATTCAACATTGGTGTGTTATTATTATTAATTATTACACATTCTGGACGTTGTTTCACAGGTGTATGTTGGAAAAGATGTTTTCTTGGTATTGAATTGGGTACATTTAAATGATTAGCACCAGGTACTTGTTTCACGGGTGTATTTTCAGTAGAGGCTGGAATAGTAGGCATAACATCAATTTTTGTTGGTGAACGTCGACTCGAGAATTTATCTTCTTTATTGCCACTGCTATTTTCCATGGTTATACCTAATCCAACAAGCCTTTGTGGACTTGTAGATTCTGCATCACTATCACAAGCAGATAATGGAATAGTAGATACAGTAGAAATAACAGATTCTTTTTTATTATGTCTTTCACGTCTATTAGATGATAATAGTGGTGATGTGGTACTGAAAAATGGCGAGTTTAAAGCATCAATACCATTATTTTGTTTTGAATCTTCTTCATTCATAGATTTAAACAAATCAGGGACATTTCCCTCCATGGAATGCTGTAAATTATTAGAATATTTGGATGGAGATGTGGATGATGTGACAGATGATGTAGAGATTGAAACCATTCGATTTCTTGTCTTTGTTCCTAATCTTCTACTTGGGGAACCAGTTAAAGATGTATTTGATAAAGGTGGAGAAATCATTGATGGTGGTGGGAATTGATATTTTCCATCAACAGAATTACTTGTAATAATTAATGCCTCACCAGAAGGCGGCCTTGCTGGAGTTCTTAAGCTCTTTTGTGGTGACGGTGATGTGTTACTATTACTTGTTAAAGGGTCATTTTGTTCTTCTAATGCTCTTTGCAATCGTTCTTGTTGTAATTGATTTGCTCTTAATTGTTCTTGTAATTTTTGATTCACCATTTTTTGTTTTTCTAATGCGGATCTTAATTCTTCTTGTTGTCTAAGAATTAATTTACTCACTTCATCGTCTTGCTCTATTATTTTATCAACATTATTGCCATTGATATTGTTCCCATTATTATTAATTTGATTATTGAATATATTATTATTGTTATTATTATTGTTATTATTATTGTTATTATTATTGTTATTATTATTGTTACTATTATTATTAGTTAGTCTATTTTCCATACCAGATCTTTGTAAACTTGCTATACTTAATGTTTTATTATGATTCTGAAACCCAAAGATAGCTGTCCCACTCATACCTCTCTTATGTGAGGGCATAAGTTGTGATTGATTCATAGAAGTATCATAAGTCATTCCATTATTTAAATAATTGCTCCCATCCCAATTATATTGGTCAGTAGGGTCCATTGAATTCTCCTGATTAGTGGGTATCATAGGAATATCAAGATCTCTCAACTCCTGGGTTAAAAAATTATCAATATCATAATAATTCATCCCCAATGGATCCTCGTTATTACCATTCGGGTTATTAAGATTATTATCATTATTCATAAATATATTTGATTCACTTTCTGGGGTATATAAAGCATTTTTTTTGTTATTATGATTGTTAAGTATATCACCAGGCTTTAGCAATTGATTTGGGTCTATGCCCCACGAGTCAACAGCCTGTTCCATATTGTTAAACCTGTTATCTATTTGTATTTTATTCTTGCTGTTTTAATATTGATTGATTTGCAGAAGGGGAGTGTGTGGTTGTTTGTTGTTGAGTCTCACTTATGTTAGCTAAACTTGTTTATTTTATTTGTTTTATTCCTAAGCAAAGTAGAAGGGAAAGTACAATAAACTTTATCGTTTATCGATGTGATTAGCAGTTATAAACTCCTCGAATTTAAACATCAATTGACCCCTCTTGAAGATTGCAAAACATCAATGTCTCGAACGTCTTCTTACATCAAATCAAAATTTCACTGAAAAAAAAATCTTGTTATAAGTCCCGGTGTTTACACCATTTCCCGATTAGGAAGTGCAAGAGTAAGTGATTCTCTATTCCTGTCGTATTGCAACCTGTGATCGGCAGGAATGGCCAATGTGGTAGGCAGAGGTGGTAGAACCAAGTCAGCAGGTAGTGTGGTGGCCCAGGTCTTAGCAATGGAGACGTGAGCGTGTGTAATGAAGGATTCTGAGATCTTTTCCGTCAGGGACAGTGATTCTTGGGCTAAAGTAGCATTGATATCACTGAATATCGGGTGGATGTAGTCCTGGAACAATTTAAAAGACACAGGGAGGGTGAGGAATGTAGTTTGACGGCCAGAGGTTCTTAGCAACGTTGGTTGTGATTGTAACTGTACAGTTCTGTCTAACCATCCGGGTCTATCCAATAACCTGTCTTGTAAACGGGAGAAGAACTTGTCCCTGGCAGTCTCTGTTGCAAAACGTAAGTTAGGGGATAATGTCAAGTGTAAATTCAAGGGCGTTCCAAAATTACTATAGAACAAAGGTTTGAAATCTACTTCATATGATTTGAATTTGGTATTACATAGTGCTAAATATTGACTTAACGTATTTCGATCCCTCGCAGTCAATCTCCAATCCAAATATATGAAACTGGTCCAGATTCTATTGATCATCGTATCAACTTTTCTCTTTTTCACACTTGGTTCAATATGGTATTTGTCTAATAAACTTGGGGGTAATAAGGGTAACTTATCTTGTTCCGCCTCCTCTTTTAACGAACTATCACTATCACTATCAATATCACTATCACTCGAGTAAGCTTGTACCAGATCCATATTTGACCTGTTAGATCTTGTGTGATTCTGTCTCTCAGTTTCCTTCTAACTTCTTAATTTAATTATTTCATATGGCGCACAGAGACTCATCGAGATTGAAACCGATTTTTAAAGATTTTAACGTGTCAAATTCAAATGGTTGCATCCATTTGATAAGAGCCTTGGCTTAATATGAAGATAAGAGAGAGATATAAACTTGTAGAGTTAAAAGGTGTAAAGATATATTTAAAACATTTCAAAGAAGAAACAGAATCAATTCTTTAAACTTTCACTTTAAAATCACACAAAATAATGGTGTTTGAAAATACAAAGAAACATAATAGGTCGCATTCAAGATCCCATTCTTCATCTAATATGGGATTAGCAGGCATTGCAGTGGGTATTCCAACTAGTGCATCCACTTCTAATGGTACGACTACCCCAGGGAGAAGGCCTTCTTTGACTAGAAAGCGATCTAGTCAAAGATTGATAAAGACCATTAATATAGATTTTGATGATACCATATCGTTTAATGACGATTTCAGTGACACAAGTGAAACTCGTAGTGGTGTGAATAACATTGAGGAAGTTTCAGTGATATCTGATGACAAGATTGAATGGAATGAGTCCGCATTGGAATCACTTTCAATACACAATAAGACATCTAATATACCCAATCTATCAAGTTTAAAAATTGCTAATGGTGGACAAGAAAATAGAGGAAACTCAACGGGACTGGATTTTATTGAGGTTCCATATGTTAAAGCTATTTTGGATGCAAGCTTACCTGACGATTATTTGAAAGATGATATTTTAAACATTATACAAACTTTGAGAATTCCAAAATGGTTTCGTAAAGGTTATGTCGAATCACCATATGACAGAAATTTGCTTACCTTAAACAAAATATCAGGTGCGATGACTAATGCAATCTTTAAGATTGAATATCGTGGATTACCATCTTTGTTATTAAGAATTTATGGTAAAAATAATGATTCTATTATTGATAGAGATTATGAATTACAAATATTAGCCAGGTTGTCTATTCAAAACATTGGTCCATCCTTATATGGCTGTTTTGAAAATGGTCGATTTGAACAGTTTCTAGAAAACGCAACGACATTGACTAAAGAGGATATTAGAGATTGGAATACATCACAACGTATTGCTAGAAGAATGAAAGAATTACATAGTGGGGTCCCACTTTTAAAGGCTGAATTTGAAAATGGTCCCGCGTCTTGGCAAAAGATTGATAAATGGGTTGAATTGATTGAAGAACATCCAAATTGGATTAGTGATGATGAAAGGATTAAGTTCGTTTTTAATTGTGTTAATTGGACGCAATTCAAGACAAACATTCAAAAATATAAGCAATGGTTATTTAAAAGTCAATCTAAGAGTCCATTAGTGTTTTGTCATAATGATACACAATACGGTAATCTGTTATTTAATTCTCCATTGATAAATACACCAGCGAGTCAAACTCCAAAGAGTACTGTTACAAGTGATAGTGATGATATTAGTGATTCAATGTCAAGTTTATCCCCTACTTCAACGCAATCTTTATTTCCATCCACATCAAATGTTTCATTAGATAAGATTATCAATCCAACAAGACAAGATCAAATACAAGATAAAAAATTAGTTGTTATTGATTTTGAATATTCTGGTCCCAACCCTGCTTCTTATGATTTAGCCAATCATTTCAGTGAATGGATGCATGACTATAGTTGTTCCAAACCATGGAGTTGTAACCCATCTTTATTCCCTTCCAAAGAACAATTATTAAATTTTCTTTACTCTTATGTGTCACATTTGAAAGGTTCCTCTATTTTAAAGAAAAGAACCACTAAGGAATTAGAAGATGAAGTAAGATATTACTATAATGAAGTATTGAAATGGAGAGGTACACCACAATTATTTTGGTCTAGTTGGGCTGTTATCCAAAGTGGTGAGTTACAGAAGAATGATGAAGAATTAGAGGAGGAATTTGATGGTATTAATGGTGAGAAGTATATTATAACAGTGGATCCATTAGATAAACATGATGAAGTGACCCCAGAACTAGAAGAAGAGGCAAGTGAAGGTGTTAATATTGACACTTTTGATTATTTGAAATATTGCAGTGATAAGATTTCCGTTTTCTGGGGTGATCTAATAGGTTTGGGTATAATTACCCGTGAAGATGTTGTAGATACTGACAAAGTACAATGGTTAGATGTTAAATTGTTATAGATTAACTTATGTATGCAATTTTTTCTTGTGTCTGATAATGTAATTATTCATTTTAATGCATATATTTATTTAAATCAAAATAGTTGATTAATAAACGTTTTCATATGGTTTTGCAGAAGAGAATGTAAACACAAATAAATATACACAAGAAGGGAAGGAACATATGTGTGACATTGATATATAATACCATCCAGACTGAATGAAAAGATGGATTTCAGACGTGCGCAACGAAATTTAAATTTAATGATAGCAGATGGGAGTCCTGATAGTCTTGCCTATAGCGATAATCTCAATGAAGATCCAGATAAGTTTAGTTCAAGTCCCGTGAAATCTACACATGGGACACAGATACCTGAATTTGATTTATCTTCTGATACAGAGACTACTCATCCTCCAGTGATTCCAGAGGATAAGACTGAGAAGGAAGCAAATAAAGAGTGTATTAATCTCGATGAGGTAAATAAAGTAGATAATGAGAGTAAACTGCAGACTCCTGAAAATTTAATACATAACATACAACCCATAGATGAATCAAATGAAGTCGACGATAATGATGTCAATACGATATTCATGAACACACAGATCCAAAGTCGATTAGATGATGCTAATGAAAAACTAGAACTAAAATCACAATTAAATCAATTCAAATATACACAAGAAGAATCTAGATCACTGTCAGAACCTTTGGTACTAAAACCAATGAACAGTATTACGAAAGGGCAAGCCAATGTTGGCAAGAAGAGAAGAAAACTGACACCGAAGGTATCAAGAGCATCTAATTTGATGGAAATGCTCTCAGGAAAAAATAAAAAGGTGAAAGATATAATAAAAACACATAAAAATGTTAAATCTAAGTCCAAAGTGTCTACTAAAATTAAGAAAGTTGTTTATGATACTTATAACGAGGAAGAATGGAATTCTTTAAAGAAACTTCTCTTAGAAAAATTTCCAGAAAACACTAATGAGGATGTTCAAGAAATGTTTAATTATGTCTATGGTGAAGAAGATTCAAATCTTTCGAGTGGGGCACCCAGCCAACGTGTTGAGATGTGGAACGCATCTCAACAAAATTTGGCTGTTTCTCAAAAAGTTAGTCAAGGTTCTTTTATTGATAACCATGAGACAATAAGCCAAAAGATCAATTTTATGTCTTTATCACAAGTGATGGAAGATACTGGTGTCAGTACTAATAAACAAGTTGGTGAAGGGGCTAAACTTATAAATTTAGAAGATAAACCTATTTCAGTTGAGTCTGATCATGTTATTAGTTTAACAAATTCAGGAAGTTCAATATCAGAAAGTGTACCAACCCAAGATGATCTATATGTCACTAAAGAAGACGATAGAGTTGAAGGGCTCAATAATCATGATGATAAAGAACCAACTCTTTTAGATACAATAATACAAGAAAATAAAGAAAACTCGATTGTGTATGATAGTATGGATGAAAATGATGAAGGGTTGAATATTCTAAATGACAAATTTGGATTGAATAAACAAATATTTTATGATAAAAATAATTCTCTTAAAATCACAAAGATACCTGAACTGAGTCCCGATATAGCATTAAAAAATATACCGTTATTGCCATTCAATACTGCTTCACCTACCAAAGCTGAAACCATTATTGATTTAACTCAAGGATCTTTCAAAATTAGTAATGAGCTAGTTTCCCCTGTTAAATCAGTTGTATCAGATTTGGTTCAAAGTAAAGAGTCTCAAAAAGAGCGAGAAGTACAAGTTCCTGCTACAAGAACAGGTACTTTTGATAAACTGCCAGAAAAAGAAGTTGAGCCGGTTCCAAGTAGGCAGATTCCTGATGTGTTATTAAAGATTAAAAGCGATCAGTATTATAAACTGGACAAATTGCAAGATGATTTCACTATTGTTCATTCTTATAAAGGAACCTCAACTGATATTGTGTACGACTCTTATGATGATGAGGAAGAAGATGTGGAAGATGATGTTTTATATGTTATCTTAACACAAAATAATAAGGTATCAAGAACTGCCTCTTCGACCGAGGTCCCTGTTAGGATTGATACATTATATGAAGAGTCTGTAATAGTGTCACAGAAGGAGAACGTTGACGATAATGAAAGTGATATATGGGCCAGTCAATCCGCTAAGGATATAAGAATAAATGTACGCCAATTAGGATTAAAGACAGCTAGAACCAAATCAGAAATGGTAGAATCCTTGCAACTAGCATCCCAAATTGTGAGCTCGCAGGACATTAATGATACTCCTATAATCAGTCAAGGAACAAAGGTCAACATTTTCAATCATCTAAGTCAACTGGCAAAGCAATTACCATCTGTTATATTGGAAAAATTCTACACATTCCAACCAATTCCTGTTCATGAATTAACAGCAATGTTTATAGAAAGGGATCCATTTGTTAATCGGATAGAAGAACAAACTATTAAGGAATGGGCTGAACAACATGGTATTAGTTTACGTCAATGAAACGTATATAGATTAATTCACAGCATATTATGTAACCATCATTAAAAATAAATATATTCATTTCAATCTTATCAGTTCAGAATTATTAAATCAATTCTTTAGGGATTCTACTGAAAGTTATTTTGAGATTTAGTTCCAAATTGAAGCTTTTCATAAAAAAAAGTGATGAGATGATTAAACCTTTCGAAAAGCACATAATGGCTAAATTACACTAAAAAATTGTGATGAAGGCATTCATAAGAAAGGCAGTACTTAGTTAATAGGGGTAATATAGATATACATATATACTAACTATGATTGCTCCTATTTTATTCCATTTAGACGAGGAATCTTTATATGAACACATTTTTGAAAGATATGTGCAATTGGAAAATGGGATTGGTGATTTGAAGCAAGATCTGGGGATACAAAATAGATCTAATAATCAAATTGAAATTAACATTGAACCCACGGAAGTAGACTCTACTGGAAATGGTAAGAAAAGGGCTGGGAAAGCCTTGAGAAAGAAACGTAAATATAAAGAGAAGACTGTGGTTACAGGTACGGTAATCAAAAACACATTTAATTTAGTCATCGATCAATCGATTACAAGTTTGAATTCCTCAAAGGATAACAATAATTCCACGACAGGCTACGTGTTATGGTCCATTACCCCATTTTTTATTAAATGGTTGTTATATAGTCCATCTGCAGAAATGTTTAGATCTGGGATGAAAGATGTCCACATTAAATATTCCAGAGATGAAGAAGGACAAGAAACTGAACCGAATTGTATTACAAAAATGGATATACCGTACATACTGAACGTTAAGAATAAAAGCGGTGAAAATAAAGTAAATATTATCGAGTTAGGTTCTGGGATATCAGGTATTTTACCAATTACCCTGGGAAATTATGTGGACAAATATATAGTCACAGATCAAAAAGGAATCTTGAGCAAGTTGAAAGAAAATATCACTGGAAATATATCACAATTGCCCTTGAGGAGTGTTAAATCTTCCAGTCTAGGAATGGACGACACTCCAAGCAGTGACAGTAGTGATGAAGATGAATTAACTATGATAAGGAGAATAAAACCTCAACTTTGTTTAGAGGTGGAACCAATTGATTGGGAAACATTTATATTAAATACGACGACGGAAATGAGACTGTACCCATACTTGCAAGAAATCAAAAAGGAGAGTACAGGTACCATCTATGTTTTAGCGATGGATGTGATTTACAATGATTTCTTGATAAAACCATTTCTCGAAAGCATCAAGCAACTACAAAACTATTATTCCACATCACAACAAACAGTGGTATGTCTTGTCGGTATTCATTTAAGATCTCAAGAGGTGGTCACGTCGTTCTTGGAACAAGCAGTCATTGAAGAAGAATTGAATGTGTTCTCAATAGACACCCAGGAATGGGAGCAGTCCCGTTTCAACCTCTACATGATTCGATAAATAGGAAGAGTTGATCCAAGTTTGCCATTGACCTTCCAACTGTCATATCTGTTGAGTTAACGAGACCATTAAATTGTAGTATCTTGGCCAATAATGGATTCTATACTGTCGCTGTGCACGGCGCAAGCGCGATGCCTTCCAAGAAATTTATTCTTCCAAAGTTTGATATTATTATTATTGTCAATATTTGAAAAACAATATTATTAAAGATGATTATCATCTTTGTTTTTAAACACGTTTGGCAAAGCACAAACATAAAGATTGTTCCAAAAAGAATCCACACTGTCGGTGATCCAATAAACCAGTGTTGATAGACACATTATCTCATTATAATCAAAGTTATTTTTATTTCCATATTCATAGCTGCTTCATTTCCATTTTATCCCTGTTTAAATTCAGAAGGTTCTCAAAAACACATAATACGTCGCTTCACCTAAAGATAAGTCTGTTTTGAACTTCTATACCTAGTCTTTTTAGATACATAATTGCATATTTGATATAAGAATACCCTGTACATTACTATTTTATTTTATTTATTTGCATTTAACAAACTTTATTTTAGGAGGTGAATATATTTAGAACAATTTCCTTTTCCAACAATTATACGATCGAGATTATTACAACAACAATCCTGAGGTACTAGTTGATTGCATAAAGATACAACTTTTAAAGAAGAGATAAAACAATGGCAGTTTGGGAACATTTATCTGTATCAAAGTCCCATGTGGCGTATGCTTGTGTGGGTGTCTTCTCAGCCGTTTTCTCTTTAGTGTCTTTATTTGTTAAAGAAAAATTATATATTGGTGAATCCACCGTGGCCGGTATCTTTGGTCTGATTGTGGGTCCCGTTTGTCTGAATTGGTTTAACCCATTAACATGGGGGAATTCAGATTCCATCACATTAGAAATCACAAGAGTTGTCTTGTGTTTACAAATTTTCGCAGTGGCTGTAGAATTACCGCGTAAATATATGTTAAAACATTGGCTATCAGTGACTTTGCTATTAGTTCCAGTCATGACGGTGGGTTGGTTAATCATTGGGTTATTTGTTTGGATTATTATTCCAGGATTAAATTTCTCTGCTAGTTTATTAATATCCGCCTGTATTACCGCTACAGATCCTATCTTAGCCCAATCTGTCGTGTCAGGTAAGTTTGCACAAAGAGTGCCTGGTCATTTAAGAAATCTTTTATCTGCAGAATCGGGTTGTAATGATGGTATGGCTTTCCCATTTATCTTTTTATCTATGAACTTAATTTTACATCCAGGAAATGCACGTGAAATTGTGAAAGATTGGATTTGTGTCACCTTGCTCTATGAATGTATCTTTGGCTGTATCCTTGGTGTCTTTATTGGCTATGTCGGTAAAAGAGCCATCAGATTTGCTGAAGAGAAAAACATTATTGATCGTGAATCCTTCTTAGCGTTTTATGTTGTGTTATCCTTCTGTTGTGCCGGTTTCGGTTCCATCTTAGGTGTGGATGATTTATTAGTCTCATTCGCTGCTGGTACTGCATTCGCGTGGGATGGTTGGTTTAGTGATAGAACCGAGGAGAGTAAAGTCTCTACTGTTATTGATTTATTATTAAATTATGCATATTTTATTTATTTCGGTGCTATTATCCCGTGGAGTCAATTTAACAACGGTGACATTGGCTGTAACGTCTGGAGATTGATTTTACTTTCCATCATTGTCATTTTCTTAAGAAGAATTCCCGCCGTGTTAGTGTTAAAACCATTGATTCCCGATATCAAATCTTGGCGTGAAGCTATTTTCGTGGGTCATTTTGGTCCAATTGGTGTTGGTGCTGTCTTTGCTGCCATCTTATCTCGTGCTGAATTAGAATCGGCAGTTACTGAGGAGTCTACTCCTTTAAAACATGTTCCACCAAAGGGTACTGAACATTGGCAATTGATGGCTTGTATTTGGCCAATGACTTGTTTCTTCATTGTCACTTCTATTATTGTTCATGGTTCTTCTGTTGCTGTTATCACTTTAGGTCGTCATTTGAATTCTATCACTTTAACCAAGACGTTCACTACTCATACTACAAATGGGAATGGGAAACCCTCTTGGATGCAAAGATTACCATCATTGGATACCAAAGGTCGTTCATTCTCTTTACAAAGAACTGATACTCATGCTCCATTACAAAAGGAAATGTCAAGAACAAGTACTGTTGAAACAAGTGGTATTCCAGCTAGACCAGCTGGCGGTATGAGAAGAAGAAGACGTAATAAGAGAAAGGAAAGGTTAAGAAAACATAAGAAGAGGATCTCCTCAGTTCAAAGAGAATTGTTTGGTGCAGGGAATCATGATGATGAATTAAATGATTTAGGTAGGGAAAGATTACAACGTGAAAGAGAAGCTCGTGCTGCCACATTTGCTTTAACTCCTTCAATTAGACCTGAAGAAATTCCAAGTGAAGAAGAATTAAGCTTAGGTGAAGACCATGAAATGGGGAGTTATTCTACTGGCGCTACTCCAGAAGAACTTTACCCACCTGTTGTTACATCTAATGTTGAAGCATTGAATGATTATCCAATGTATGAATCTGAAGGTGAACATGATGGTGATTTTCATACTGAAGAAGAAGACAATTTCGAAGACTATATTCCTCAACCATTATCCCCTGATCAATACTCCTACGATATGGAATCCCGTTCTAAGAGTCCACATAAAGATTCAGATGATAGATCATCTACCACTTTCGAAGAAGAAAGAAAGAGACAAATCGAAGAAGATGAAAATACCGCGGACACTGCATATGTCGATGGTGATAATGTCATTCTTGAAAATAAACATGGTGAAATTATCGGTGAAGCCGCAATGGCAAAGGGTCCTAGAGACGAAGAAGAAGCTGTTGGTTTGGAACATCCTTCTGTTACAGAAGAGCCACATATGTCTCCAATTCAAAGTATTGTCTCTGGTCAACCATTATCTCCATTAAAGAAAATTTTATCACCAAATTCACTTCACAAATTACGTTCTTTGGTTGATGAAACTGCTTCAAGAAGAAGCAGTCTTTCATCGGAAAGCAGTTTGGATAATGATTCTTACCATTCTAAGAGAAGACGTAAATATCATGCTTATAAGATGGATCAAGAGTTAATTATTGAAAATGAAGATGGTGAAGTGGTTAGAAGATATAAGATTCATCATCATGAAAATTCTAATAAGAAGAAATTAGATACCGTTAACAAGATGTTGAATTCAGTGGGTATTCGTCGTAATAATTCCACTAAATCAAAAACCAGTACAGATGCTTCTTCATCAATCCATGAGGGAAGATATGCTCCAGAAGTATTAACTAAGAAACACAGAACCTTAACACCAGCTCCACACAAAGCCACTGGATATGTTCCAATGTCTGAGAGTGAGGAAGAAACTGGTGATAGTTATGATGATGATGAAGATGATACCACCGATGACTCTGGTGTGTCAAACGATGAATATGACGATTCTGACGATTACTCCGATGGATTTGATGAAGAATCTGAAACTGAATTTGAAAGACAAAGAAGACTTCATGCTTTAGGTCAAGCACCAGCTCCAGAAGACGCTACTCAGAATGATGATGACGAGGAAGAGTTACCTATTACAAAATCATCTACTGGACAAAATACAATTGATCATCAAACCACTTCAAGTTCCAAGAATAACTTTACATCCAAGATTACTAAGAAACTTGGTTTCAACAAGTGATGATCTAACAAATCTCTAACATTTCTGTTTAAAAAAGAAAAAAAAAGATTTGATTAACTCAAACTCGATAATATCCCATTATTTAAGAAAATATTCCTTTTTTAAGATATTCATTCCAATTACCATAATATCAACTAAATTTTGCATTGACAATTAATAATAATAACAATCTTTGTTTCAATTGAAGCAGATGTATACTAACATTTTTTTCAATCATAAATATATGTATACATTTATAATATAATTATCATTAATATTAACTATATAAGAATTTTAAATTTCTAGTATTGTTTATATACAAGCTGTATTTTAATGCATCTATAGAGGTTAGATTAAAATTTAAAGATATCGGTAACAAACTGTTTGAATTCTTCCTTTGTTGGATTTGATTCATTGGCAATGAAGTCTATTTGTTGGCTCTTTTCTCCTAGTTCACCACCATCAATCTCAGAATATTGGACATAATATTTATCCATATACTTCAATTTCAAGACTTTATGTCTGTTACAAGTCACATAATCGTATTTAATTGAGTCAGCATTTTGCGATGGATTATTCATGGTCAATTCAGAAGGTATCTTAAAATTATCAATATTATTCCCTGTGTGAATATTATTCAAATATGAGATAAGTTGTGGTTGTGATTCTAATGTAACTGGAATATTTATAACGTGATCGTTTGAAATTTTATAATCACAAGGTAAATCTGGGGTTTGAATTAAATAGTTTTCTCTTAAAGTTGGGATAATAGCTTGTACTGAGTCCATAACAATTTGTTCATTTTCATCTAATTGTAGCCATAACTCTAAAGGTTGATTTCTTGAGAAGGCGGAAGTGGGGGTTTCTTTGTTTGGTGATTGTGATGACGGAGTAAACATCAATTGTAAATAATAATCATGTTGATCCAAGGAAAGTAATTCATCTTCCTCGTTTATTTCATTATATAAGGGTAACTTCATTAATTTTTGTGACAATTGTGGTACCCTTGATTGAAAAACCCAATTGGAAATCGATTTATGTTTCTTAGTAGTGGTATTTACAGGTGGTTGTTTAGTTTTCAAAATTTGACCCAAGGATATGCTCAGAACATTAGAGCTTGTTGTTTCTGTGGATGTGCTTGATTGAGTGGTGAAAAAATCATACATGCTATCAGCTTTATCCTTAGAGCTGAGTATATCAAGGATATTTGCTTGTGGAGAAATGGTGGAAGAAGAAACTTCAATTGGAGATACTTTATGTAAATATTCTAATGGCTCAATTCTTTTCAACCAATTCAAGTTTTGAATTTCAGTAAATGGAAACCATGTTTCTTTTGTAGTTTCAGTTTCAATCTTATCAATAGTTTGTTTGAAAGATGTCGAGTTTAAATCATTTTCCATGTCATTATAATTCGACCATAACAATAATCTCTTTGCCAGTTGAATTCTCTTCCAACCAAATGCTGCAATTTCATTCTTTTCCAGATTGATATCTACCCCACACAATCTTGTTATTTTAGAGATAATCTTTAAGTCCGATTGTTCATTTATATTATGTAACCAGGTAGTGACCGAAATATTTTTCAATACTTTACTAATTGATATTTCAATATATTTTAAAATGGAATCATTCCCCCAAAGTCTTAGTTGATTATTTAAAAGATCCAATTGAATCAATAAATTTTTATCTAACCTGGATAAATTTTTCAATATCTTACCATTTTGTGTTAATAATAACAATTTAGTCTGTGTATCGTTTAAATTGATTGTTCTTGTCGAATATATAACGTTAGTCAAAGTAGTTGAGACCTCCACACCCCAAACTTCTTTTAATAATTTACTAGCAAGTGTCATTTTAACCGCTTTAGACCGAGGAATACTTGAATTTTTCTTACCAATGTAATATCTTAATTGTTTCACCGTATATCGATCTACTAATTTCTTAATTAAATCATCAAACACTCTTGGTGATACCTTAGTAGTTGGAGGTTTCAATGAATCAATGGATTGTACCACTTGTTCATTTGTTGCCTTGGAACTAAATTTCAACAAATTTAATGCCTCATTTTCTAATAATTGTTCATCTTCATTCTCCTTATATCTCATTTGTTTACCTGAATCATCAAAATCTATCCCTTCTAAGTATGAAATATGACTTGGTGATTGTGAATTTCTATATTTGTTTTTACGTAATGGTATTAACCCACTTTGCTTTAAATCTAGTACTAAGATATTTGGTTTTGTAGGTTTTATCTTCTTACCACGAGAACTTTCTTCTTGTTCAATAAATTCATCTTTGGGTAAAATAGTTGAATCTTCTTCATTAATTGTGGAATATCGACTTTTTCTAAGAGCAAAAGTCGATATCTTTGAAGCAAATCTTAATGGAATTGTTAATTTATTGTACCCACATCTTAACAACAGCGACATATTTCTATTTTGCACCAATACTTTTCTTGGATTTGTACCATCTTAAATCTTCAAAAGTGTTATCCTTTAAATTAGGTTTAGATTTTGAGAGATCTTTAAAAAATGTCGAAAAATAAACAAAAACGGATCTTTAAAAAAAGCTTCAAACCATCTACAAAGGACAGTCAATCCAACATAAAGAGGTTAACGAAAGTTATAATTGCAACTATGGGGAAGTTCAAGAAGAATTTAGATAAGAAGAAAAAGAAACCTATTGATATAATAAGACTTTCTAATGAAAGAATTGATTATTATGATGTTACAACACAATATGTTAAATGGTATAATAGAGAAATAAATCAAATTTTCAATGATATACAATGTGTGACACCAAGATTACATTCATCAAACGTTCATATCAACAGTTTGTATCGATATCAAACTCGTGATGATGTTGATGAGGAAAATGAAGGTGAAGTTCTTGAGATTGGATCCCTTTGGACATCAATTGAGAAGAGAAAATTTTTTAGATTGTTAAGTAGATATTCAATTCATAGATTTGATGATTGGTATCCTTTATTTAATGGTACGAAGAGTAAACAAGAAATCTTAACATATTATGAAGTATTAAATAAGAATTTGAAATTAATGAAAGAGAAGAATCCAAACACATTACTTCGATATGATGATTATCCCATTGCATATGAAGTTAATGATAACTTCATTGAATTTGAAGAACATATGAGTTTAAGATTAATGGAGAGAGAGAAATTACCATATTTTTGTGATGATCCTGAAGAATTTGTGGATCCTGTTAAAGATGGTGATAGATTAATTGATGTGAGTAAATGGAATAGAAGATGGCATTGGTTATATCGTCACAGTATATTGAAAGAAGAAGTGGATACAACCCATCCTGAACGTATTAATAATGAGGAAGATTATAGAGATGACAACTTGTATGAATTAAATCAAGAAGTGGGGAACAAGTATATTATATCCCAATACGAACCAGTAGATCCGGAATTACTTCCTACTGATTCCAAAAGATCATTAACTCAAATACCAAAACTGGCCCTCCCATTCTCGAAAGAAGCCATGTCATATTTAAATGATTGTGTTAGAAATTATATTAGAGATTTATTATATTATTGTGTTCTACCTAAGATTAATGAAAGAAGTATACCAAACAGTAAAGTGAAAAGAGTATATCAAATTAGTAAACGTACCAATATGAAAAAAGCGTTAAATAATAAACATAAGAATGATATGTCTGTGTCAGATTCAATACATTATGAATTAGTGGTGAAACATAGTACTGATAAAATTGCATATCCGCATATTATCACTGAAGATGAGATTAATAATGGTATAATGTTAATGAGACGTGAGGGGAAATATGTTAAGACGAAATCATTATCTGTGATTGACACTATAAATAAATTTGAATTTGAATGTGAAAGTGAAGAAGCATTTAAAGAACGACTATTTTTACAATCATTAATTCCTCAGATCATATATGATAAATTAAATCATCCAATCCCATTAGTTAATAATAATAAATCATATGAAACCATTAGTAAATTTGATAGAGTGTTACAAGAACCTATTGATCAAGAATTGAAGATAATATGTGGGTTATTGCCTAGACATAAGGGTGATATTACTAGTACAGATCCACATTTCCAAATTATTAATGATAATATTAAATATTTTGGTTGGAATAATATTAATCAAATCTTGAATCTTCGATTAGACAATCCATTAGAATTAGAATTGCTTGATAGAGAGACGAAGAGATTAGAAGATAAAGATATGCATGAATCACGTCAATATCTTGATTCTGTGTATCATTATTTCGGTACGATATTAAATGTTACTCAACCTGGTTTGACAATGACTAAGAAAAGAGGTGATGATATATTGAATGGTTACCATGTTATCGTGGAAGATACGAGAGAGACGCGAGACAGTCAAGAAGAGGAAGAACAGGAGGAAGAAGTACCAATATTATGGCCTAATGTAGCCAAGACCTTTGAAAAGATCAACTACTGATGACGATAAAACCTATATAATCTATCCATTTGTAACAATATACTACTACTCTGTTGCATTATTTTAATTATCACACTGTAGTCTTTACTCAACTAAATTAGAAGTTACATTTACTTCTTTTAATCTCTATCACACTGTATTGATATAATCTCTATGGTAAATCCCGGGACTGGGATCCCGGGATCCCAGTCCCGGCGGCACTATTACCTCTCTATTGTGTTTTGCCCTCCTTATCTCTTCATAACAATAGCAACATTTACAACAATAACAATACAAACAATACTAGCAAGATTAGAGCAATGGACGGAATTTGCGGAACCCCAATTCCTTCTCCCAGATCTCTTTGTTCTATTGTGTTTATTATAGTGGAAAAGTCCGGAATTCCAGCACCGAGAAATTGAAGATAAGTAACAGCCGTATCTTTGCCAAAATTACACAAACAACATATATAAAGTGAGAAAAGGATACGCTTCTACAACCACCAACCATTTTCCCCTTCAACCATGTCCCACAACAACAACAACACCAAAAAGTTAATGAAACCTACTATTATACTTAAAAGAGTACCACTACTTAAACCATCTGTGACAATGAGACACTATGTCTCAAGAACAAACACGAAAAATACCACTACGAATTCATTATATTACTTGGACCAAATGACTTTATTAAACGCAGAAGACAAAAAGGATTATAATTTATATTTCAAATCATTGCCTAAACAACAATTGCTTTCACTTTTCCTTATCGGTCTTTGCTCAATAAACAAATTCACTTTAAATACAGCTATAAGAGTGTTCCCATACATCCCATTATCATGGGTGAAAATCTTGGTCTCTAGATTATATTGTGGTGGGGAGACTATGAAAGAAGTGTTGCATTGTGGTGAACAATTACAAACCCGCGGGATTTCTAATATGATGCTTTCTTTAACCATTGAAGATTCAGAGGGCACAAAACATATTGATAATATCGATGAAATTGTCTCTTTAACCATCAAATCATTACACGAGGTCTTGAAACCTAATTTGGTCTCACAATTAAATACAACGGGGAACGTGAATGAAATTGCCCCTGGTTATATTGCCTTGAAACCATCTGCATTGGTGAAAAATCCACATGAAGTATTGAGTAAATTTGATACTCATCCAGATGCCAAAATATTGATTGAAAATTGTAAGAAAGTTACCCAAGAGGTGTTTAATTTAAATCAAGAATTGATGAAAGCATTCCCAGAACGTAAAGTACCATTCTTTGTCTCCACCATTGATGCAGAGAAATTTGATTTACAAAATGAAGGTGTTTACACATTACAAAGAATCTTAATGAAAGAATTTAATAAAAAGAAATATAATTTACCATCAGTGATCGGTACTTGGCAATTATATTTATCCGAATCCATGAAACATTTGGAAAAGGATATGGAATTAGCTAAGAAATTCAATTACACTTTAGGTTTGAAAATTGTACGTGGTGCTTATATCCATTCCGAGCCTAATCGTAACTCTATTATCTTCAATACAAAGGAGGGGACAGATAATAATTATAATGAAATTATGTTAAAGATTATTAATGATATGGTAGAAAATGGATCTAAATCTGTCTTTTCACATTTGGTTGTGGCATCACATAATATGGATTCACAATTACAAGCCGCCAACATTTTAAATTCATTATCACCAGAACATTATGCTCGTGGTAACGTAACATTAGGTCAATTATTAGGAATGGCAGATAATGTTGCATTTGAACTTGTTGAAAATAATTCAATGAAAAATGTAATTAAATATGTTCCATGGGGGCCAACAAAGGAAACTCGTGATTATTTGTTACGTAGACTACAAGAAAATGGAGATGCTGTTAGAAGTGATAATGGCTGGGGATTAGTGAAAAGAGTGTGGTCTGCATTATTTTAATATACTTTTTTACATTTGTATATAACATTTATATGTCTTAATAATTCTATATCTTTTATTTCGATTTTTTTTGTAACGCACTAAAAAAAACAACAACATATATCTTCCAAAAAAGTAGCACTACCTCATCACCTATAACAAGGCAACGTAAAGGAAAGCAATATGAAATTTGTGGCATTGATATCTGGTGGGAAAGATAGTTGTTATAATATCTTACATTGTTTAAAACAAAAACATGAATTGGTGGCCTTAGCAAATTTATGTCCACAAGACACCCAAACACAAGAATTAAACAGTTTTATGTTTCAAACTGTGGGTCATGATCTAGTATCATTATATGAGAAATGTTGTGACGTTCCCTTGTTTAAACGTGTTATTCACCAAGATGGGTCTATTAACAAAGAATTGAATTATGTTAAATTATCAAATGATGATGAAATTGAAACAATGTATAATTTATTACATGATGTTAAATTAGCCATTCCTGATTTACAAGGGGTTAGTGTTGGAGCCATTTTATCATCATATCAAAGGGTAAGAGTTGAAGATGTTTGTAATAGACTAGGATTAACTGTATTAAGTTATCTATGGCAAAGAGATCAATTAGAATTGATGTCTGAAATGGTGTCAATGTCAAGAGATGTTACAGGTGAAGCAATCACTCCATATGGTTTATTTGATGCCAGATTGATTAAAGTGGCCACAATAGGATTGGATGGAACACATTTAAATAAAAGTTTACCACAAATCTTACCCACAATGATTAAATTAAATCAAAGATATGAGGTTAACATTTGTGGTGAAGGTGGTGAATTTGAAACAATGGTTCTTGATGCTCCATTTTTCAAGAAGGGTTATTTGAGATTAGTTAATGTAGTAACAGATTCACAGGGGAATGATGGTGTGTTTAATGCACATCTTGAGGTAGAGTTTGCTCCAAGAGAATTAAAACCTGATTTTTTACAAGCTGAATTGGAAAGATTACCTGAACAACCGTTGTTAGGAAACAAATGGGAAGAGCTGTTAACTAAAGTGAAAACTGTGTCACATGATGGAATGATGATGAGTGTGATGGAAACACCTTCAGGCTATACTTTCAATCCAACAGTATCCATTGCTTCTACTAACAATTTACTTTATATTTCAAATTTAGTTTCCACACTTACAGAAGAAAATACTAGTTTAGAATCTCATATGGAAAATATTTTCACTAAATTAGAGGCAATATTACATCCAAAAACTTTATACCCTTGTCAAATCATTTCATCATCTTTAATCTTACAAGATATTTCAAATTTTGCCAAGATTAATAGAATTTATAATAAATGGTTTGATACAAATAAATGGGGTCCATTACCACCCTCTCGTGCATGTGTTGGCTCGAACATGTTAAGTCTCCAAAATATGGTACAATTATCTGTTATTATTGACACCACTCCTCAAACAATTGTAAATCATTCCAATGGTGATGTGAAAATTAACAAAAATAAAGATGGGTTACATGTACAAGGTAGATCGTATTGGGCACCATGTAATATCGGCCCATATTCACAAGCAACTTGGTTACATAACGATTATGAAAATAAAGTAGCAAGAATTAGTGGTCAAATTGCATTGATTCCTAAATCAATGGATTTGGTATCGAATGATGATCCATGGACACAAAGTGTACTTGCATTGAAACATTTTGATACTTTAAAGCAAACGATTGACACAAAGAATCAACTATATATGACATGTTTTGTATCTTCTGGTGATATGGTTGATATTGTATCCAAAACTTGGTCTTTATATTGTTCTGAAATGTCATACGAATCATCACTATGGATGGATAAAGAAGATGATGCTGTGGAATCTCTGATTATTGTTCAAATTTCACAATTACCAAGAAATGCTTTGTGTGAATGGGGTGGTGTTACAGCAAAGACATTAAATGTACAAACTTATGATTCAGATTCAGATTCAGAATATAATGAAGTAGATGATATATCATTGTCTCATGTTAATAATGCAATGAACAACTTTTCTATTCGGGAGAAGACTCATTTCACTGAAGTTTATAATACAATTACATTCTCGAAAGGTAATCATCTCAAATGTTACTTCACTACAGGTTTTAGTAATGATGATACTGAATTACTTGGATATTTAAATGAAAACAAATTAGGTCAAATTACATTATATCTTAACCCAAGCAATTGTTCTTTAGATATTATGGAACAACTGTATTATAAGGATAATGTAGAGTTATACCCTGTTCAAAAAGTTTATAACCACAAGGGAAGCAGTTTCAAATATGGATTCAACCATTCTTATTAACTTTATATACACTATCGTTCAAATAAATAGATTTTTGTGACTTTTTATATTGTAATTCCATTTTTATAGATTGTCATTTTGTAACATCTCGAATTTTTGAAGAATTGAAGAGTTCCAATCTTTTAAAGAAGCACAAAAACATATTCACAGGATAGATGGTTATATATATAACAACAACCTAAGAGAGTACCAAGCCATCCACAGACAACCATGTCTGATTATAATATAGAGGCGTACAAATTATTTACTTTTACAGAAAATGTTTTAAAAAAACTTCTAAATGAGAATCCCTCTCAACATCCACAACTGCAAAGAGCAATGATTGAAAGCAAATATAGAAAGTTATCAAGAGAATACCAACATAACACTCAATTAGTCGATAAGAAACAATTGCATAAAGTTCCCTTTGAGTTTCTTAAACGGGATTTAATGGAATATGATGATATATTACCATTTGAGAAATGGGCAAATATGTCTAAGCATATCAAATCTACAAATGGTATAGACGTCCATTCTATGAATAACAGAGTAGATAGCTATTTAGGAGCTAATAAGAAAAAACGGTCAAGAGCACCTAGCTTTTCTGAAGTTCCACAAGGGTCTAGACGAATGAGTGAGGCAGACTATGGTGAACCAACTATTGTAAAAGAACCACTTAACCAATTTCCAAGTAAACTAGAAATAAAAAGTCCCATAAACAATCTAATACCGCCTTCTGATGTTACAAAAAACTCCAAGAAGATTCATCTATCCCAATATATTGATTCAAGGATTTCTGGGCCAACTACACAACCTACCATAACTGAAAATGCTACAAAGGAGGACCTAACTGCTTTGAAACTGAGCGAGATTATATCCACAAAAGCTAGTGATAGTGTTTCACTAATAACGGAGGTGTCTTCTGGGGTTACTAATGGAGATGAGTCTACTTCCAAATGTAAGAAAGAGCTAGGAGCAACCCAAGATAAAGATATAGAAATAAAATCTGAAGATACAATTACAAAGGCTAAACCTGTTATACCCAAAGATGATTCTAGCGACGAATCTGTGGAAGTTATCAATATAAGCAGTGATACTGCTAGAAATGTTCAAAAGATTACCCCAGATACTGGTACTCATAAGAGTCCAACCTTTGTAACTGCAAAAGAAAATAAACAAAACAATGATCCAACTGATAATAATCTTATTCAATTAGTACGCTCTGAAATAATAAACTTAGATGCTGGATCTGTTTCTGATAACTCTAATAACCATCACTTAAAAGTTAAGATAGTAGAAGAAATTAGTGAAGATGATGCTGAGAAATCAGAAGAAGCAAGGGCTGTTAATGTTGACAGAAATATTGATATGAAGGGTGATCCTTCAGACAACGAAAAACCATCAGTACAAAAGTTGAAAGCTAGAAAAGAAGATGAAGAGATATCTACTATTGACCAAGAAAAAGTTTATGAAACAGAAAAGAAAGAAGGAGTAAATCATGCAAAGACTGTTCCTATTGTCGCCAATTCGAGTAACATAAATAAAAAGCCTTCTAGCACACCTGGAAGTAATCCTCCAAATAAACTAAACGAAAAACATGATTTAGAAACAACTAACCCTGAGAGTAAAAGAAAAGCGCCCCCCCAAGAGTTTCCACATAGAAAGAAATGTAAAAGTAACAGTAACAAAGAGGAACTAATCCAAAGCGTCGAAAGTAGTAGAGCTACTCTGGAGACCTTATTAGGACCATCAACTTTGAAACCCAATGGGAATACTTTTGAAGCCTTCCACAAGTTTAGACCACCATCTCCAAGTGAATTTCATATAAGTGCAAGTGTCACCAATCTGGCTAAAGCTATAGTGCATCCAGATGAAAGAATTAAAGAACCACCAATTTCTACTGCCCAGTCTACTAGTACACTCAAGGAAGTTTTATCAGAGAGCCCACCTTTAAAGCAAGAAAACACTTTCAACTTTTCAAAAGCTAAAACTGAGTTAGACGTACCGATGAATAAACTAATATTCAATACTAATGGAACTAAAAGCAATCCATTTATCTTCAAAGGTAACGTAAGTCCTAAAGACAAACATGTTATTCCCATGAACACGGAAAACCAACCTATTGCATCAATGCAACGATCAATTTCTAAATCACCTCTATTAAAGAATCCCTTCACATCTAACAGTCCCGCAAAGAAAAAAGACATTCCTAAGCCAGTCAAGATTAGCTCATTACCAAAGAAGAAAATCCCCAAAGCGTTGAAAAAGATGAGTGATATTGTATCAAAGTATAATTTAGGAGATTCATAATTTTTATTTTATAGAACTACATTGCATAATTGTATTTTTTTTATGTATAAATATTGATAATATCCATATGTTTTAGATGTTTTTCCTTTCGTAAGTGATAAAGGGGAAAACCTCAACGTCCTCCTTGCATTGATAGTAAAGAAGCCGAATAAACTAAGGACCAGGTCAGACTTTGACCACCGTCTAAATAACTCTTGTTAAATTGGGGATTTGAAAAGAAGGAATATGACCTATATGGGTCACATAACGAAACATTTAACATTATAATTCCCTTCCAACCATCATTTATATTATCCACAATTCTACTTAATATTTGGTCCCACTCCTGTCTCACAAATGTTGATGATCTGATAGAGGCTGATACAGGTAACAGTGGGATAGCATGAATCATTTGAATGTATTCTAAATTGTTACCAAAATATGTAGTGTGATGGATTTTATTTTCAAAAAGTATACCACTACACCTGTTAGCAATAAATTGAGATGGTTCTGTGGTATTATCATCAGTATAAAGGAAATAATGGTTAATCGAACTTTTTAAAATGGTTAGTTGTAAAGTGGCAATATTTTCCAAGTTTTGATTGTTAGTAACCTCGGACCATAATTTAACCGCATAAACAGACATAACATCTTCTGAAGAGGATTCTTGATCTTTCCCATCCCCACTTTCAAAAAGACCTTTAGCCCAAGAATGACCATTAAACCAGTCAAAAGATCTAAATTGTGGAAACCAAGGATCATTTGACGAAGGATTATCATAATCTCTAATTAAGCATTCAATCCAGTCTTTGTTACGCAGTTGTTGTAACCAAGATGATTGGCCTGACAGGGATTGTTCAACTTTGGCTATTATAGCACCAGTTATTACAAAATACCCATAATGGAAATGATGATCATTATAAAATGAATTACCAAAATCTTTCAACGGTTCGTTCGTAGATGAAATGACACCCTTCCACGACATATCATAATTTAAGGGTATTATTTGAGTATTACTAACAAATCTATCTAATGCTCTTTGCAACTTTGATAATAGGATATTTGTCAATTCTAAATCTCTTAATATAAAATGTGTTGAATATAATATCCAGGCATATTTGGCCAAAACTTTCCCTGAGAAATACATTGAATCCAAATTTGATTCATCCATTATATTAGCTTCTGTAATTTCTCTTCTAGCAGCTTCTTTTATCAATTGCATCTTACCACTATCTAAAATTGGCGGATTACTTTTTAACCCAAATGGGTGGAATGACATAGTCTTCATTGCTTGCAAATCATACAAGTAGTTATCATTGTCTATAATCAATTTATCTGTAATAAACCCTGTCATTGTCCCCGAAACGGTAGAGTTCACATATGAATTTGTGCTATGTCTTGCAATGAAATCACTTGAGATATGATCCATATGATGTGGGAGAGCATATATGAAACATTGTGGTGGACTGCTTTGTGAAGAGTATCCACTAATTGTATAATTTAAGCAGTAACCAGTCAAGTTTGATAAAGAGTTTGTTAGTGGTGATACTTCGCAGTTTGTTGGGTAATACCCTGCCACTTGATCTAATTGAGGTATTAAACTTGGATCAGATTCCCAGACTGTTACTTGAATAGAAGTGTCTCTAGTGATTTCGCGACTGGATACAATTGTTTGAGGATTGGTTAAGTTTAAATCCAGTGTGCTGTCATTACAATAAAGGTACCATAATTTATTATCGTTCAATACAATTTCATATCTCTCTGCAGTTTGTCTAGTTACAGTTCTAAATCCAACCATAGATTTAATACATGTACGTAATAGTCTGTTTGGATAATATTTGTATAAAGCAGTAATGAAACCTGCACCTTGAACCAATGGAAATTGTATTAATGGTTGATTAAGTTGGGAATCCACTAAATCAATTTGACAGGACATGTGTGTAAGAGTATGGATTGACATTGAACTGTTACTAATATTTTCAACAGAAAACATAATTGATTTAATCCCAACAGGGTTGAAATAAAATTGTGGTGGTGATTGTTCATGATCAAATACCCTTTGATTCTGAGAAGTGTAAGAAACACAAACGGAATGGTCAGGATGACTGTACCATAAAGAGAATGGATGCGTCCAAAGAGGCAGTTCTTGTCCCTTGGGTAATAAAAGGTTGCCATAAAATTTATTCGTAGGTATTGAACAGCCATTATTAAAATTTGGCGGAGTTAAAGCATGAATCTTTTGTGGTAAGATACCTCTTGGATCTGTGGCCGATATTAAATCCAATGATGCTTGCTTGATCTGGGTATCTCGATTAACTGGTACAGTTTGGCTCCCTGAACTAATTTCATTGGCTTGAGTTTGTGACTGTCTCAACTGCTCACCCGGAAGGGGGAACCTAGGTCTATTATACATTAGTGGAGTTATAAGAGTGCAATTATCCTGATATTTTGTCAATTTCTTTATTGTTTAAAGGCTTCATAAAGGCTGGCTACCTTTAAATTGCAATTGTTTCTTAAGCGAATATTTGAAAAGTTTCAATGGAAATCGAAACAAGCGATGAGGTACAACAAACTTTAGAGATCAAGGCCAAAAACAAGAAGAACCATACCAATAGATGAAGGAAGTAGTCCAATCTTTGCACCAAGAATACCGTTACATACATTTAGTGTATCACAGAAACAAAAACCAACATGGCGCTACACATTGGTGGCCTCAATTTAATATATTGAAACGATCGATAAGTCAGATATTGAGACAGTGCCAATATAATAAAGTGGAGAGACAATCCTGCAAATATGCTATAAGAAGGTTCTTGAAAATTCAATTACCTGCCATATATTATGCTTTTCAAGGTCTGCTGACTATGGGCCAGTTTGTTACGTTAGGTGTAGTGTTAGTAGGACTTCTAGCCAGATGCCGATCTTTATTATTGCAATTACAGCCAGAAGAAGAGATCATAGAGATCAAAAAACCAGTAGAGATAAACAATGATATTATACAAGGTATCAGTAGCGTTGATGAAGATCTTGGATTGGAAATAATAGAGGATATGCCTGTGGAAGAAGATGTCTCACTTCCCAAACTGGCGAAAGAAGATCTGAATAAGACTAAGAGGAGCAAGAAAACAAGTAAAAAGAAGAAGGGTAAGAAGAGTAAATCTGCTATTGATAGCATCTTTGGCTAGCAAATCTAAAATTTAAACCTCAAGACAAAATAACAGTAAATCAGATGTATAGATTATATAGATATGGTACAGATATAGATAATGAATATAGTACAAACTTTAGAGTGAATAACTGAGAATATTGTTTTACCATTTGGATTCAACCCATTTTGGTAAGACGAATGATGCAGAATGAATTTCTTTATTATAGTATTTCAATTGCTTTTGTTCTTTGACACTTGGTTCTCTATTTGGATGTTTCAAATCAATAGATTTATCATTATTACAAACTAGAAGACCCAATTGACCAGAGGTATAACTTGGAACCATAGTGTAACAATATTGAACATTTTCAAAAACACTACGAGCTTCACCCACCAAATTGGTTAAATAATCAACATTTAACCACACATTTTCAGAAGTTTGTGAAATGATGAAACCTTTAGATGGATCAATCAAAGAATCTTTTAATAATTGGAAATATTCCTTATGGAAGAATGCCTCAGCAGGACCTTCGGGATCACTACTATCAGTGATAATAACATCAAATTTACCCGAAGCTGGACCCTTGGCAACATCTTTCAAATATTGGAAACCGTCACAAAGTCTTAATTGCACTCTGGAATCTTCAAATTCACTTGTCTTAGCATTAGTCCTTAACCCTACAGACATTGATGGGAAATATTTTTGAGATAATACGATAATAGTCTCATCGATTTCGACTAATGTAGCCTGTTGAACACATGAATGTCTTAACACTTCTCTTAACACACCACCATCACCACCACCGATAACCAAGACTCTCTTTGGAGCAGAGTGTAAATATAATGGAATATGGGCAATCATCTCTTGATAGGCAAATTCATCTCTCTCAGTACATTGCACAATACCGTCTAAAACCAACACATTTCCATATTCCTTGTTATGAAAGACTAAAATATCTTGGAATTGGGTACTACGTGCTTCTAAGATTTGATCCACAAGAAGAGTGAAAGCTTGACCAGGGAAGGAATCATCGCTAATTTCTCTAAACCAACCGTCTTTAATCCAAGGATGTTGGAAATCTGGACCAAATTCTTGTACAGGATCGTTATTTTCACTTCTAGTCATGGTTTAGATGTCGTATTTGATGTCCTTTGGTTCCTTTTATCTTAAATATCAACATTTCAGGAATTCATTTGAAGTGATGAGCTGAAGTTTTAAACTGAAAAGTTTTCCAATTGCCATTGTTTAAAACATTACAAGGATAAACAAAACCATTTACTGAAAGTATAAGGGTAAGATAGGGCAAGTCAGTATTCATAAGATTAAACAATCATGGATGTGAACTCGTTAATGAAAAGAAGCCTTCAATTACAATCTGAAATTAAAGCCATTGCTCAAGAAATGGGGGAGCTACAACAGGAATTAGAAGAAGATGTTACTGAATTTTGTAATATCGACAAGACCAGTGATAGGGATCCTCGAGAGATTACTATGGATATGTCTACATTCCTAAACAGTCGTCGTGATGACAGGGAACAAGACTAATCTACTGAACTGAGTGGTTTCATGTAATGAAATAATAATCTTTGATAAGTTCTTTATATATGCCAATATATATATATATATATATAACTGATACATATGGTCCCCAGACTCTAATATATATTCTATTCGTGATGTCTATATTACAACGAGGCAGTCAATTTAGCCTCTACCGCGGTTAATAGGCCCTCTGATGGGTGGTTGTGGCTTTAAAGTTTGACGTTTGAATAAAGGAGCATGTTTTAACATATCTGGAACTGTGATAAACCTGATTTGTGAACCTCTAATGAACACATTATCCATTCTTGATACGCCTAGATGCGATTCTGCTGGAGTTAGTGTAACGTCTCGCAGTTGAATATTCATATTATCTTCAGATTCTACTAGTCTGCCACGATATGTGTCCCCATTAGACAATTCTAGAGAAATTATGTGACCTTGTGCTTCGTTTAGTAATTTGATTGGAATACTCATTCTATGTGGATTAGCTGTGTTATGCTTCTTGTCTTGCTTTTTGTTGTAGTAGTATATCATAAGCATTGAAATATATTGAAATTAAAATTTAAATATTATCTTTGAAGACAGCTTTAGATTAAAGGTAGGGATTGAAGTGAACACATACAAAGATTTATAAGCCACAAACAGACCAAATTGTCAAGACAAGATGAACGTTGAATTTGAAGAAGTGTCATTGGATTTTGTAGCTTTAACTCAAAAGAATCATGTGGCTAGTTTGCAAGTGTCAAAAAACATTTTTACAGTGATCACAAAGAAGGGTCAATTATATGTTATTGATTTAGATACTCCAGAACATGTGGGACAATTTAAACTAGATTTATGTACCACTAATGATAATGGAGAACTTGTATTGACCTCATGGTTATCTCCCAATGCGCAAACCTTGGTTTGCAAGACAAATTTTAACAAGTATCACCTACTCCCAATTCCCAGCCTACTTTCCACTCCACAGGGGCAAACTGCTGCAAGAACCCTCCCGCAAGGTCGTGGTAAGACTATTAATGACATGAAGTTGGTACATTGGATTAATGATGAACAGTTATTATGTACTACAGTAAACAATGAAGTATTTTTTGTGAATATTAAAGACTGCTCTTCAAAATTAATCTTATCGTCACAGTCTGGATCCATTGATGGATTATTTTATGCTAATGAAAAACAATTACTACTCATGGTTATCAACAATTCAATTATGTATTGGTCTATACCAATTGGCAAGGAATTATTACAATTAGAAAAGAAGTTTCATCATCCTTTACAAATAGAACAATTTGATAGATTTAAAGGTAATATTTATATTAAAAAAAGGTTCCACTCGAATAACCTAAACCAATTTGTATGGATAACTTCAACTGGAATTATTTATGGAGAGCTTAACAAAGAAAATAATCAATTATTGAATGATGTCAATGTTATCTTAACAGTTGAATTACCTAGTTCAATAAATTATGATGCTATTAAGGATGTGGTAATATTAGACTATTTTATTATCTTGCTATTAAATGACAATAATAACATTCTTATCATAAATAAATTAAACAATAAGATTGTCTTTAATGAAAAGATCGATACTCCATACCCAATTGCAAATATTACTTTGGATTGTATGCAAAACACATTATGGTTGAACTCAAGTCTAACTGTGTTTGAAATTATAATTCAAGGCCAGTCAAATATAATATGGGACCAACTTTGCCAAGAAAATAAATATGAAGAGGCTCTACAGTTACAAGGATTAAAGCAGTGGCAAGTGGATTCAATTCATTTTCAAATGGGGACATATTATTTAAACGATGTTGAGAAATGTGATGAAGGGGCCAAACAATTGGCTATCTCAAACACATTATCAGTTAGTTCGAACATTTTACAAATATCTGATTTGAAATTGACAACTTCAATTGACAAGGATGACCTTTTACAGACTTACTTACTGACTAAACTACAATATTTGATATCAAAGGATCCACAAGATCAATTTTACAAGGTTCAAATTTGTTTGTTAACAAATTGGATTACGAGAAATTACGTCAAAATATTAAATTCTTTAATTGACACTTCTATCGATTGTTCATTGGAAACACCACAAGAGATCAAACAGTTAGAAAAGGAATTATTGAGCTTTTGCGAATCCAACGTTTCTCATTTGGATTTCGAAACACTTTACCAGATCGTGTCAAATTATGAAAAATCTAATCATTTATTGATGGCTATTGCAAAATTAAACAATGATTGGAAATTTATCTTGAAATATTGGATTCAAAGAGAAAATTGGTATGAATCCCTGAAAGTTATGAATAATATTAATGACTTATCTGTCATTTACCAATACTCTACAATATTAATGATTAATTGTCCGGAACTCACAATAGAGAAATGGATGAAGTTAGAAACCCAAATTGACCCTATAAAACTAATTCCAACAATGTTAACATTTTTTTCCTTATATCAAAAGAATTCACAGCAAAAGGATCCCAAAATTAATTTTGGGTTAACGTATTTACAATGGTACATTAACAAATATAAGCCCAAGGATAAAATTTATTACAATACAGCATTATATATGTTGATAAATGACATCAATGGTAGCGAGTCGACTGATGATAAAGTGATCCAATGTTTGAACCAATATGCAATTAAATATGACATTAATTTTATTCTAAGATTAAGTTTGAAATTACAAAGAAAGAAAATATCTATTCATTTAATGACAAAATTGAATCTATATGAGAATGCATTGGATCTAGCTCTAGAGAGTAATTTCATTGAATTATCTAAGGAAATTTTAAATGAAATTGATGATAAAACTTTAAAGAAGAAACTATTTTTGAAATTATCTGAACGATTAATGTTAGAAGTTACAACTGACCAAACTACTGACTCAGAAATTAACAACGATATTAAATCTGTTATCAGATCAATCATAAAGGATTCTGATGGATTGATCCAGATCAAGGATTTATTACCGATATTTAATGATATGATTACTATGGGTAATATCAAAGATGAAATCTTAGAAAGTCTAGAAACTTATAATGAATCAATGACTAATATGAACAAAGAAATTAAAAATTCAATTAAATTGAAACAAATCATTACAGAACAAATGAAAACGTTTAATGATAGATATGAAATGTTAGAGCCCAGTGAATCCTGTGATTCGTGTCATAAACTTTTGACCATTAGAAAATTTGTTGTATTTCCCTGTGGACACTGTTTTCATTGTGATTGTTTGATGAAGAAAATATATAATTCCAACGATATTGTCTTGAAGAATCAAATAGAAGCATTACAAAGAAAGATCTTAAACAATAAAAAGAATCATGACTTCTTAGTTAAGTTAGAAGCATTAATGACCTCAAAATGTTGTTTATGTAGTGATATCAGTATCAATACCATTGATGAATTTATTAATGTTACACCGATCCAATCAGAAAAGTGGGCATTATAAAAGTTATGAATGTGGATGTTATATTATTATTATACTAGTTGTTAGTTATATGTAATGTTATATGTAGGTAAGAAATTTGATAAGAATAGATAGAAAACGAAACGGTATTAATATAATAAATTAGAAAGTATGCATATTTCTCTGTTAATAAGGAAACAATAAAAGAATTAGAAGAAAAAAGAAAAAAGGAACAATAAAGAATCATCAGTTTAGCAGAAGTCATAACTGGAGAAACTTCTTCTTGCCCAAGAATTAATATTCCATTTAATAATACCATAATCTGTACCAATAATTAATGATGAACCATTTCGATCTTGAATCCAATCAATCCCAGAGATATTATTTTCATCACCAAGTTCATTTTCAGAGAAATCTAATACTGCATGGTCGTTGAACATTGGTGCACGGTATAAGGAGCTAGTATTATTATTCCCATAAGGACCTGAATAGAATGTATCGTCGTTGCTATTCATATAATCATTCAGATTATTTGAATTACCTCCATGTCTTGATGTTCTTGGTATATATCCGGTATCATTTTGTAACGGGTTATTGAATAAAGTATTTCTAAATCTAAGAAGTGGATCATTAATGTTATCAGCATTCGAGATATCTGGATCAATAGCAAAATCGTCTTGATTATCATCACCTTCATGCTGTAATGTACCTTCATCGTTAGAAGTGGTAGAAAATCTTCTAATCCTAAAGGTATTTCTTTCCTCAAGAGGATTATTTTGATCATGTATATTAATCGTGCTATGTGAATCTTCCCTCCCAATTAATTCATCAGAAGAATCGAATGAATACGATGATTCCATTGATGGATGATGATTAATACGACGAACCGTACCCATCGTACCAGCTAGATATTGATTTTGATTATAATTGTTTGTGATAGATGATTTATCAAACACTTTTGGGAATGGTAAAATTTGTGGTTCTAAATATTTTACTGGTAATGACATGGCTTGAGTAATCCAAGGATCCATTTCATGTGTTGAAGATGGTGCAGAAAATCTTCTTCTACTGTTTGACAAGGGGATATTGCCATGATTATGATGTGTTGAATTGTTAATGGTACCAAAAAATGATGATGTAGAATCTGTAGTGGAAGAAGAAGGCGAATCTGAATCGATAGGTAATAACGGACGATGATGAGGGCTTCTCCTATTATTGTAGCCATTATTATTATCTGTGGAATCAGTATTGAATACAGTAGGGTTCACGACAGTTGGTTGATGTTCTTTATTTTGATCAGATGAATTCATAGTTTGAATTGTATCAGGAATTAAAATAACTTGATGATTATCAAAATTTCTAGTATCCACCACATGAACTCTTCCCTGATGTTCAGAAATGAATAATAAATCATCAAGACCATAGCTGAACCTACAAACTCTAAACGACCCATTGTGTGAATGTGGTCTGGTCGAAGTGATTTCAGCTAATGGTTCCATAGTGTTTCTGATATCATACACTAGACAAACCCCATTTTGAAACAAAGTAGCAAATTGTAAATCATTTTCAGAGAAACAATTATAAAACCCATGATCACCGTGTGCTGTAGTATAAATATTTGAATCTAATTTCTCAGAAGAATCTGGGACATTAAATCTTGTTTGTCTCTTAATTCTATAATTCGAGTTATTATGAGATCCATTCATGTTCCAGTTTAAACTTGGATCATAATTCAATGTAAATTGATCCGTTAATTCATCTTGTCTGTATAATGCAAATTTATTGGAATCACCAGAGACTAACATAGTCTTCCCATCATGGGACAAGGCAGAATTATTTAATGGAAATTTCAAATCTGAATAACGTTTCAATAATTGAACATCACGATTACTAATATTACATTGATAAATGTGACTATCATTATTGCAAGTGTATAGGTTATAATTGTTTGTTGCATTCTCATGCAATGTCACACAATTGTTAATAAATTGTCCCAGGATAAGTGACATGCTAAGGTCTAAATTTTCGTTATATAGAGATAGAATTCCCTTCCAAATGGCTGAATTGGAATAATTACTATTATCCATCAAGACACCACTGGATGCAATGTTGATAGGTTGTGCAGGGGATGGGACAGGTGAACTTGAGCTGGTAATGTCATGAGATAATCTATTCCAATTTTGTGGGAATCCCTTATCATCTGATCCAATAAGACCACCACATGCAGTTAACCCATTTAATTCGGTGAAACATCGAGGTTTAAAATTAAACTCTACCACTCGCTTGGAGGGTGTTCTATAGTTAACATGTAATGGAGACTCTGTCTCGTTGGAAGACGTGGTATTATTATATATCGAGTGTCTACGACATAATCTATTTGCGTATTTCAATTTATTTTCGTTGGGAGTAGATTGATTTGTATTTTGGGGCAATGTCTCAGGATCTGTATCCAGAGATCTAATGGAATGATCAAATATATAATAGAGTTTGCTTGGATCTCTGGAATATGGTTTTATACAGTCTCTTAATTGCCAGTGATTTATGGTAACTTTCGCATCGTATAACTCTAAACCGGGCATCATATAATTCTGGAATACCCTATCAGACCCCGTATTCAGGGACTCATCTTCAAACTCATCCTGTGTGGAGTTGTTATCAATAGTCATTTGTGGTTGTTGGATGGTAGTGTATATGTCTGTAACGGTGTGTTATCTATAGATATGTATAAGGGGTGGGGGAGTAACGTATAACCACAGTTTTGATAAAAAATTTAGTTTATTTAAAAAATATGAATAGATCTATACCAATATTAGTCTTTAAAAGAAAAGATTAATAATAATACTTATATGAATATTATAAATGTAAACTTATAGATATGTGTTATCTTAGTTTATAGTATGTTTTGTTGATTGTTTTTAGGTGTTGGTTGCAACATTTGCACTCTTTAGATAATTAATTGCTATTTTAAAGATTGAAAAAGGACTTTTCAATATCGTGTGATATAATTTAACGAATATATAGGATTTATTTTAGAGATAACAACAAGTTAGCTATTTCTTTGGTGTTTTCGTGAGTTTGATCTTGGCGAAGCAATTCTTGTGGATTCATGTGGCTCCAATCTTCTTCTTCTGTGTCGGATTTATTATCATCCTGCGAGGAATTCGAATTAGAAGCTTTTTGAGATAAAATCAATTGATCCAGTTCCAACGGTGGTTCCGGTCTTTGCGGTTTCCTTTCTGGTGTAGCCGAGGCCAATGAGAGTTGCGACACTGGTGGGGGCAAGTCTATGACTGAATGTGTTTCTGATAGGGAATCGCTGGAGATCAACGAGGTCTGTGACGTGGATGACAACGGACCATGGTGTATTGGATCTGTCACATAATGTAAGGTAGTTCTCAACCCAGAATCCTTAGAAATGGACCCTGACCTAGTAGCTTTCATCTTCATGGATTGAATTTCACTATGTGGGTTTGGTGAATGGTTTGAAGTGTCTTTCTCAGATAACAACAATTTCTTCTTGTTGGCAGCGACACTAGATCTTCTTCTACCCCTAATATGTTTCATAATTGGTTTCCCCTTCTGTGGCAACAAAGGTGGAGATTCCAATGACTTTGGTGGGGTCACGATGATATTATCTGGTCTATTTACCACACTGGAGGTTCTTCTCTTGATAGAATATAATGTGGAAGAACCTCTTCTAGCGTCTAATTTATACTCCTCATCGTCTTCATCATCGGATGAAATGGCATTCTCATCTAAAAACACTGCTTTGGGTAACTGTTTGTGAATAATTATACCACCTTCTTTTACTACGGTCCCCATATTATAAATCTTCTCCTTCCCTTTAATGTTTTCTTCTTTTACTTCTTCCTTCTTGTCGGTGTTGTGAGAAGTCGATAACATATCACTAGTCCTAGTGGAATCCATCCTTCTTTTATTCAAGTTATTCATTAACACTCGTTGTTCTTCAAACGCCACGTGGGGGTCGATTGGTTCAATTTGCCATAGCCCCCAACCGACTTTTTCGAACAACACTTGATGTTCTTTATCACCTTGTTCCATGGCTTGCATTATTAACCTTCTCTGTTTCGAAGGTGAAACGTGGTTGAACTCAGGAACCTCTTGGATTAATAAATTGGTGATATGTCGCATGGCTAAGGGGCCGTGTTCTCTTAACAATTTAGATAATTGAGCAGGTTTGATAACAACACTGATATCTTCATCTTTCAAATGGGCTGTTTCTATTGATTTTTGTTCTATTGTGTGGGTGTCCATTGGATTGTTTGAGAATATATTTATATTTGCAGCTTCATACACTTGCTGTTGTTGTCGTTTTACCTTACGCGTAAATCTTGTTTGTACCTTTATTTTTAAAAGACGTAATAATTCCATTTGACATATTTTCAGATTCTTAAAACTTTAAATTCCAAATAACCTTTAATCTGTGAAAGGTATTGCATTTAAGTATTCCAGAGGAAGTGTAATAAGCTTCAAGGTCGGTAGATCAAGAATAATATCATTACTATACACAGGTAAGTACATTTTATATTTTGAACAAGAAACTGAGGAATCAAAAGGATAAAGAATGCTTTTTCAGCACTTGAATGAATTCAGTTGGAAGCACATCGGAGTATGTAACACCTGGTTTATCATTGATTAACCCTTGTTCCCATTCACTTCTCCCCTCTGGTTGAAATTGGTGTCCCAAATCATGCAATCCCTGGATCAATTCTTCATGACCCAGGCTTCTAGCATCGGAGAAGTCAATATTATTACCAATCATCGCTACATCCGTTAGCATCTTAGCTGTCAACCCCCAAACGTCTCTATATCTTACAGATTTAATGGCTTCAATGGTTTCGCCATCACTTCCGCTGCTACTTGCACTTAAATCTTCCATATGATTTAACCATGTAACATCTTTATGATTATCTGTCGGATAATGGAAATGTTTTACTATCCATTTTAATCCACCCCATTTCATCCCAAGTGAGTTCTTAGTCAAATATTCTGGGGGTGTTAACTCTTTACTTGCGACACCTAAATGTTGTTTCAATTTGTCATGGATTAAATCATTAATTGGTATGGAGAACAAAGACGAGGTTTCACCGGGATTCAATATACCAAAGAAGTTAATAACATTCAAGGGGGTGTTATATTTCTCAGCACCATCATTATCGTTATTGTATAAGAAATAAACCACTGGTTTCACACTTAACAACGTTCTTGACATATAACATGGTAATTCGCTACTCACTTTATCAATCTTCATATTGAATTTATCCTGTAACACCACGGGATCCATAGGTAACCCAATTTCTTCCATGGCCTCTCTTCTAGCTACCATATCAAAGGTCTCCTCTATGGAGTCTGCTTTACCGCCAGGTAATGACACTTGACCAGCAAATGATCTCAATTTTCTAGATCTTGTGGTGAGAAGAACTCTCAATTCACCTCGATTACCAATAAATAAAAGGATTAACACTGCAGATCTTCTATTAGGAGGCCAAACTGAATTTAAGGCATATTTAGATGGGTTCTTGAATAATTTCAAATTCTCAATCAGTTGGCACGGTTTTAACATCATTAATTCTTTCTTATTCCACTTAAATTAACATATATCTATATCACAGTACTTATGGGTAAAAGTAATAGATCTTTTGCCCTTTTCAATCCAGCTAAAGTTGTGGTAAACTTTCATCAAATTGTAGTCTCCACTTTGAAATTAAAGATCTCAAAAGTTTCAAAAAAAAATGGCAGAAAAAGGTCGTACCCGGATTCGAACCGGGGTTGTCCGGATCAAAACCGAAAGTGATAACCACTACACTATACAACCAAACCTTAATTTTGCCATATTTGAGGAGCTATTTTTACCATTAAAGTGATCACGTTTTTTAAACAAAGTATAATTGTATTGTAATCCTTAGAAAGGGTAAAAATAAGCTTTAAGAAAATATATATTTACCCTTGCAAGGCGATAACTATTGTTAGAGCTGTAAAACAACGAAGTTGTCAGATATTATTGTCCTCTCGTGAAAAAAGTGACATTTTATTATCAAAGACGAAAAACAAAGAAGAACTTCATCTAAAAGAAAGACATCAATGTTTGACTGAACATTTGTATACTAAATTTATACTTCTCATTGGAGAATAAAAAAAAGGATATAGAACATTTTTATATTTAAACATATTAATTCTAATTCTATCTTTGTTATTATTATCTTAATTTAAAGACCTTAGTTGAAGGACACTATCAAGCCCATAACTTATCAAGTACTATATTATATCCTATCAGATTAATAAAATACTTGAGACAAATTTATTACTATAACAAGAACCACTCGTCAATTAGATATAGTGTATTACATACATGTTTAGAGGTACTCTTGTACTAATAAAACCAGAGATTGATACAGAAGTATGACGTACACCACACCAGACGCCAAGAGCTCTGGATTCCAACAGTTATAAACGAGCTTCTATACTAGAGGTTTACCAATTCTAATATACTTTCTTGTGCTATTATGGTAAAACCAACTCAATCACATATTTAAATTTGTTCTAGTGTTTGGTATTGCTGGAAATATGAGATCTACGCGTCTCATATTCATTAGTTAAAGATACATTTATATCGGACTGATGTTATCAGTATGATTATTCCTGCAAATACCTTTGAAAATGATATGAAGATGTTGGACTAATCAAGATATGACAGAGTTAGACACTAAAGTATTACTGCCGCCTTATTATTAAATTGTGATGATTATATTATAACTCTTCGCAAGAAACATAGTGTGAGGTCTGGGTGTATACTGTCCGAGCTTGTTTTTCAAGAACTGAAAAATTGGATAGTTTCAAACATCACAGCACACGAACAGCGCGTTGAGAAACGACAGATTTTAAATATAATTAAATTAATGCTTTAATTTAATGTGAACCTTTATATACTGTCTCTCTAGAAAAAAGAAACAACTTCCGTTCCATACATTCATATATGAGGGCGTAAGCCTCATAAGATACGAGCTTCCAGTAAATGGGATATAGAAAAGAATATATTAAGTTTATATTATTATTTTGATATCAACTTTGTTATCATTATATTAATTTAAAATCTAAGTTATAGGGCATCATCAATAGCATATCGATTTTCACTGATAACGTAACCTAGGAACTCGATTGATGGTATTGTACTCTGCATTTTTCTTCACACACAGTATGAACAGTTTTATCGAATGCTTGAAAAAGATCCAACAGGGTTTGTGAATGTGATTCATATGAGTCTGAGGCGATGATAATGTCGTCGTAGTAACAACGAATGATAGTATGCTTATCAACATGGATGGTGTTAATGATACCTTGGATGAATTCATCCCACCAATACACAGCTGATGTTAGTCCCTATGGTAATCGAGTAAATTTGTATATACCAAACTCGGTCACAATACCTAATTTGTCCCCTTTCACCGGTATCTGTTGATAATCCTTACGGATATCAATAGCGGAGAAAATTATTTTCTTGGATAGTTCAGCTAAAATAGATTGAGTAGGTGGGATAGGACGTGGAGTAAACTGGAGGTGTTTGTTAACTCGACGTAGGTCCGTCACTATTCTAATTTTATCCTTAGATTGTTTTATCGAAAAAAAAAAACAGGTGAGATCACGACGAGTTCGTCTGTCTCGATAAGTTGTAATAAACCATTCTCCAATGATTGTTCGACGTACTGTTTGATGACCTCTTTCTTTTCACCACTACTAAAAAATGCTTTCACGTCTTTATAAGGAAAGTTGGATAGTCGGACCGTAGCAATATAAGAATGTCGAGCTTGGTTGTGGAAACCTTCACTGAAAACGGTAGGGTATTTAGTCTTTAATTGAGTAGTTAAATCCTGCTGTTCAATAGCCCAAAATTTTATTTTGGTGTCTCTAGCAGATACCATTTGAAATTTTTTAAGGTCAATTGTATGGTTGTCCATAAAAATGGTTTCTCCTCCAGGAGTTAAATTATAGTATAGTTGATGTAGTAGGGGTTTACCAATAATAACTGTTTGTCTTTGTTCAGGAATTAATTGAACCAGGCCGTTAGTGAGTGATTACTGAAGTTCACTTGCAGCTGTATTTTTGTGTCTATAATTTTATCCTTTCCAAAGGCTGCTGAAGTTATAATTGGTTTACAGTGCTTTGTTTGTAATTTGGTGATGGTAATGTTATTAAAGGCTATAGTAGTTGTAGTTTTCCAAAGGTCAGTATAAGAAAAATTAGCACCCGCTCCGGAATCTAAAAGGATTAGGAGTCGGTTAGTATGCCCTCGCATTTTGTGGTTTACTATTGATTGCGTTCAGAGGGAGATGAGATTGTGTTTCATCTTCTTGTTTAGCCTCCAAAATAATTTCATTGAACTCCTCAGCTGTATTATTGTCCATTTCTTCAGAATAATAGTCCGGATTATTAGCGACATAATTAGCATATTCGTTATCATCGTTCTCGAATTCCGTTGTGGTATCCTTTTCTCTCATTGCCGGATCGTCATAGTTAATACCCACATAATTCACATACATCAATTTATTAGGATTGAAGTGATTAGAAGTGTTTTTCTTATGCGATGCCTTCTTGTATTCCATAAATTCACCAAGCGTTGCTGACAGAAAGAACATTGACACCTAGAACAAAAACTCTTCTTTTCGTAATTGAATTTCTCGTTTGTCTTACATCTGTCACAATCACATTGGTGACAGAAGAATAAGTTGTCGTGATTGATGGGTACGTCTACTCCATTGCAAATAAATCCACAGGAGAGAACTTTTCCTTCTTAAATGCAGCAGTAAATTCTACGTCATTGGGAAAAATGACTTTGACGAATGCTTCCAATTCATGGATCGAGTCGTACTCTTCCGGTCTTGGCGTTTTGAGCATGTAGTGCCCCACCAATGAATTATCAATGATCGATAAAAGAATAGTCTTAACTGATAATATATTAATGTCACCAGCTTATCTGATCATTTTCAATAAGAAATTCGTTTCAATTACGTTGTAAGGTCAGAAGTACCGAGAAAAGTGTCACTGGGGAAGAATTATTTCAGATAATGATAGAGTGAGATATTGCTCTAAAACTTTGATGGACGTGTCTAATTTAGCTATCGCCGAAAAATTCCTATTAATTGAGGAAAAGATGGAATCCTTAATCCCAGCATTCATGATTATTCAAAATTTTTTTGACAATGAAGTCTGTAGAATTTCAATACTGGGATGAAGCTGCAATAAACTGTCGTCAATCTAACCCTATGAAGCAATTATATTGTAAGGTTAGAAACACTGGGACGTCGACAACAGTTTATCGCAATCCCAATATTGGAATTCTGGATAGATAGGATAATGGAGAAACAAAATTGCCTCCTTTTCAAAAGTTACCTATCTTTTCAAGATGTTATCTAGTTTTTGCTGGTCCATCTCCTACTGATGGCATTAATCAACAGTTTATCATAACAGCTGAGTAAGTATCCAATCTGATAATAACTTATCCCTGTCCAAGTGAAAATGCAGAGGCCGTATTAAATGCAATGTTTTCTGTTATCCAAGCTTTTGGTTGTCCATATACTTTTGTTAATTTCGAAGTGGAGCCATAGAAAAAATTGTAAAGACTCCTAGAATTGAATATAGACAATCTGCTGCTTATAATCCAAGAGCAAATGGGAAAGTTGAACGGTCAGTTGAAATAGTAAAGGAAGTACTAAAGAGGATCACCAAAGGAATGGAAGATTGGTCTGGGATGGTTCACTATGCTGCTTACTAAGTGAAATCCACAAAACTTATGTATGGTTATTCACCAAGAGAAATTGCATTAGGTATTAAAATCAAAGCAATGAAATTTGATTTTTCTCAGGAACTGACTAAGTATACTTTACCTGATGAAAAACAACAACAACAAATTTTAGAGTTAAAACAAATCCATTACCAGCCACATATAATTGAAATTAACGGAAACTAGAAAGATTACTCCTGACTTTATTGTAATTCAAACTAACTGGGTAATATCTTAGGTTTTCACATATTTGAATAACAATTATTGTGTTATTATGGTTATATTAATAATATGATACATTTTACTTTTTCCTGGTGGCTGTTAACATGTTTAAATCAAACTTTATATATTTTATTTAATAAAACTTCAAGTCCTGGGTTCATCTTCATATATTTTAAATACTATAAAACAGTCCCATTAAAGCAATATTATATTTATATTACGGAATATCTCCATTATTCTTGAAATATATATCTTTTTTGAGAAATTTGCCTGATGAACTATGAAGTTTGGAACGCTTGTATGATACAATAAACTATAAATTCTGTATTGAATGCTCTAATACAGGTATACAATAGGATAGAGTTACTTAAGTAACATTCTAAAATATATAAAATTTATGTAAGGTGAAATATTGTAATTTTAAACAAACATATTTCTAGATGAAAACGTTTAATCTGTATTGACAGTTACAATAACCTTACCCTTTGCTTTGTTGGAAGATAATCTATCAATGGCTTTTTGAAAATCTTCCAAATCATATCTTGAGTCTAAAGATGGAATGAAACTACCTTTTTCAATCATTGATGCAGTTAACTCCCTTAAAATTGATTCTGATTTACCCCATAGGTAACAATAATTGAAGGTTCTCCATGGACTATATGATTGTAATTCATTTTTTCAATGGGAAAAAATTAATACCATTCAGAAGACTACCTTTATAATCTACTTTGTAATTACCTGCACTAGTAACAAAATAAGAACCTTCATTCATTGGCTTTAACAACTTATCTATAGTTGGGAAGAATTGAGATGTACCAACAGAATCAAATATTAAAATCAAATTTGGCACCTTCCAAATCATTATCTAAATATTTTTGAACTTCTTCTACGACATTACCTTTTTCATAAGCAATTAAATGGTCAAATCCTGTTTCCTTATTGCATTCAAATGATTTTGAGTTACAAATACCTATTACTGTTCCAATCTTCAATTCTTTTTTGGCAATTTGTACATTTGAGACAGCGGTGGAAGCACCATTGACTAATATTTTGGAATCTGGACCCAATTTTTGACCTTGGTCATATAACACACCATACGCTGTACCGAACCCCATTGGATATGATGCAGCAATATCAAGTCTGTTGTATTCTTTTGGATCAATGTTTAAACTGTCAAATGTTTTTAAATGAGAAATGGCTTGTTGCTTGGAAGGGACTTAAATTAAGTAGTCAGTGAATGTACCCCTTTCTCCAATTAAATGTTTAAAGATCCAATTGACTTCATTTCCAATGTGTCATTTTTCACTTACAGTTTGGACTCTTCTGACAATAACATCAGCATAGTGTCTTCCAATGGTTTTTGGAGAACTTGAAATAAGCCATTTATTAGCACATTGATGAGCTAAGAAGTCAATTGGATTGACTGAGGCAGATTTCACATTCATGACAATTTTACTAGAGTTGTAACATCTATCCAGATCAATTTTTGTGCTAGGGATACACAAAAGTTCAGCATTGGTTGTGAAAGTGACAGATCTTTGTGTAACTATAATGATTTTTTATGTAATAGGATGTTAGTCGCTTCTAGTGAGTTGATTTTGAAGTAATGGCAGCATTTCAATACCAAGTTCTTAGGTTGCGACCTTTATATAAGTTTTAATAATGTAGATAAAACTATCATTTAGTAGTGGCGTTTTAACTACTTATACATGTTGTATATCTCCCTGGAAAAATCAAACACATAGAAATATTTGAAATATTTTTTAATGTCAGTAATTCTTAACTCAGTACTTTCACATAGATTAAGAAGAGTTAGTCAAATTAAATCATGTTTGTGAAGATCTCCCCCAATAATATAAGATTGTGGAGTGTTTAGAGAAATGTAGTTGCTTCAAAAATTATCCCAGCGTAATAGGCTGTCACAGCTTTGAAATTAAAAAAAATTGTGGTAAGTGGGATTGGATTTAATTGAGTCCCTGTGTTTAAGTGAATTTTTGAATAACATTATACTTATTTCATAGTTATATTGTTGAACTGTGAAAATAATATTTCTTTTCCTGTCAATTTTAACATAATGGTTGAAGCAAAGTGGTAGAGAAGTAACTGTTTCAAGTATATATGAGGGGAAGTAAAATTGAATTAAAGGAGTAGATATATAAACCTCTTATGTTGGAGGAATTGTTTTATTAGTTAAATAATATGTTTTTTTTAGCATCCCTATTATATGCACGAGATTTATATGCTAGAATTTTTTCAAACAAAGACAATTGAGAATTTGCATAAGCGAGATCAAAAAGCATAGAGAAGAACAGCTGACAGACAATATCGAAAATATACCACCACCATGTTTAAGTAAGTGGAATTACCTTGATTTATTGAAAATTCTGCTTAAATGGATAAAAGAAAAAGAAAAAACAATTCTATATGCAACGAAATGATTCTATTTACAAGTATATGCAATTATTATTTATAAGAAAGTTTATATTATCTCTATTGAACACAACATTGACTATCTTTATTTTGTTGTGTGTTTTTATATGTATTATTAGGATTAGGGTTAGTATTTCCATTAGGTAAAGATGTAACAATATCAAACGTTTTAATAGTTTCACTGTTTAATGGATCATTAATTTTTTCTGATGCGGAGGTATTAGTTTTATCTCTTGGTAAGACATTTTGTAATTTAATAATATCATTTTTCTCACTCATCCAATTATTAGGTGGGAATTCAATATTTATTTTAATGTATAAATCACCAAATGTGGTACCATGGTCATATGGCCATCCTTCCCCGACAATTTTAATAACATCTCCTGGTTTAATTACTTTCCCCACTGGTGTGGTTAAATATAAAAATCTATCATCGAATGTCTTGGTAAGATACAAATTTTGTATTCCTGTTAACGCATCACATAATGGGATGGTAATATTCATGGTCAAATCATGAGTGGTAGGTAATTTACAATATTTAATTTGTGGATCATTTAATGGTTTCTCTACGATTTCAAAGATTAAATCGTTATGTCTTTTCCATTCTAACACATAATCCCCTTGTTCAGACATTATAATCTTCCCACCAAATTCCATACCTCTCACGACTTCAATGGTAATAAAAGAAGATTGTTTACAGATCCCAACACCATTACAATTTTTACATTTATTTTTCCCATTAGTGGGTCTCGCGATGTATTTCCCCCTACCATGACATTTCTTACATTCTATCCGTTGTCTATATTGGAAAAATCCTTGATCTACAATTTGTTCAATGAAACCATGACCTGAACATATTGTACAATCTATTATTGGTGGTGTGTATAAATCACCATTTTTCCGACGTTTCCATCCACTACCTTCACACAGAGAACATAAATCATCTTTATTTAATTGGAATTTAATGTTTTTACCATTATATAATTCTTTTAAAGTAAGTGGTAATGGTATTGGTGGGTCTATTGTTGTTTGAGGATGAGTGAATTGTGATTGATTGAAAAAATTAAAGAAATCATCATCATTGCTGTTTGCAGCATCATTTTCATGATATTGATCATTAATCAATAATTCATACGCGGTAGTAATTTCTTTAAATTTAATTTCATTCTCAATTTTATCATTGGGATTAATGACTTTATCTGGATGATATTTTAATGCTAATTTTCTATAAGCCTTTTTAATCTCTATTTTGGTAGCATCTTTCTCAATCCCCAGTATCTCATAAGGTGATTTAGAGCTCATTATATTTCTGCCTCTATGTCTTTGTCTCTTTTGTAACTCATCTCATGATTGATGTTCTCTTTATAATGAATCTCTTTAATTTTTCTATAGTAAATTTGAAAACTAAAAAAAGAGAACCAGAAATACTCCCTCCGCGACTCGAACATCCGAATATTTGGTCCAAAAATTTATGGATCGCCTTTTATTTCCCGTCCGCTTTTTAAAACGCGATTTTCTGAGTCGTCGGGAATTGAAGTGCATTTTCTAATCAATATCTTAATTACTATCGTTATCATTATTATAGTGGTCGTTATCAAAGTAATGTGATATTTTTTTATATACATCCACAATTTGTCGATGCTATGAGTATCCAGATCAGTTTAAAGGTAAGTTGTAGAGATTATATAAAGCTGCGTTGGAGTCCTTGGAATTATGCACTGTTTCTGGCTCATAACCTCTCTCCCCCTCTCGTAACCCTAACTAAATTACTGTAAATTAATACAAATACACTAATTTAACAATTATAGTGTGAGAACTACTGACCCCTTATTACAATTTTGGTATCATTCTGACTGGATCAACTGGGACATTACGTTTAGCCATATATCCTATTACAACCATACCATTCCTATTCTAACTGCTCTGTATTCATAGCTCTCGTCCCTCCAGGTTACCCTATTAGGAACCAGGTCACTATATACACTACGAGTTTTTTCTCTATTGTAACCAGCTTTTTCTGCGTGACAAACAAACAGAGAAGAGAACAAAGAGACACAAAGAATTTATTTAAACGCAACGTTATTCCCCTCCAATTATCACGTTATAATTATTCCCATATTGAGTTAGTGTCATACGTATTGCTTACTGCGCTTCCTTTCTAAATTATACGTCATACCTTACAGTCTTTTACATTTCAAAACTATTATTATATAAGTAACTAATACAAGATGATATCTGCTATCTCAAGAGTCTCGTCTATGTCAAGACATAACTCTATGTTATTAAATCAAACAAGAAATTATTTATCCTTGAAAACTATGTCTCCATCTGTTCTTTTACAAAAGACTTATTCTAAAGAATTTTTCAATCCAAAACAACATAATGCTAAATTCTCAACTTTTAATAATTTACAAAGAAATGCTACTGCTACTGCTCTTAAAGAGGATGCTACCATCCCACGTTCAATTAAACGTCAACATTTAAATTCAAATAAATATGATTTTATCCCGGCTCCACAATTAACAATGTCAGATATTAACGATAATGTTAAAAAGGCTAAGTATGCTGTGAGAGGTGCTATCCCCATGAGAGCTGAACAATTACAACTACAATTAAATGAAGATCCTTCGTCATTACCATTTGACAAGATTATTAATGCTAATATTGGGAATCCACAACAATTGAAACAAAAACCTTTAAGTTTTTATAGACAGGTCTTATCTTTATTACAATATCCTGAAATTCTTAACGACCCTTCAGTGACTAAATTTTATCAATCAGATGCTATAAGGAGAACTCAGCGTATCTTAAAGGATGTTGGTGGTTCTGTCGGGGCTTATTCTCAATCTCAAGGTGTCTATGGGATAAGGAAAACTGTCGCAGATTTCATCACTAAGAGAGATAATGGTGAAACCGCTTATCCAGAAGATATCTTCCTGACCGCTGGTGCCTCTGCTGCCGTTTCATACTTGTTATCAATCTTTTGTAAGGGGGAACAAACTGGTGTTTTGATTCCAATCCCACAATATCCTTTATATACTGCTAGTTTGGCTTTAAACAATTCTCATGCTTTACCATATTATCTTGATGAAAAATCTGGCTGGTCCACAAATACTAAGGAAATTGATACTGTCGTTAATGATTCAATTAAGAAAGGGATCAAACCCAGTGTCCTTGTAGTAATTAACCCAGGTAATCCAACCGGTGCTGTCTTATCTAAGGAAGCCATTGCCGAGATCTTCCAAATTGCCGCTAAATATGGTATTATGGTCATTGCTGATGAAGTGTATCAAGAAAATATCTTTGGTGATAACATTGAATTCCATTCCATGAAGAAAGTGCTAAGAGAATTACAAAGAGATCATCCCGGTTTATTCGATGATGTTCAATTAGCCTCATTACATTCTACTTCTAAAGGTGTTTCCGGTGAATGTGGTCAAAGAGGTGGGTATATGGAATTAATTGGATTCACTCACGAAGTTAGACAAGTTATCTTAAAATTAGCCTCTATTTCATTATGTCCAGTGGTCACTGGTCAAGCTTTAGTCGATTTAATGGTCTCTCCACCACAACCAGGTGATGAATCCTACGTGAAAGATCGTGCTGAACGTCAAAATATTCATGATGAATTAAATAAAAGATCCACTAAATTGTGGGAAACTTTTAACAAGTTAGAAGGTATCGAATGTCAAAAACCACAAGGTGCAATGTATCTTTTCCCACAATTAATCTTACCATATAAAGCTGTTCAACAAGCTTTACATCTTGAAATGTCTCCTGATGAATTCTATTGTCAAGAATTATTAGAAAATACAGGTATTTGTACCGTTCCAGGTTCAGGTTTTGGTCAAGTACCAGGTACTTATCATTTAAGAACTACATTTTTAGCTCCTGGTACTGAATGGATCGAAAAATGGGAAAAATTCCATAAAGAATTTTATGACAAATATCGTGATTAAACAATCACTTTCATAAAAAAAACATATTCCGTTAAACATTTTTTAAATATCTATTCTGTTTAATTTTATTTTATTTTGCATGAACAGGTTCGTATATATATGTGTCTCTTCTGTATGTAATTATGTGTATCTATTAAATATTAAAGGAAAATATAGACTTTTTTAAAATTTGGATTTTCTGAAAAGTGTTGAAATTCATGTCAAGATAAATATCATAAAGATAACTGTACCAATACACAAATACATAAACACATCATAACTTTAGATACCCTTATACTATTATACTATTGCAATATTATCATACCTTTCCAATTTGCTTTAAAATTTAATATTCAATATAAATAAATTAACACATAAAACACATAAATCCCAATGGATAATGTATCCAATTTTTATAATAGATCATTAAATGAAGGTCGAAATTTTAGTTGGGTGTTTTTAGTCGACTGGATTTTGAGCGTGATCTTAATCTCCTCAATAACTTTCTATTTGGGGAGATCATTTGCATATATTATAAGTTTCCTATTAGAATGGATACTTTGGAAACGAGCGAAGATAAAGATTAATTTCCAATCATTTAGAATTAGTTTCCTTGGTGGGAGAATCTTCTTTAAGAATTTAACCATAATAGATAAAGACTATACTGTGTCATTCTTGGAAGGGAGAGTAACGTGGAAATATTGGTTATTTAAGAGTAGGAATCCACATTTTATTGAAGAATTAGTACAAAATAATAATCATAGTCATACAGAGACTGATCTTTTGAAACAAAATGAAAAATTACCTTGTAGATTCATCCTTGAATGTGAAGGGTTAGAAATATTTATTTATAATAGAACTGCATCATTTGATAATATTTTAAATACACTCCCCAAGGAAGAAAGATTGAAATTTGAACAATACTTAAACGAAGAAATATTTCATCATAATCACAATAATAACAACAATTCATATTATAATTCCAAGAATAATAACAATGATATCAATAAACATTACTCGTCTAGTGACTCGTCAACAAGTAGTGGTGGATATGATCATAAATCGAGTCCCGATGAAGAAACTGCCTCTTATTCAAGTGAATCTCCTGAATCAAATGATCATCCAATAAATGATAGAATCTTTCATGAACAAGAATCTGAGGATAGTGTTATATTAAAAGCTTTCCCATTTCAAATCAAAGTTAATCATACTGCTGTTGTCGTAGGGAATAAATTTACTCCATCACTGATGATATTAAGTGCCGATAACGCAGATGGTATTTTAGATTATTGGCAATCGGATTCAAGATTAGATTTATACAAAAATAAAATATCTTTAGATTGTAAAAACTTTAATATGTCATTAAAGCAAAATATTGGTTATAATAAAGATGATTCATTAAAATTTAAATTAGATAAAGGTAAAATCTCCAAGATATGGAAAAGATTTGCTAAATTGACGGGGCATGTCCTGGGACCACTGGGACTTAAGAGATCAAAGAAGTTAAAAATTGACCCAAATGCTACCTTCCAAGAGAAATGGAGAGGTTTATCAATATATAGAGATAGAATGTTTGATATGGGGAATAACGATTTAGAAGATATTGAATTTGATTTTGCTGCTCATGAATATGCTAAATTTACTAATATTCTTAAATGTCCCAAAGTAACTTTTAATTACAGTTTTGATGTCCCGGGGGCAGTACCTCATGGTGCACATCCAACAAATGTGAAAACTGAAGGCCCAGACGTTGGTAATAGTGGAGCACCGCCTTCATTAATACTTGATATAGATCTCTATGGTGGGTCCATTTGTTATGGTCCCTGGGCACAAAGACAAGTACAATTTATTCAAGCAATGTTTAGTCCCATTATATCTAGATCTCAAAAACCAGTTAAATCGTTAAAACCTGGTGATAAGAGAATATACACACAATACAAAATTGCAGTAAATATTATGGAAGAGACTACATGGAGAATCCCCACAAGAGAACCAAGTAAAGATGTAGAATTTTTAAAGCATTTTAGAGAAACAAATGAAGATTATAGACCATTTGGCTGGTTAGATTTGAAATTTGGTCAAGATACATCTGCTATGATTACTTTAGATATGTGTACAACGAAGAATGGTTCAAGTAATTCATTCGATATCTCATTTAGAAACGCCGAGTTTAGAACCAGTGTTAATCATGATATATTTATGAAATCAAAATTTTTTGAAATTAGTTCCACTTTAGCATACCCATTAGGTTGGAATGAAAAGGCAACATGGGTATTTGATATCAATTCTACCCAGTTAGAGACTTTCATCTTAAGAGAACATATTACATTGGTGGTTGATACATTATCGGATTTTGGATCAGGTGAGCCATCCCCCTACGAATTATTTAGGCCTTTTGCATACGACATTAAGTGGAAAATCGATGGTTATTCCATATATCTAAATGTTAACGATCATAATATTGTTAACAATCCTTTGGATTTCAACGAAAATTGTTATTTATCCTTCCACGGTGATGAATTTAACATTGATCTTTCTTCTGCAAATGAAACCATTGGTCAAAGAGCATCTAATATCATATATTCTATCAGAACACCTATGTTCAGATTATTATTAAACTCTCCACCTTGGAATACCTTGAATGAATTTATGAAACAAAAAGAAGTTGGGAGATCTTATAATTTCAAGGCTGAAGGTAATTATCTGATTTACAATGATTTAGATGTTGACAATGTTGACATGGTTACTATTGAATGTACAAGTAGAAGTACCGTTTTATACTGTTATGGGTTTGTCATTAGATACCTTATGAACGTGAAAATGAATTATTTTGGTGATTTCTTCCATTTTGTTACTTCGGAAGAATATACAGGTGAAATTAACACTAAAGAATCAAATGGAATGGCTCAATTTGAAGATTTTGATAGTATGACTACATCAAATGTGAAAACTGCGGACGAAGATCAAGAGAAAATGAAGACTATGAATCCAACAGATGTGAAAAGAACAACAAATGAAACAGACCTATGGTTAACATTTTCCGTTTTTGACGGTGGTTTAATCTTACCAGAAACAATTTATAACTGTGATCCTGTCATTGCTATGCATTTTGGTGAATTAATGATTGATGTGAGAAGTTCTAATTATTACATGGATTTACTTGCCTCATTAGATGAAATTTATTTAAGAAAATATTTTTCAAAACAGGCTTATAATATTTTTGATATTGTAAGAAATGGCAACGGTAGAGACATTAAAGAAGATGGTTACCTATCTAATTTATCCATTCATGGTCATAGAATGTACGGTTTACCACCTTCTGAGCCAACTTACTTCTGTAAATGGGACTTTAATTTAGATGATTTTATTATTGATTCAGAGGTGAACTTCCTTAAGGGTCTTGCAACATCATTTCAAAAGATAGATTTTGGTATGGATGATTTGGAAAATGTGTTACTATACGAAACTGATATTGTTGACGATATGACATCACTAACGATCAATGTGAAACAAATAGGAATTACAATTAGAGAACCGGAATCCAAAGCAAAATTGTTAATTGGAGTTGATGGACTTAAATTTGGTAGAATAGATTTTGAAAACGAAAAATATTCAACAAGAATGGATATTAAAGTGCCTAAATTGAAACTGTCGCTGTTTGCACCAGATGTGGACAACAATGAAACTTCTTATTTTGAATTTGAAACACAAGTCAATTTCTCCAATTTCGCCAAATCTCGCGACTTTAATCATCACAGAGAGTTACAAATTGATTACATTACTTTAAATGATGCTCCATATCACCGTTGTCCATTTTTACTTTCTGAACATAAACAAAATTCAGAAGTGTATACATCATTGTTTGGGGCTATTGTACCATCATCTTCTTTACCACATTTACCGATTCCACTTGTTGAAGAAACTATTGAATTTGCATTAAAAGATCTCCTCGGAGAGGATGCATATGAGAAAAACGAAATTTCAATTTTCAGTCCAACTTTCACAGATAGCTCAAATTCTGATCAAAACAATTTACAGTATCCAAACGATTCTAGTGGTCTTGATCCATTAGAACTTTCTATATCAAGACAAGATTATACTGACCACTGTGAATGTGACAATTACATCATAGATATTAATTATGTGTCGATTAATGTAAATCCAGAAATACACAATTATATTAAGAATTTTTTAGTTCAGTTTTATGATGACGATATTGAACAAATTATGGACAGTATTGAAATTGGTATTGTGAAGAGATTGAGTAACTTACAGGAAGGTATGTCTACAATTAATAATATTAAGTTTCGAATTTTATCTCTTGATTTGTTCTGGGGTAAAAGAGCATCTGGTGGTGTTGAATTATACCTTGACTCTATTGATTTTGAAATGAATGAAAGGTCAGTTGAAAAGGATCGTGAAAAAACTACCGCTGAAGTAACCACGTTGTTGAAATTGAAATCCATTAGAGCAACAATCAACGGTAAATATGATGGAGACATTAAAGAAGAATTACCGCCGGCATTATCCTTTATGATTGAAGATCTAAGTTTTTGGTCCACAACAGTCGACAAACAAGTTAATTCCATAGATGTTGGGTCTGCAGATATCACAGTTGATGAAACTCAGATGGTGTGGTTATTCACCTTTTTCGGTATTCAAAAAGAACTTGTAGAAAAAGTTGTCTGCACGTTTGACAGTGTCCAGAAAAAGAGATCTGCATCAAGAAAAGAGTTAATATCGAGAATTACTGCCGCAAGTGAATATTACCAAATTAGCCACGATCCATATGTTATTACAAAGCCAGCTTTCATTACCAGATTATCGAGAGGTCATGTACGTGAAAACAGAAGTTGGAAAATTATTACGAGACTTCGTCACATTATCACATATCTTCCTGATGATTGGAATGATATTGTCAGTAAACATTTGAAAGAGAGAAAATTTGATCCATCTCAAGATGCCAAAAGTATTTTTATGTCAGTGTTCTCGACATGGAGAAATTGGGAATTTTCAGATATTGCTCGTTCCTATATTTATGGTAAACTATTCTCTGCTAATCAATCTGAAAAGCAAAATAAGACTATGAGAAAGATTATGAAGGCGAACCTTGCCTCCTTATATGTTACAGTTTATACAGCAGGGCAAGGTGTTGACCACAATTTTATTGTTACCAATTCCAATCTTGTTGTCGAGCGAACTCCGCCATTTACCGAAGCCGGTACTAGCAGGGAGAAGGTAATCAATGTTACCGCTAATTTAGGAACCATCAAGGGTAGAGTAAGTGATAAGATGTTCAAACTTAAAAGTTTAATCGCTTTACTAAAGGAGGAAGAAAAGCCAGCCCTAAAAAGTATCAATACTATGAGAAAATCATTCAAAGTAAATGTTGCTGTCGTCTTTGATTCATGTGATTTACTATTCGCATTTGGTAAGACTGAACTTTCAATGTTAATTTTATCTGGTAAAACTAGTGCCCTTCTTGAATCTCCTAAGGAGTCTATAAGACAAGGTGGTTCAATGATTATTTACGCTAAGAGATCAGAAATTTCACTTCAGCACAACCATAAACTATTATTGGAAACCCAGATAACTAGTTTATCGACAGTTTTTGCTGCTGAATCTTTGAATTATAAACCAAACATTTTAACCAATATTCAATGTAATGACATTCACGTCAGAATAATGCCTGAGACAGACACTGTAATTCAGTTTGTTAAAGATTTTAAGAGCAAGGTGGACGATGTGAAGGAGAATTTTGATTTTTCGGCAGGTTCTAAGGAAGCTGTGACCAAAGCAGAACCTGCTTTACCAAGGGTAGATCTTGATGTTTCATGTTCGTTTTCAAATGTCAGTGTCGAGCTAATGCCACTTTCTCCATTACAATATAGACAGGAAACAAAAAAGCTTGAACTAACTTTCAATTCTCAAAGAACGCAAAACTTTGAAATAAACGTCTGGGATTCTGATGTGTATTTAGGTTCACACCTTACTAAGCAGCAATACCTACGTTTGTCACTTGGTAATATAAGTCTAAAAGGTTCTAGTATACTTTTACCAAGCATCATTGTTAATGCTGAAATTTCCGCATCGGTTGTTAAATTGACATTTTCTGAGCCACATAGACTTTTAATAAGTTTCCTTCAAGACGAACGTGTTGCATCATCAAGTTTAAAGAAATTACTGGCCTTAAAAAGAACTCTTTTCCCACCTTTAGATGAAATACCTGATAAAGTTATTAATGTTAAACCTTCAAATAAAATACAATGGTCTCTTGAAACAGATGTAAAATATTTTGGTATTTTAATTCCAATTTCAACTACCTTCTTTGTTATGGAAATGCACCAGTTTTTGATGTCATTATCCGATACAGGGACTATTGAAAGTGGCAATGATTCTAAAGAATTATCTGGGCATTTGTCTATGGCAAACATTTTGGTTCTTATCAAGGATAGAACCATCCCATCATCTCTTTCAAAAATGGTTGATTTATCTTTGAAAATGTCAACTGTTCAAAGAACTGCAGAAACACAGAACTCATACCAAATTGAAAGTCAACATTTCAGAATATGTATGTCTCCGTTTTTATTAGTGCGTTTGCTTTGGGGTGGTAACCAGTTGTTAGCATTATATCAATATTACAATATCCATCACGCTAAGACCCTTTGGAACTTTTTAGATGAGCCTACTAAAACTACAAAAGAAAAGAAAAACAGTTCGATTTTTAGCTCTTTCAATCTAAACTCATGCCATGTTTTATCATACAATTTTTGTATTGGCTGGTTGTTCCATAATAACAACGCAACTGAACCTGGTTTAATATTGGGTTATAACAGACTTTTCTCCGCCTATGAAAATAGCTATGGTAAGTTAACAGTTGTTGATGCCTTTTTTGCTGTTGCTAATGGTGCTACATCCGATACATTCTACTCAGATGGTAACGAAAAGAGTACATTTAACAGAAGTTTTCTTCCAAACTTACAAATTATCTATTGGCTTAAAGATGTTGATAAGATGAAAGATGTTTTCATTCGACTTCATGGTGAAGCATTAGACGTGAACTTCCTAAATACATTTATTGGTGTGATTGAATCTACCCTGCAATCAATTCAGGTTTTCCAAGATTTGAAGAAAATATTGGTCAACCCATTAAATACCCACACACATCGTAATAGTGCTATTTCCACTGTAGATCACAAAGAGGAAGAGTCATCTGGTCCCAAAGATATTGCACCGTTTCTTTCTGATATTAGAAGAGTTAATTGTCAATTCAAGTATGATGGGGGTGTTTTTAAAGTATATTCCATGGAAGATATTGAGTCACAACTAGATCCGTCATTTGAAATAAAGAGTCCTGGGGTCACCATTATTGTTGACTACAAGAGTGACGAAACAGAATCGAAACCACATTGGATTAGAACGTTGGTGAAAATCGATTCTACTCATAACATTTTATTTGCGAGATGTGCTCCATTAATTAAAAAATTTTCTGAAGATATTCAAAAGATGGTTAAACGTCACAGTTCAAAATCCAAGAGTTTTTCCAAGTCCCAATTATTAAAGCCAGCATCGCAAACAATTGATTATAAGAGGTTGCTGAGTGCATTTGACATATCTATGATGATTCAATCAGCCGAACAAAAATTAAGTTTGAGTTGTGAGCCTAAGGCGAAAGTTCAAGCTGACATTGGTTTTAACGCGTTAGATTTCTGTATCAATACCAATGATTTGGATGAATCGGAACCATTGAGTTTTTCTTTGACGTTAGAAAAGATGGAAGCTTCCATTAAACATATTTTCTCTCGTGAAGCCAGTGCCTCATTTAAATTGGACTTGATTGATTTAACGTTCATGTTTACTCATCCAAACATTATTAACATGTACGCATCTGGTCTTGTTTCTGATTTAGATGCCTATTTCAACGTTAAGCAATTGCAAAATCTTTACCTTTTTTTGGATATTTGGCAATTTAGTGAAATACTACGTTCAAAACCAATGAATCAACCAGAAACCACTACATCAAACACTTCTATGCTGTCATTGCAACAAGGTGATGAAAGTGTTGGCTTGATTCCGTGGTGTTTTACTCTGATATTTGCAAATATAAAGGGTAAGGTTGATTTAGGACCATCATTAGGTGTTCTTTCGCTGAATTTGAAAAAAATATGGTTGGCATCAGATCACTACGAGAATAAAAGACAATTGCTACATGTGTTTGCTGACATGGTTAAAATTGAATCTCAAGGTAGATTAAGTGGTATATTTGAAGTTACCGGGGCCTTCTGGATTGCAGAGGTGAATTGGAGTAGTCTATCGCGTCTTTCTAAACATCCTCTAGTTGCTGTATCATTCAATATTGATAAAATAAAGATCAAGGCAGCATTTGATTACCATATGTTCTTAATTGGTACTATTAAATCTACCAAAATTCACCTACACAGTGAAAGAGATAAGCTTGGTTACATGCCTGACTTATTAGTGGTTACTCTATCCTGTGAAGCTATTAACATGTGTTCAACTGCGCTTGTGGCTTCTAATATCCTTGATATTTATAACACAGTGATGAGAATGAGACAAGATAATAATATATCGTATCTAGAAACATTAAGAGAATCTAACTCTACTGATACTAAGGAAAGAGTAGACTATCAAGATGTTTTAAGAATTTTAAATTTAATTCAAACGTCTGTGTCTGTTGATATTAAAACTTTCAATTTACAAATATCTCCAATTTCTTTGTTTGATATTGAAGTTGTGGTGATTAACATTGAAAGTATGTATGCCAGCGTGAAAACTCTGTCTGGTGAAAAATTAGCAACATATCTTGATCTTCATGTGTATAACGCAAAGGGTTCATTATCTACCTCCAAGGAAGAAATGGATGAAGAAACGGTTTCGCGTATTTCTGTTGAGGATTATATGATTTATGCCTCCAAAATCAAAGGTGGTACCATCATAGATATCCCTAAACTACAAGTCAGTATGCATACATGGCAAACTGAGAATAGTGACATTTTAGAGTATAAATTCAAGAGTACATTTGGTGATAAGATTGCAGTAAAATGGAATCTGGGCCCAATCAATTTCATAAAGGAAATGTGGGCAACACATGTGAGAGCTTTGGCTGTCCGTCGTTCTCAAAATTTAAGCAGCTCTGCTGAAGAAAATGAAGAGGATATCGAGAAGAGAATTAAAGAAGAAGAGAACTTGTTGAAACTTACGTATATTGCAATTGAAGAACCATATGTTGATATGCCTCAAATTAAAGATTTAGGTGATGCTACCCCACCTTTGGAATGGTTTGGTTTAAATAAAAAACGTTTCCCACTGTTCACTCACCAAGTTGTCATGATTCCAATTCAGAAATTAATTCACACTGCTGAAAAAGAGTATGCCAATATTGTTGGTCATTCTGAATAGATAAAAAACACTATGAAAATAAAACTAATAGAGAATTTTCTTAGATATTATATAGACTTAATTAACTAATATATTACTGATTTCATTAAACTCCAATGTGATCTTTGTTTTTTAAAGTGGCACTCTTGGACATATTTTCGTACTTATAGATCCCCACTAAGTTCTTTGCAAGTTCAAACATGTTATTTCTTAATGATATAACAACGAATTGGGCATTCTTAGTACGTTCAGTGATATAGTTTGCCACAATGGAAACATTACGGAAATCCAAAGCAGCATCGATTTCATCCATGACGTACAGAGGAGTAGGCTTATATTTATGTAAGGCAAACACCAGAGCAAGAGAACTCAAAGTCTTTTCACCACCAGACAAGTTTGTAATATTTCTCCAACTTTTCTTAGGAGGCATGACACTAAAAGTAACCCCTTCAGAGAAAGGATCTAAACTATCCACTAACTCTAGTTCAGCATTACCACCCATTGTAATCATTTGATACATTTCTTTTAACGTCATAGAAATGATGCCAAAGCCTTCCATAAACTCATCAAATCTCTTCTTTTTCAATTCCTTTAGTTCCTTTGTAATTTGATCCCTACTTTTAACAGCATCCTTCAAGTCTTGTTCTCTGTTTTTATGTTCAATCAATCTTCTCGCGTATTCTTCTAACACTTCAACATTAACATTTGTTGAATCAACCCATGCTTGTAATTCTTCAATTTTTCCTTCTTGCACTGACACATCTAGCTTTTCAAGAGTGCTTTCTGATAGTCTTGGGATCCCCTTGCTGATTTCACTGTCTTCTTGATCAATATCCATGGAAGACTTGTCTGCATCTTCTTCTTCACGATCGTCTTGTTCGATGTTGTTCAATGAAGTATGCCCATCTACTGAAGAGGCTGAATTTTCATCGTTGTTGCTATCACTATTCGGTGTTTTTTCTTTTTCTGGTTTTTCTTCAAGCTGTTCAATAACAGTGGATATTTCTCTTAATTTATAACTTGCAAGTTCGTCATTTAATCGAGAAGCAGTTTTCTTCAAAGCATTAAGTAAACCACTTAATCTTTCTGATTTATTTTTTAGGCCTAATTCATAAGACTTGAAATCATTTAATTCTGTTTCGAAATTTTGTAACTCTTGTGATTTTTCTTCAATAGTGGAATTTTGTTCGTCAACCTGAGATTCGAGATCAGTCAGGGTAGTTTCAATTTTCTGTAATTCAGTCACAGCATCTTTTACAACCTCCTCAGCCTTCTTTAGATCAATCTCAATTTGACCTAGATCTTTTTCTGAATTTTCTAGAGTTTTATTAAATCTTTTTAAAGAAGAGTTGGACTTCTTGATTGTATGTTTGTCTTTCTTACTTTTTGATTCCAAGATATTGATGCGCTCCAAAATCGAGTTAACCTTTGAGTTTTGCATTTGTAACTTTGTCCCACCCACTTTCATAATTTCATCCTTTAATTTGTCGATTTTCTCAGTGGTGCTCTTACACTGGTCCAAAATATCTTTAAGTTTACCTTTTAGAGAAGTTAATTTTGAGTTTAACTCATCAAGTTGTTTAGTGTCATTGACCACATTTTCTCTTTCTTGAATTTTATATTTTAGATCTACTTCTTTGGTCTTCAGTTCGCTTTTTATGGACTCGATATCAATTTTCAATTTAGCTACCTCCATTTCCAACTGCGGCTCTTGGTCTTTCAACTTGATTAGTTCCAATTCCATTTCTTGGAAAGTATCTCTTGCAATATTGTATCCATTTTCCTTTTCTTCCAATGCAGCTTCCATTTTAGCTACTTCCGCTTCTGTAAACGTTTGAGTATGGTGCGCTGTTTTTGATTTTAATTGTAACAAGCTAGAAGATACGTTATTACCACCACCAGTCATAGTACCAGATATATCAATTAATTTACCATCTAAAGTTACAACTCTGAAACGCTTCTTGCCGTATGCAACTCTGTTGGCTTGTTTTAAATCATTAGCAACAAGGGTATTACCCATAACATTAAAAAAAGCTGCAGCAAATTTTGGTTGTTTCGGTGTCACTAAGTCAAATAATCGTGGGGTGTTTTCGGGAGTGGTTATACTATTAATGTTCTTGTTTATCTTGTCTAAAAGAATAAAACGAGTAAATCCTAACCTGTTCTTCTTAATAAACTCTAGACAATATTGACCACACTCGACAGTCTCTACGACAATATCATTAAGACGCGGGGCTGCCGTTGAAACAGCAACGTCATATTTATCATCAATGATACCTAAATCACCTAATCTGCCATGGAAACCAGAGATTTTTCCTGATTTTTGCAATTTGGTAAGTTCAACCAATATTCTACTTCTATTTTCAACAGTTGATAAAGTTGATCTAGCTTCTTCAGTTTGTTGACGTTGTGAATTTATGACGCCAATCATTTCAAGGAGTTTTTTCTTTGCATTTGTACATTCCGCTTCACCAAATGTTATTTCTTTGGCTATATTCTTATGCTGCTTTTCAATAAAAAGGATTTTATTTTCCTTCTCGACTAATGAAGATTTTAATTTCTCTAAGGTTTCTTTGATCAGTTTCACTTGAAATTCAGATTTCTCTTTCCCCTCGTTGATAAGGTTGATATCCATTTCAGTCAATTTGATATCAGATTTTTTATTCTGTATTTCGATGTTCCAGGGTTCTAGATCCTTTTCTAACTCAGTTATTTCTTTGCTGAAACTTTCAGTTTTATCTTTTAGCGATAACTTAATTTCGTTCAACAAAGTTCTCTCTGTTTCTAGCTTCCCGCGAAGCTCTGTTAATTCAGAATCATATTCACTTTGTAACATTTCTAACTCCTGTAGTTTGTTTTCAGTTTCATTAATGGAAGCCTTGGATTTTCCAATAGTGTTCTCAGTAATTTTCTTCTTACGGGTCGCATTCTTAGAAATTTCTTCATTCGAAACTTTTATGGTATTATACTCTCTTTTCTTCTTCATTAAGTCTCTAATCTCTTTATCTAAATCATTTAATTTCTTTTTTAAAGTATTGATCTCCATTTCAGTATTATTTTTGGATTCCAATAATTTGTTATTTTCAGTTTTCTTGGCATCCAAGTCTTGATTCAAATCAGTTAACTTGGTCAAAGTAGACTGAATCTTTTTGTGGTTTTGATATAACTCATATTGTGTCAACGTGGCCTTCTCAATTGTAAGTTGTTTCTCCTTCTTGATGAATTTTAAAGCTTTATCTTTATCACCTTCTAATGAGGTCTTCTCTTTGGTAACAAAATCAAACCTATTCTTCTTTTCAATACAGATGTCATTCAATTCATCAACTTTCATCAGATTAGTTTCAATTAAAGGTTTATATTTGGCAGTACCAATAATATCCTCTAAGTACTCTAATAATCCATCATCACTCTCTTTTTCAGCTTTTGGTTTCATTTGAGCAATATTTTCCACTTCACCTTGTAAAATCAAGAATCTTTTATGATCTAAATCAATACCTTCTTGCCTCAACATTTGTGTCACTTCCGTGTAATTACTTTCCTTCCCGTTAATATAATATTTGGAAGAATTGTTTTTGAAGGCTCTTCTTTCCACAATTAATTCTTTATCAAAAATAATTTCAGTGTCTTTGCCCTCTTTATCTGTGGCATAACGGAAATGAACCTCAACAGAACAAGATCTTAAGCCAGGAAATTCTTCAGATTTATGAATTAAGTCTGACAACCTATCTTGTCTCATTTTATTGGCTCTGAACCCAAATACAAACAACATTGAGTCGATGACATTCGATTTACCAGAACCGTTAGGACCCACAACAGCAGAAAATGAAGGATCAAAAGGGCCAATGATTTGACTACCAGCATATGATTTGAAATTATTTAATACCAATTGATGAATAAACAACCTTTCTTTTTTGGAAATTTTAGCTTGTTGAGCATCATATAATTTTTGTAATTCCATTCTGGATTTCTTTGTAGGTGATAATTTAATTAATTCTAATGTTCTAGTGGGTGATCTATTAGGCGATTTGGGAGGAGATTGTGTATAAGTTTTCATTCTACGGCCTCTTTCCTCTTGCCCAATCTTTTGACTTACAGGTAAAAGTGGACCACCACTTAAACTTGGAACACGCCCACTGGGTAATTTCTCATTACTTGGCATTATAGTGGGTTGTGAAAAAGCATATCTATGCTCTGGTGATCCAATAACCAATTTTCTTGGTTGAGATAATTTAAAAGCTGGGGTTCTTTCATTTTCAGATCCCTTCTCATTGGGGGTTGTAACTTCAGGGTCCACTGAGACTTGATTGTCTTCAGGAGGAGGAGGAGGAGGTACGATCGGAACTGGAGTTACTTCAGTTCTTAATTTCTTACTCAATGGCTGATGATCTTTATCCATTGTCATCTATATGATTTTGAAATAACTGTCTTTATTTTACTATTTCAATTATGACTAATAATAGTAATAAAATCAATTGAGGATAAGATATGTTCGAATCTATTTACTTATTGTCTTCGTAAACAACACATCGAATAATTGTTTATTCTTGTTTTGATTTAACTTTTCAACAAAATTTAATATTTAAAATTCCAAACAAGCGCTCAACTGAACTCATCTCAACTTCCAGCAAAATAAAACCCAAAAAATGGTGAACCCCACGATGTCAGAGACTCCCTTAGTGATAGATAACGGCTCTTATGAGATTAAGTTTGGATATGCTGATTCGAACAAGCCATTTAGAGCTTTAAATGCCCTTGCAAAGGATAAATACGGTGTGTCGAATCTTTCTAATCACATTAAGAATATTAAAGATATATCGTCTGTTACTTTACAAAGACCACATGAAATGGGGCAATTGACCTCTTGGGAATTGCAAAGTTGTCTTTGGGATTATTGTCTTTATAATCCAGATGAGTTTAACGGATTTGATTTGGGAGAAACAACAAAGGGCACGCACTTGATTACCAATGAAACATGTTTAACGTTGCCAGCTCTGAGTAAGAATATGGACCAGGTTTTGTTTGAAGAGTATGAGTTTGCCAGTGTTTATAAAGCTCCATCTGAAGGTTATATACCGTTTAGAACAATGAACAAGAGTGATAAGGAGATTACGATTTCTGGGAAGGACGAAGAAGAAGAAGTAGATAGTGTGTTGAAAGACCAGAAGCAGTTCCCTGTGGAAAGCAATGATAATGAGTATCGTGATTTCCAATTAGTAGTGGATTCAGGGTTTAATTGTACATGGGTGTGTCCCATCATTAAGGGTATCCCATATTACAAAGCTGTAAAGAAACTTGATATTGGTGGTAGGTTCCTGAATGGGTTATTAAAAGAAACTCTATCCTTCCGTCATTACAACATGATGGACGAGACCCTTTTAGTCAATAACATTAAAGAGAAATGTGTGTTTATGAGTCCAGTTTCATATTTCGATAGTTTTAAGAACAAAGAGAAAACATCCTTACAATATGTCTTACCTGATTTCCAAACAAGTTTTATCGGTTATATACATGATAAGACAAAAAGTACATTACCTGCTAACGCACAAACCATTACCTTGAAGGATGAATGTTTTATGATTCCAGAAACCTTTTTCCATCCAGAGATGGCAAAACTATTGAAGCCAGGTATTGTTGAAACTATATTGGAGAGTCTGTCAATGTTACCAGAACCATTGAGACCCATGATGATAGGTAACATTGTGTGTACTGGTGGTAACTTCAACATTCCTCATTTCGCGACAAGATTAACTAATGAATTACAAGGTCAATTGCCAATGGATTGGAATTGTAGAGTGACAGCTATGAAAGATGAAAATGAGTTAACTACATGGAATGCAATGTCCCAATTTGCTACCACTGAGGCGTATGTAGCTACGAGAGTCACCCGTGAAGAATACTGGGAACACGGTGTAGAATGGTGTACCAAAAACAGATTTGGTTACCAGAATTGGATCTGAAAAGTGTGAGATTTTAAGCAAAGAAGAGGGGAAAGGTAGCTACGACGAAGATTTTTTCTCTTTAACATATTATAACATGGCCTTCCCATCACCACCCCATCGAGCGGGACCCATCCCTGTCAATATTTGATATCATTTCTTCAACCTGACTGCCATGTATTTACGTTATTACTGAAAAGGGGAATTTCACAAACGCCAAAATTCTTCGAGAAACTGAAATTTTGCAAATTTGAAGTTGAAACAAAACAAGACAAAGAGAACCAGAAGACGTTATTGATCAGTGTTGCAAGGGCAGTATAAAATCCCGTAAGAAGTCAATTCGTCTCTAAGACAAGCAATAATATAGTCAAGAACCATCACAGAATGCTTGGTTCCATTTTCCTATCGCGATTGCCCGTGTTGGTCGCTTTATCTCAAGCTGTCACGGGACAAGATATACCCCAATCCAATGTCAATGATCCATCCTCATCATCTCATTTATCAGAGCTCAGTAAGCGATTCAATATATCCAATGTACCTGATTATACGTTCTCTTCAGGCTCTAAGGATAACAATTTTGAAATATTGAATTCCGTGCAAGATCTGACGTTTGTTCGATATACTGGACAACAGACTTTTACACAAGTAAATATTAACGATGATGATTCAAATTATCTCGTATATACATCCAATAATACATTTATTCAATTGACTGAAAATAGTCCCAACACATATATATCAAATATTGTTCCATTTCAAGATGATAGTTTTATATTGAATGGGCAAGGTTCATTTATTGGTGATGCCAGTTTGAACAATCAAATATTGTATAATCTTTCAGATGCTTCCACAAGGCAATTATTTGACCAACCTTTAGATTCAATTCAAGCTACTTTGACTGATGATGACATTGTTTATTTTGGTGGGAACTTCACCTTGGGAAATAATTCTATAAATAGTGTTATCCAATGGAACGGTACGACTGGTCAGAATTCCACATTACCTTTCAAAGGTTTTGGCTCCGAGTCACATATCAATTCCATCATCAAATTAAATGACGATAATATTTTATTCACAGGTCAATTTAATACATTGAATGATAAATCATTTTTAAATGTATCAAATAATTCAAATAGTTCATTCCCATTCAACCCTATAATACCCTTAGAGTATGCTACATGGGATACTACATCGGGATCAGTCTCTTCATATGCTCTTGTCTGTTCATCATCTTCAACAACAGATGGTTGGTCTGCTAATGGGATACAAAATCAATTGAAAGGTACTCTTCCATTTAGTATAACGCCGTCCAAGATCAGAATTTATAATTCTAGCAATAAGGATACGGCAGTGTCCCTGTTTAGAATATTGACATACCCAGCTAGTAGTATCATGAATATGACCTATATTGATCCAATAACAGGTAAACTTTCACAATGTGATGCATTCTGTCCACTTTATTCCAATTCAGTCCTAGAAAACTCAACAAATAATCAAACTTCTGCTTTATACTTAATTAATAATACCACCAAGATTGAATTTGGTTCTGATTTTCAAGAGTTTGCATTTGTTAACCCTGTTTCTGTATCTTCTTTAGAGTTAATGACCTTGTCATCCTTTGGTAATCAAGACGTTAGTTTAAAGGGTTTAGAATTATATCAAGCCTCATATAGTATATTTGCAAACAACACATTGAATGAACAATCGTGTAACTCAGATTCAAATAAACAAGTTGTCTCATCTGCCATGTCTCCAGATAATTGGTTTAATAACAACACAAGCACGTACCTGTCCACCAATTTTATTCCAAATTCAGGTTCAGTCACACCACAGGTTGATTATGATGTAGACATTCAAGATAAAGGCACCTACAGTGTTAATATTTTTACACCAGGTTGTGCGGCAGATAATACATGTAATTCAAGAGGGATTGTTAATGTTACCATGATAGACAAAGCGAACAATAATATTCTTGCCTCTAAACTTATTTATCAAAATAATGATCAACTTAAGTATGATACCCTATATCAAGGACATATTGATAATCCATGTCAAATCATATTAAAATATTCTTCTGGGTTATTTGCATCAAATACAATGACTACAGTGGTGGCTGATAGAGTTGATGTTAATATTCTGTCATTAGACGGTACCGCATCAGATGATGGCTTGATTCAATTGAATGGTATCTTCCAATATCAAATATCAAATTTCACCGATAATAGAAATAAGTTTCCAGTTGGTTTAACTTCATTAAATGCGTTGGGAGCTAAAATATCAAGTACTAATAATAATGATTTCACAGTCTCATTGTATGATAATTCTACTTTGATTTTTAGTGATCCACAAGATAGTATTTATATTGTTAAGTTGGATGATTATTTGAATGTTGATAATATGTCTCAATTAAACATTTCAAATAATGTTATTGGACATCACACATTTAGTGAAGGTATTCTTTTCCTTACTGAAAATTCTAATGAGGTCTATATTTACAATGGTACTTTAACTTCACTACCTATTATCAATGAAACCACCATAAATTCTGTTTCAAACATCACCTTATTCGACACAGAAGTTTTAATCTTTAATGATAACCTTGTGTATAATGTCACTTCATCAAAGTTTTTAGACTCTAATGATAGTTCATTTGATATCTCACTTCAAAGCAGTGCTCAAAATAGTTTACATGACACATTATTCTATGGTAAATTTTTTATGGTCGACTATGCGTCTATCAATGATCCAGTCGTGGTAAGTGGGGTAAATAATACTGTCCAACCTCTGCAATTATTCCAAGATATCCAACCTTACAAGGCTATTTATTTGAATGATTCCCAAACAGGTTATCTTTACTATGAAAATGGTATGACTAAGATTACATTCACAAATACCGTATCCAATCAATTACAATGGGACAGCACAGTTTCTGCGACCTTATATGATAACAACAAGACAATGCTTGTTATTGCTCAATCAGGTTCATATAACTCCACCGCCGCAATTTCCGTAATTGATCTAACAAATTTAAAGATTTTACAAGAATTTAAATTTGGTCAAGATGACAAGATCGAGTCATTATTGAATTTCCCAAAAAATAACACGTTATTAGTAGGAGGTTCCTTTGAATTAAGTACAGGCAATTGTTCTAATTTATGTTTATTCGATTACAATGGTAATAAGTGGAATTCATTCTTAAGTAATTCCATTAATTTAACCGTTAGCAAATTAAGTCTATTCCAAGATGATTCCATTGTTGTACTTGGCTCAAATTCATCTGGTTCCAGTCAATTATTATCTGTAAACATGACCAATAACAAAGTCAATAATCTTCTGAATGACAACAGCGGTCTTACTGATTTTATTGTAAAGGATGACACCATTATTGCATGGAATAACACAGTTGTTTATTCTGTTTTGGATGGTTCCTCTTCATCCATGTCAGTGCCTAACTCCAATTCAAATGGGTCTATATCTTCCCTTGAAACAGTTAAAATTAACGATAAAGATGATGGTTTATTAGCATTGGGTCAATTTTCTGACGTTGAGTATGGGTCTGTTCAAGCATTACTGTATAATGGGAAACAATGGATCCCTTACATGTATATGTCGTCTAATTCATCAAACCAAAATATGTCTACCTGGCAATTATTTGTCAATAAGGATGTATCTCCTTTCATGATATCACAATTCCCATTATCTCATATGAATCAAACAGTTCATACCACGTCCACGGTTGGTTCGAAACCAACTACAACCTCCACTTCCAACCCAAAGACTACAAAGAAACCTGGTAAACATGAGAGAAAGAAGATCCGTAGAGGGTTTATTGTGTTAATTGGTTTAGCTTTGGCATTAGCCACTGTATCTGTATTTGGTCTTGTTGGTATCCTTTTAGCATATATCTTCAAAGACAGTGCCAGTGGGAATTATCAAGCCATTAATCCTGTCATTGATGAAAATGAAATGATTGATACATTACCACCTGAAAAGATCATGAATTTGATGTAACGAAGATATTTACATAAACATTATATATCATATATTAATATTCTGTAATACTACTAAACATTTTACTGTGTTTATAAATAAGGCTTCATCGTGTATGCTTATAGATGAACTTCATCACCATCTTAGAGGAGATATTGTTAGAAAGTAGATAAGGTAATAGGCGAGCATCTCATTGAAACTAAAATGATCATTAATATTTATCAAATGGAAGGTCTAAGAAAGGTTCCAAGAAAAAAAAGGAGGTATGTAGTTAAAAGTTCAAAAGTTAAGATATTAATGGTAGTAAGCAGTTCAAATAAACCCTTTAATCTTTCTGAATTTTAAATTCAACTGTTAAAACACCAAAGTGTTTTTTCATCTTTTTGAAACATTTTATATTATTTAGAAATGAAAGTCTTGTTTTTATTTTAAAATAAATTATATAAAAGAAATAATATTTGAAATAACAAAAATCTATACTATAAATTGTACTTTAAAACTACAAATTATCAAATTAAATGAATTAAACTGCTTTCGGTGTAAAACCATATATGAAATCAGTATAGCGACCGATCTAAAGTATTTTTTCCCAGATAAAGATCAAATATTGTTCTAAGCTAAAGAACCCCCCGTCTAAACTGTTGCAATATTTTTTTAAGCCAAGTACATTTACTCTAAAACCCAACTCCCACTGGTAATCCTCTCTCAATCATTTGCTGTCACTTCACTTTCAACTGTCACTGTCTATTGTTTGATAAAGACGCTCATCGCCAAAACGTAATTTTTACCGCATTTCTCGAAAAATGAACTTTTCAATGAAATAAAAAAATAGAAAATACCTCTTTAATTTGGAAAGTTATAAGTAAACAAAGATGACATTTCTTCATTGAATCTTGGTACTCAGTTAAGAGCTACAACCAATACTCAAGTAGTATATTTAAGACTACATATAATAACATTGCAATGAATTTTATGCTACTACCCGTTTTACTGGGGTTCTTATCCGTGGTGAATGCGTTTTATTTACCTGGTGTGGCTCCAACCACTTATCACAAGGACGATGAGATTCCATTATTAGTTAACCATTTATCTCCATCTATTTATTGGCAACATCAAAATGAAAATGGGAAGAAGATCGGTAAGGAGAAATATCTATACTCCTATGATTATTACTATGACAAGTTCCATTTCTGTCAACCAGAAAAGATTGAAAAACAACCTGCTTCTTTAGGTTCTATTATCTTTGGTGATAGAATCTATAACTCTCCATACAAAATCAAGATGTTAGAAGAGCAATCTTGTTCCTCTTTATGTAAGACTCTTATTCCAAAAGATGATGCCAAATTTATTAACAAATTGATTAAGAATGGATTCTTCCAAAATTGGTTGATTGATGGGTTACCTGCTGCCACTGTGGTTCATGATCCAACCACTAAGTCTGATTACTACGGTACTGGGTTCCAACTGGGTTATGTTGATGTCGTTCAAGGTTTTGGTGAAAGTGATACTGAAATTAAACAAAAACCAAAGGGTGTTTCCTCTTCCAACCAAGGTTTAGAATTAGAAACTCGTGAAGCTAAGAACTTGAAGATAATGAAAAACTTTGAAATTCCATATTTTGCTAATCATCATGACATTCAAATTGAATATCATGATCGTGGTGAAGGTAATTTACGTGTTGTTGGTGTTACTGTGACTCCAGTTTCTGTTAAACGTTCTTCCCCAGGTACCTGTGAAACTAAAGGTGATCCATTAATCTTGAGTGAAGATGAAGATAATGAAGTCTATTTTACCTATTCCGTTAAATTTGTGGAATCTGATACTGTCTGGGCTACAAGATGGGATAAATATTTACATATTTATGATCCAACAATTCAATGGTTTTCTTTAATCAATTTCTCCATTGTCGTCGTTCTTTTATCCTCTGTCGTCATTCATATGTTATTAAAGGCTTTAAGAAGTGATTTTGCTCGTTACAATGAATTAAACTTAGATAACGACTTCCAAGAAGATTCTGGTTGGAAATTAGTTCATGGTGATGTCTTCCGTATTCCAACTAAGTCAATGTTATTATCTATCTTAGTTGGGTCCGGTTTACAATTATTCCTAATGATTGTTGTCAGTATCTTCTTTGCTGCCTTAGGTTTCTTATCTCCAAGTTCAAGAGGTTCTTTAGCCACAGTTATGTTCATGTTATATGCTTTATTCGGGTTTGTTGGTTCCTACGCTTCTATGGGTGTTTATAAGTTCTTTGGTGGTCCATATTGGAAGGCTAATTTAATGTTAACCCCAGTCTTAGTTCCAGGTTTTATTTTCTTTTGTATCATTGCCATGAACCTTTTCTTATTCTGGGCTCATTCATCCGATACCATCCCAGCTAGTACTTTATTCTTTATGATTTTGATTTGGTTTATTTGTTCTTTCCCATCTGCTATTGCTGGTTCTTTAATTGCTCATAAGAAATGTCATTGGGATGAACATCCAACAAAGACGAATCAAATCGCTAGACAAATTCCCTTCCAACCATGGTATTTGAAAACAATCCCAGCTACCTTCTTTGCTGGTATTTTCCCATTCGGTTCCATTGCTGTAGAATTATATTTCATTTACACAAGTTTATGGTTTAATAAGATTTTCTACATGTTTGGTTTCTTATTATTCTCTTTCATCTTATTAACTTTAACCACCTGTTTAGTGACAATTTTAATCACTTATCAATCCGTTTCATTAGAGAATTGGAAATGGCAATGGAGAAGTTTCATTGTTGGTGGTTGTGGGTGTGCATTCTACGTATTTGTTCATTCCATCTTATTTACTAAATTCAAATTAGGTGGGTTCATCACAATTGTGTTATATGTTGGTTACTCTGCCTTGATCTCTATCTTATGTTGCTTAGTCACCGGGTCAATCGGGTTCATTAGTAGTATGTTCTTCCTTAGAAGAATTTTCTCTTCTATTAAAGTAGAATAGATGACTTTAATCTTTTTTTTCCCATAATCTCATTAACTCATATTGCATTATACCCAAGGCTTCAAATATTTTTTATTTTATTTTACATTATTATCTAGAAAAAAATTTATATATAAACATTGATATACTAACACTAAAAGTAATTGTCAATTTAAGACCCTTGTTTTAGTTTTAAGCTACTTTCTTCTAAGTTGAACTTAATTAAATTTATCATAGTGAAATTTTTCATTTTCAAGCCTTTAAACAACAAACAACAATAAGAAGTGTAGATTTGGTCAAGAAATAACAATTAAGTTAAAGAAGGATACCATTCAACATCACCAGAAATTGATCGTTACTACCTTATTAAAAGTTGACAATCTACAATCAAACAAAGAGCTCCAATCCCCCATTACATTACACCATGAATACTGAAAACATTAACAATACACCAAATCAAGCGGAATCAAACGTCGAGGACCCTACCAATGATATATCCACTCAAACAAACTCACAAAAGGATATGAGACTACTACAGGAGACAAAATTACTTAGGGATACCTTGGATTTACTTTGGAATAAAAGTTTAGAACAACGTAAAATTTGCGAAGATTTACAACATGAAAATGAATATTTACAAGATTATATTAATAATTTGATGAGTTCAAGTAATGTCTTAGAAAAATAAAATAAGCTGTTTTATTTTTATTGACTTGAATGTTTTTATTGCTCTTTTGATATGTATACCATTTTTTCAAAATTTTTGTGTCACAAATTTATTTAATACAAATTTAAGAAAGATTACATTCAGTAGAAACATTCACAAACTACATAAACACCAAGAATAACAATAATACTAAATATGCATGCAATAAATTTAAACTTAAAACCAACCACAATCAATTCTCCCAAACCAGTTTATAAAAGACAGTCAAGATTGAAAGAATATTCTACTAAAGTTCCTCTATCCAATATTGACTCAAGAGATGAGAATTTTGAATTGGTTGATTTATATATTAATAGAGAAATTGACAATTTCTCAGTATCATCTCCCTCACCAATCCCTCCTGCGATTCAAAATAACTCACCCAGAGTTTTATCTCAATCATCACAATTATTGAAAAGTTCACCTGTGTCACCTTTAAAGAACCAAATTAAAGTTGAATCAAAGACCAACAAGCTATTTCACCAGAAATCAAGTTTTGTAAATGTGTCACAGCCACAACATATAGTTATCGATTTAAGTTCATTACGTAAACTAATTGGTGAACAAAACTTGAATTTTGATTGTGGTCCTTTAAGAAATGTTTATAATTATGAAAGTCAATTTGATCAAAGTGGTGCCGTTGAAAGGTTGATTAATAAAACTCAAGATGGGTTGCAAATAATGTTCCCAGAAGAATTAGAATATCAAGAAAGAGCTGAAAATATATCATGGATCGATAAGATATTATATTATTTGTTCGGTATTGATAAAGATCAATTCTTTGAATTATCATCCAAAAGAGACCAATTTTATAATTTCACTGTTGTATCATTGACACAACCAATAGATTATCCCATTGATTATGATGATGAATATGTCAGTACAGAAGAAGAAGAAGAAGAAGATTTTGAATCAAATTATTTTATCCAAAGCAACGATTCATGGAGTGAATTAGTTTAAGAATATTATATTAAAAATTATTTAAGTAATTAAATAAAGGATAGAATAGATATATATATAGTTTTTTTGCTTTAATTATACGTTGAATTAAAAATTATTACTAGCAAGTTTTAATGAAGGTTTAATCAGATGTGTCAGAAATACCGGATTCAGTGATAACATAAACACACTCCTTTTCTGGCATATCGGGCGAGTCTTGTAATTTAGCAACTCTTTCATCACCACGACCCTTTCTTAATAAGATTCTTGTAGCAGAGGCATGAGCTAAAACATGTCCACCTACTGGTTTCCTACCATCTGCTGAAGCGAAAAGGGCAGAAGCACCTGGATCAGATTGAACTTGATTTGTCATGAAGACAGCAACATTAAATTCTTCAGCAAGACGATTCAATTTAGCTAAATGTTGATTCAATTTTTGTTGTCTTTCATTTAATTCACCACGACCACAATAATCCACCCTAAAATTGGCCATAATCGAATCGACAATGACAAGTCTATAGTCACCAGAACTCAATTCACTCCCCAACTGTTCTACCAATTCCATTTGGTGTTCACTATTTAAAGCACGAGCATAAGTGACATTCTCCAAACAAGAATCCGGGTCTAATTCATATTTCTCTGCAATTTGCTTAATTCTTTCTGGTCGAAAAGTCCCTTCTGTATCAATATAAGCAACTTTCCCTTCTCCCCCTCCCATTTCACGTGGTAATTGAGTGGTGACACATAATGTATGTGACATTTGGGTCTTACCACACCTGAATTCTCCAAACACTTCAGTGATACTCATTGTCATCACACCACCACCTAGGATTGAATCTAAACTCTTAGATCCAGTGGATAGTGAAAATATTTTCTTTCTGATATCCATTTGTAAAGTAGCTGGAATAAACCCTACTGTGATAATCTTACTGGCCGCTTCTTTAATCTTCTCCACTTTCACCTCAGATAAACCTTTAATCTTGCATAAGTGACGTCTTGTAGTGGATAAGACTGTGTTAACAGTGAATATTCCACCTGATTTTAATTTTTGTAAATCTGACACGTTAATTCCATAATTTTGAAGTTCATCTACTGAGATCACAGATTGTTTTGTATCATCATTATCAGTAGTGTTATTAGTTGCAGTTGTAGTAGTTGTGCTCATTATAATAGTTTATTCTTTTTAGCTTCAAGTGGAGGTTTCTGTATGTCTTTCTTGTTAAATGTGGAGGTTAAAAGTTCAACGCGTTGGCGGCTAAGAAATCTATTTAAATACTAAAAAATAGTTATTTTGAGAGTAATACGAAATATGAGAGATTGGTATAAAAAGGTAGCTCTTAGAGTATAAACTAACTATAAAAGCAATATATATATATATAGAGGGAGATAAGTTGAACATATGAATAAAGATACGTATTAGCAAGAAAACAAATGTAAATAGAAATAGTTGTGATAAAAATAAAGTAGTAGTGTATTAATTAATTGATTAATACTTCTTGGCAAAATCGTTCTTTTCAAAATCCCAGGTATCCTCTGGAATTCTGCCTCTTAAAGTTGGGATCTCAGTGCCCTTCACATAAACATCTTCAAATAAGATAGATAATTTAGCCTCTGGTGGAGCAGCTTTATCAGCTAAAGCGACTTGCTCTTCCACATATTTTCTAGCAGCTTTGTCGTAAGCTTTCACTTCAGCTTCAGTGGCAATCCCCAGATCGGTTAAATGCATCTTTAGCCCTGCAATTGGATCATTCTTTGATCTCATATTTTGAATTTCTTCTCTGGTTCTGTATGTAGTACCTGGATCAGACATAGAATGACCACCATAACGGTAAGTTTCAAATTCTAATAATAATGGACCTTTACCAGATAAACACCAATCCTTAGCAAACTTAGAAGCTTGGTAAACGGCAAGAACATCCATACCATTGACTTTAACACCTGGGATGTATTGACCACGCTTATAATATTCGGTCATAGCAGAAGATCTTGATGCAGCGGTACCCATACCATATTTATTGTTTTCACAGCAGTATACCACAGGTAAATTAAATAATTTGGCCATGTTAAAGGATTCAAACACTTGACCTTGATTTGATGCACCATCACCATATAAAGTGAATGAACAAGCATCTTCATTCTTATATTGATGAGCAAAAGCAAGACCAGTCCCCAATGGTACTTGAGCACCGACAATACCATTACCACCATAAAATCCTGGGGCATATAAATGCATTGACCCACCTTTACCAAAGGACACACCATCTCTCTTACCCATTAGTTCAGCAAGAACACCTTTCACAGATGCACCTCTCATATAAGTGAAACCATGACATCTGTAAGAAGTGATAACAGAATCCAATTTGGTAATTGCATTCTCGACCCCCACGGCAATGGCTTCTTGCCCAACAGATAAATGACAAAACCCTCTAATCTTCTTAGCTTTATATAAGGCATCACAAGCCATTTCCATTCTTCTAATAATGACCATATCTTTATACATTTGTAAAAGAGATGACTTAGTGGTTTCATATTTTAAAGATGGGATATCAACAAGATACCCTTCAAATGATTTCTCTGGTAAATCAATAGTCACTGCATCATCACTAGTTGTATTTGTCGAAGCAGTGGTGTCCTTAGTGGTTGCAAATGTTCTCTTGGAGAGTAATGATAATGATCTATGTGTTGATTGGGAAAGCATTGACCCAGTCAACAAGGATCTTTGTACTGTTAAACGTGGAATATTCAACATCATACTCACTATTGTAACGTTCAATTAGCTCTTAATTGTTGTCTTTTGTATACTTCTCTTTATGTAATGTCAAGAGAGAAATGGTTGTTTTCTTCGATGAAATCCCTTTTAAAATCAAAATATTTTCTTATTTTGAGATAAAAAGTCATGCAAATAAAAAGCAAAGGTGAGTGACAGCAAAACAACACAAACTTAAGAGTATTGGCAAACAAAAAGGAGTGGAAAGAGAGTTATAGAAAACTTTAAGTGGTTAAATATTATATTTAATGTATTTTAATAATCTTTACTGAGTAATTTGAATGAAATTTGAGTTAAAAACAGCTCATCATTATTGTCGACGTTTTGTCTTTAAGGTAATACAAATGTAACTAAGTGAAATATTTTTTTTTAGACAGTTGATAGATATAGCATATAGATAGAGATATAAAAAATAATTAAAGGTAGAAATATTGAATAATAAAAGATATAGAAACAAACAAATTAAACAAAAGGGAGAAGAAAAAAGAGAAATTGAGATACTACAGGCATTGACATTTAGTAATGAAAAGGATTATAATCTTATTAAAAAGAATATGAAAAACACTCATTAAATATCCTTTATTGCAAATAAACACAAGCTTGGAATATCTTTGTGGAAATGTAATAACCACTAACTCTTTAAACAGAATTATTGTTTAATTTTTTTTAGATTCATGATATATAAGAAATAAAAAAAAAGAAGAGATCGTTAAGTTTTAGTGTAACTTTCAATTATTTTTTTTTTCCTTCTTATTTTGGAGCAACATCTTCGTCATTATCTTCACCTTGTTGTGGTTGTTGTTCATTAGAATTTGTACCTTCAGTCATATCAGAAGTCCATAAAGTTAAATTATCTCTCAATAATTGCATAATTAAAGTACTGTCCTTGTATGATTCTTCAGATAAAGTATCTAATTCAGCGATAGCATCATCAAAGGCTTGTTTAGCTAAATGACAAGCTTTATCTGGAGAATTTTGAATTTCATAATAGAAAACAGAGAAATTTAAAGCTAAACCTAATCTAATTGGATGAGTTGGTGGTAATTCAGTAGTAGCAATTTCAGAGGCAGTCTTATAAGCTTCTAAAGATGATTCAGTAGCATTATTTCTGGCATCTTCTTGAGAAAATTCAGCTAAATAACGGTGATAATCACCTTTCATCTTATAATAGAAAACCTTGGATTCACCAGTGGTAGCAGATGGAATTAAATGTTGATCTAAGACAGATAAGATATCATTGGAAATATTAGTTAATTCAGATTCAATCTTAGTACGATAATTCTTAATTAATTCAACTTGATGTTCTGAATTATCTTTAGTTTCCTCCTTTTGTTCAATAGAGGATACAATTCTCCAAGAAGCACGTCTACCACCAATAACATTCTTATAAGCGACAGAAAGTAAATTTCTTTCTTCAACAGATAATTCTTGACCAGAAGAGGCAACATTTTTCATGTTTTCCACCATTTCTTCATAACGTTCAGCTTGTTCAGTTAATTTAGCTAAGTAAATAGAATCTTCACGACTTAGAGACATCTTGTAATTGTTATACTATTTTGTTTTTGTTTTCGAGGGAGAGTAAGTAATTTAAAATAATTTTCTTATGATTTGTTGTTGTTGTTTTTGTAGGGGACTTTCCAAATTGTAGATTTAAAGACTATTTGAAATCGGATAATAACAAAACCAAAACTGAGGGGAGGGCGTAATAATAAATTGAGTATATTTAAAAACACTTATACGTGGTTATTTGTAACTAATTGATGGCAAAACGAACACAAATCACAAATACAACACTTAATCAATACCTTTAACTAATCTTTAAAAGTTACTTATTTATTGACTGGAAAGTTCCCCATAAAAGAAAGATGTTTTGTTTTGGAAATTTAATGTTTTTTTTCTGTGTTAAGGCCGTCGTCAGGAGTGAGCGGTAAAGGGGTAGGGTAACAGGATATTCTAGGGCTTGTCCTATTTTAATGGTAGGGTCCATGTGTTTTTGGAGCAGGGTTTCAATCTTCTCAGATAAGGGTTTATAAAATAAATATATAAATATACAGAGAGTTTAATACATTTCCAGAGAGGGGAAGATCAGATCATTAGAACGTAAGTAAGTGATGTACTGTTGCCACATGCCGCCGCCGCGTTCAAGAACATAGTCATTCCCGACTAGGATCAACCCATTCTTACTTCTGGTCAAGGCCACATTCAAACGACGTTTATCTGTTAAGAACCCAATCTTATTCTCTGAATTACTTCTTACACAGGAGAAAATGATGAAATTCTTCTCGTGACCTTGAAATGAGTCCACGGTAGCCACTTGTAACCCATTAATAATATTAACTGTATGAGATTGAATACCATTATTTGCTGATGGTGAATTATTATCACCAGTTTTCAATTTACCAAATTCTTCTTCTTCAATCTCTTGAATCATCGCTAATCTCTCTGGATTAATAACCATATCATCTACAAGACGTGATGAGATATAATCTCTCTGAGCAGAATATGGTGTGACCACACCAATGTCTTGTAATTTGACGTTCTTATCATCCATCAATTTATAAATTATACTAATAATAATATCACATTCATTCTTATTAATATACGTATAACCTTGGAAATATGAAAATTGGGTCTCATCACCACCACGTTTACTTAACACTTTACTTTCCCATCCCTTCTTACAACTAATGAAATATAATGGGAATGAAATACCCGGCCATGATTTATCCTCCACTGTCACACCATCTTGTAATTTATTATTATAAATCTTGTTAATAGGAAATTCACTAATTTGTGGATGCATTCTATATTGAACATTTAACATTTTTGGTTCATCACAAGATCCATTGGTTAAGATTCTTTCAAAAAATGACATTTCTAATTGTGGAACATTACTAAAACTTGATAATTGTTTATCATCACCAACAAATACAAATTTCTTAATACCAGGTAATGATAATGGTACCAATGTCGAGACCTCTGAAGATTGTGTAGATTCATCCATAATTACCACGGGTAATTCTTTAATTACTTTCAATTGTCTACCACCAGCGGTAATATTTGTCGTTAAGATCACTTGGGCACGACACACATGTGCTGTGGTTAATTTTGTTATTTTTTCATATAGTTTCTTGTCTTGATTTGCACTTAAGATTTCACCTCTTTGTTTAGCAATATAATTGGCTCTCATATCATCTGGTAAATCTTTCATAATCATATTATGTAAACATACTGACCCCAAGGGATGATCTGGTGAATATTCTGATTCTTTACGATCTGATAAGATTCTTAAAATCTTGATATCAGGTTTAGATTCCATAAGTTTCTCAGCAATATTATCAATGGCAATATTCGAAGCAGCAACACATAAGATTGGGTAGGTATGTAAATTTTCAATTAATTGAACAATAATCTCCTCAATAGTGGAAGTTTTACCTGTACCAGGTGGACCTTGAATTACCGTGACAGTGTTGTTTAACACAGTTTCTACAGCTTCCTTTTGTGATGCATTCAATGAATCTCTACTAAATTTTAATCTATTATTAAATTTAATTTGTTTAATCTTTTGATTACCTAACACTAATTCAATAAATTTTGGGTTTGTTAATCTGGTCATAGAGAATATAATTCTATTCGTTTGTACCGAAGTGGGTAAAATCATCAAATCATCACTCCCCAATGTGATTGGTAATGGATGTGAATTCCATGGGAATAATTCCACAAGCACATGGTATTCTCTTCGCATCTTAGCTACCTCCTTCACAAAGATATACCAAACTTGTGAATCATCAAATTTATTAACTAACATTAGGGGTTGTTTTTCATTGAATGGGACACGGCCAGCTTTTAATAAATGTGGTGGCAATAAACTCTGTAATTCGGGGTTATCTGTTGCAGTCTTGAACACAAAGACGATATCTTTCTTGGCTTGTGGCCACATAATCTTAATATTTTTAATAAATGGAGTTTCTAATTTTTCATCTTGGAATAAAGCATATGAAAAGGTATCAAAGTATGTTTTCATATCTGGATATGTTAAGATTGGTTTAAATTTTTGATATAATTTCAAATGATTACCTTCTTCAAGAGATAACTCATCTTCTTCATTAGTGGCATTGTTTTTCTTTTCTTTTTTATTATTTTTTTTGTTCATGTTCTTCTTTTCTGGTTCATCAGATGTAGGAGAAGTAGATGTAGTAGAAGATGGGGTGTCCCGTCCACCAGACCAACTGGGACTAGCCTCTTTGGCTGTTGGGGTTGGTCTCTTTTCTTGTTTGTTGTTTTTAGTTGGTTTATCAGTTTTATTGTCCTTAGTTGTTTTATTAGCTTTACCAAATTTATTTTTACCTTGACCCTTATCAGTCTTGACAGATATATTCTGTGAAATGACAGGTGAGCTAGCTCTTTCCCTGTCTTTAAATTTAAAATCTTCATTCTTCTTATTACCATTTTTCTTATTTACTGGCTCTTTTTTAGAGATAGTTTGAGTAAGACCAGCATCTTTTGTTAGTGGATATTTATTAGTCTTAGTTTTCTTAGCGCTAGTCTTATCTTTTTTATCAACAGGCGTTAGAGTAGAAGTTTCACTCTTTTTGCCATTGGATTTTTTAGCAAATGGTAATGGTTTTGCATCAACCTTTTTATTATTACTTTTCTTAAAATTTTTATTGTTTGATTGATCTTGATTCCTTGGTTGTGAAAAATTTGGTGTAGAATGAATACGATTAATATTGTCTTTCTTATTATCCTTATTTTTATTCAATTTAGAATTACTGTCATTACTATTCGCTAATCCTTGTAAATTTGTTTCAGAATTAACTGCTTTAAACCCTTTAAATGAACTTAAACTTGTGGTAGAGGCACTAATAATTTTAGAATTTTCTCTTTTGTTTGAAAATGCTTCCTTTGTCATCTTTTCCATCAATGTCATGGGCTTTTCTGGCCTCTTACTTGATTTAGAACCACTTTTACCACCACTTCTTGGTTTATCACGACCTTTACCACGACGACCTCTCATACTACGTCTTTTTGTACTATGTTTCTTTGGTTTATTTGCTGGTTCAGGGATATTCAATAAATAATAGATAAACTTATCAGAATCTTCTGAAATGAAATCATTTGGTTTAAGAATTGGAAGCTTTTTCAAACAATCATCACAGATAACCGTAATTTGTTCATTACCATTCCTAACTTTTTGTTGTGAATAGTTCTTCACATTCATCTTTGAATCATCATTCCCACATCTATCACAAACACAATCTCTATACTTCTTATATTTAATCCAAAACGGCAGTAAAGCACCATTTTTTAAAGTATATGAGACCATGGATTGTTTCATTTCATTATCAATTTCTCTTTCATTATTAAGGTGTTTTGAAAGACAAGATAAACAATAGATATTCATATCATCACCACCAAATCTAACAAGTTCTAATTGATGGATATTATTATTATCTTTACAATCTTCACAATTTAATTCTTCTGGATCCTCAGGGTTAGAGATATCAATCACTGTCTTATGACGAGTAGTAGATAAATGTTTCATTAATTGGTCAGCAGGACCCTTTTCATGGCACGTCTTACATTCAAATTGAAACGACATATTGATTTGCACTATATTCTGCCACGATTGGCGGGATTGAAGAGTTTAACTTTTCGATATTCCATATCTATGTTCTTGCCATATTGTATATCTTTCCAATTGACATTTTTCACTTTATCAAAAAAAAAAAAAAAATATTTGAATCTCATCGCAAATCTTTAAAGAAAGCTTTAACCCATCTATCAGTTGAAGTTGATCAAAGTACAACCTATTGAATCTATTCAGATAGGCAATATTGTGGTTGTGAGTCATTGTTGCAAGATGAGTCAAGCTCGGATCCTTTTCCAAAAGAAAAATTATTCATTGATCTCAGAAGTTGCCTTAAGACTACGCCGTTCGGCCGGTTGGACTTGATCACAGAATTACAATGATCAAATGCAGTTAATAACGGTTATGCATGATGCGGTTTGATACCGAAATAGTATGAGATTTGTTCTGTTAAGTAACAGCCTTCCTTTATGTCATATCCATCTGTCATAGCACTTCGGGCCGATTCTCGGAGACAAAGAGAGCGTTTGACAGTTTGAATCAATTTCTAAGGGAGAGAGTGTGTTATAAACACAAGAGATTACAATTATTATATAAAGAAGAGGTAAAACCATACCAACCAACGGTTAGACACTACACAATCACAACAAAACAGATACAGATTTAAGATGTCGGCTTTTTCAGATAAAGATTTTGATGCCAATGGATATTCATCCAGTCGTCCAACTTATCCACCATCCTTTTATAATTTATTAAAACAGTACCATAACAAACATGAGGACGAGAATTATAACCAGAGAGTACTTGATATTGGATGTGGTCCAGGGACAGCTACTTTCCAAATGGTTCATTTATTAAATGAGGGGAACCTAGCCACCAAGCCACAATTTAATGAGTTCGTTGGGTCAGATATCTCCCCTGTCATGATACAACAAGCCAAGGTTGACCAAGACAGTTTAAAACAACCAAACATAAATATGAAATTTGAGGTAGGGTCCTATGACAGTATCGGGAAAGATGGGTCCCTGGGTAAATTTGATTTAATCACTGCAGTGGAATGTGTCCATTGGTTTGATTTTGAAACCTTTCAATCACATGCATATGATAATTTATTAGTTCCTGGTGGTACAATAGCTATTTGGGGGTATGCCGATGCCATATTGGTGGACTATCCTGATACAGATGGCATTACATATGATTTGGCATATGCAGATGATCAAATGGGTCCATATTGGCAACAACCGGGTAGAAACAGATTACGTTCAATGTTAAAGGATGACCATTTTGATCCCAAAAGGTTTACAGATATTAAAGAGTCTCAGTTTGATGCTAGAGATTTAAGAAAGAATGGGAATGTGATCCCGGGGGATATCTTAGATGTTTGTAAGAGATGTACTTTATCACAATATGAAGGATATTTAAAGACATTTAGCGCATACCACTCATGGAAACAAGACATCAAGAATCAAGGCAAACCGGACCCCTGTGAAGTATACATAGATGAATTGATCAAGAGACATCCTGAGTTGACCAGAGACACAAAAATCGAGCTTTGCTGGAACACTTTCTACAAGTTTGCCACTAGAAGGGAGTAAGCATCGCAAGAAAGTTTATATATTATTTAATTTATTAATATAACATTATCTACAATCAAATCAAACAAGCAGACACACGTATACTCACTTATTCATCCTTTGAGCAATTACTAATCTCCATCTTCCATGTCTTTAGTAATCGAAAACTGTATTTGTCAAATTTTTGTGACACCCAGAAATTTTTCACAGTGCGCAAAAAAATCGATGAAGCTGAAAAAGTTGGGTGTCACAAATTGCAAAGAATAACTAGCAAAACTAACAATAAGAAACATACACCATTTGATATTGTCTTGTGCGATTTCTGATCTGCAGTCTATTAATAATTGGTAAACCAACTGTTAGAGCTTTGATCTGATGTTATTCTCCAGTTTATCTGAGACAGGGGCGTAAAACCACGGAGTGTTTGTTTAGGGTGGGTGGGATGGTTTATCTCAGAATCTTTCACACACCAGGTGTCCACTATCCCCACACACCCATACAGGTTCTTATCTTTCTGACTTACCTTTGATCATTTACATATATATATATATGTTTGTGATGTTTCTTGTTGGGCTTAAGCTTTCTTCCGTAACCTTGATATAGTATCTACCTTTCAGGACAGTATCGCCTACAACCTACCCCACATTCTAAAACATATCCTTATACAACATGTCTTTAATTGAACTGAACAGTAAACAACATTTGATAAACACTGTTTCCATCTTACAACAACAACAAAAACATACTTTAGTGGTACTTTATTTTTACATGGAAACTAATGAATTATGTCAATTGATAAGTAATAAGATGAAAGAGGCAAATAAAAAATATAACGATAATGATAATATTCTATTTCTATTTATTAATGTAGAAAAATCTTCAAGTCAAGAAATTATGTCTATGTTTAATGTGTCCATTGTTCCATTTTGTATCATTATGAGAGATGGATACATCTTACAAAAATTATATGATTCCTCATTGAAGGATTTCCTATTTACTTTAGATGAATGTGCCCCAATCATATACAAAGTGGAAAATAAGCATCACACCCTTCATTACGGGTTAACCAAACAATTCCCACCTGTTATGGAAGACACATATCTTTATGAAGATGATATGGATACAGAAACTTTAGACAATGAAATGGATAAGAAGATAGAAAAATTAGTTAATATTGCACCAGTGATGGTTTTTATTAAGGGTACCCCAAGTGAACCTAAGTGTAGATTCTCCAAGAATCTTATTGAATTGTTGAGACACCATCAAGTAAGATTTGGATTTTTCAATGTTCTTAGAGATCCTATAATAAAAGAGGAATTGAAAAGATTTACAGACTGGCCAACTTTTCCACAATTATATATTAATGGTGAATTTCAAGGTGGATTGGATATTATTAGAGAAAATTTACAAGACGATCCAATGTTTTTTCAGAAGAGAATATAACAAAGAACAACAAAACTTATCTATCATTTTATATTCCTATATATCTCTTTTTATACGTTCTAAATGTATTAATGCTAATTTTAATGATTTCGGTCAGCATTCAAAGCAAGTTTTCTAAATCAGAATCAGATAATGAATCGTCATCGATTTCAAAGTCAGGGTTGGATTTACTAGGTTGAAATGGTTTAATGGGAGAGTCGTTACGAGTTACACTACTTGGTGGTTGCTGTGACAATGCCTCATAAATTGCATCCTCATCATCACTATCATCTAACAGATTTTCAATAGCCTCTTGTTCACTATCCACTAAGGGATCATCCATATAATCATCATTCTCAATGTAGTCAATTTCATCACTACTGAACATGTTTCTTTTTCCCCATTGTTGAACCAATTCACTTAATCTCTCATCCTTCTTTCTAGTTAAATTATTAATATTTCTCTCATCTTCAATCTTAATATCATCTTCAGTTTTAATATCTTTTGTTGAGGCATAATCTGATTTAAATGGACCGCCAACTCTTTCCAAGATATCAATATTACTATCTACTTGCATGGTATCACCCAACTCATTATTTTTAAGCTTTCCTGAACTTTTTAAATAATGCATAATTGCCTTCAACTTATAATTTTGTTGTTTCCGAATCAGTGGGGAATAATATCCCAAAGACGATGCAATATCTTTAATCATAAAATCTTCATCGTACTTGTAAAAAGCAACATTTTGCAAATCTTGTGCTTCAATCTTAGATTGGTTCTGTCTTTGACGACATTTCCATTCACGAGGGAAATTAAATCCCCCATGAACACCTGAACTGAAATCTTTACCCTTTGAATATTGATTTATTTCATATCGAATCTTTCTTATCATATACTCGAGACCTTCGAGGTTATTCGATGAACCAAAAAGGGAGTCGTTATAACTTAGTGCCATAACTACTTTTGAGGCAACTTCGATGGGTAGTTGGTTCTTATTAAAAGAGTTGTAATTCTCCAGCAGACCCAACTTGAAATTATCATTAAATAATAAGTTACTATTACTATCACCATTAATATCCAACATTTGATTTATCATTTCATTATCGTCTTTTAACGTACCATCTTTATCATGAGATCCATAAATGATTTTACCTACCCCATGGAAAAATGATACTGATTCGGTTCTTAAATAGATGCTGTCAACAGTAGCATCATCTTTTGATGTAGCCCAAAATTGGAATGACGATAGCATGGATCTTATATCACCATTATTAAAGTTCAACAACTGTTTTATATACTTATCTTTCGATTTCCATTTACCGTTGACTTCTAATTGGGCCCTTTCTTCTAAAGCAATATTATTTAACAATTTTTTCATCAGTGTGTGATTGATGGGGTTGAATTTTATTCTTTTCAGTTTAGGGTTTTGTAATATTTCTCTATTAAATACAGTTTCAGCAGTGTATGTATTATTGATGTTAATACCACCACCATTATTTTTCTGATATTTATTATTATTATCTTCCTCCATTTCGCATTCAGTAAGACAAATCACCAATGGCGGTAATCTGATCCCCTCAGTATATAACCATTCTTTGATGATCCTTTGAAATTGTAATCTAGTCTCATAATGGAAAACATTTGGTAAATCATCTACTAGTAAGACAGAAAGATTATATGCACCATTATAAAACTTGGATTTTTGTAAAAACTCATTAAACGCTTCCATATTATTCATTTCACTTAATTGTAAGGAATTTTCATAATCAACAACATAATCTTGATCTTGACTGTTATTATTATTATTATTATTATTAAGAGTATATTGATTCAGCATTATTGAAGCATTTGAGTTTCTGTATAATGGAACCACAGTCTTACTCAGTTTCTTGATTAACGTACTTTTACAACATCCACTGGGTCCAGTCAAAAGTAATATTCGTGTATTATCTGTGTTAGAAAGCATATCATTAAGTACCTCTTCGACATCCTTTAATTTCCTCTTATGAATGGCAACATCTGATAAGGCTTTAGGAGAATATTTCTCATACCATGGTAAATTATTATCAATATGTATTCCAACATTACTATCTTCATCCCTTATGTCAGACATATCAGATGGGTCCATAGATCGATACTTCCTCTTACTTGGTCGTATTTTCACTGTAACACCTTCGTCTTGATTCTGAGAAGGTTGTACCGATTCCCACAGCTTTGTTTGAGACTCTAAAAAACTTGAACTTCTAAGTAATAATCCATCTCTTGCCATGTTATAAATTATGTCTAATGATCTTATGAATGTATTTGTGATATGATTGTGATCTTATTCATAACCTGAAAACGTCAGTTGCAATTTAAAAGTAAAAACTCAGGAATCTGTAAAACCTTGATACAACACCAGTAATTAACCTAGTTACAATTGATATTATTGATTAATGTGAAGGATAATATATTACTGACTTCTTTGATCTTTGAAACCTGATCTGATTCTGTACTGTAAAGAGGCCCTCTTCAATCTCTACATTGGAAAATGAAAAATTGTGAAAATTTATTTGAAGTTTAAACTCATCGGTTATCACACTAAGAAGATAAATAAAACTTATAGGGACGCTATAGTAAGCCATAGAGCACATATCTGTTACTACAACAGTTGTAATATAATATCGACATTAAAAAATTAAGTCATAATAATGACAAAGCCTGAAACACCGGAAGACAACGGTGAAGACCGTGCTCAAAAGATTAGGGAGATCTATAGATATGATGAAATGGCCAACAAGGTTCTACATACAGACAAGAGATTACAAACATTCCATTCTGATCCCTTAAAGGATGCAGAGTTATCCCAGCCAAAATCCATGCGTGGTAGAATTCAAATGAAGGATATGGGTCAAAAGGCAACTAATGAGTTAGCTCCAGAGGAGAGAAAAGAAGCCGAGAGAGAAGTAACAAAGACTCTCAAATCTGATGAAAAATTGCATCAGAATAGATCTAAGTCTAATGTGACTATGAATGATAATAGAACTATTTTAGATATGAATACAGGCTTTAAATTGAAATATTATCCTACAGATGAAAGCAATACTAGTATTTATGAAGATATTCTTCAATGGGTGACAAATTTATTAGGTAATGATATCCCACATGATATTATTGTTGAAACTACTGATATTTTAATCTTCACATTGAAAAGTGAGACGATTAAGGGTACTGAAGTTGAGAAGAAGACATCTATTGAAACTGATTTAGGGATACCAATTGATCAACAAAAGTTTACTGATTTAATAAAATTGTCTAACGAAATTACAGATTTTAATTCCAATATGAATCAAGATGAAGAAACAGAGAGAACGGTTGCAATTCTTTCTCATGACAAGGATGATAACATTTTTGAAAATAACTTGGATGCAGATGAAAGTGATGATGATATAGACGAAAAGAATGCTTTAGAACAAGAACTGATCATGGAAGAAGACATTGGAGATGAAGAATCTGAAACCACAACAAAACCAACAAAGATGGAATTGGATTCTAACCTTTTACCCAATAAAGAGGATGTTATCATAATGGAAAGAAAAGAAGAGGATATGCTTCCGACAATTTCGTTGATAAATAGAGAGTACGTTAAGCGAAAGATTCAAAATGAACTTGCTGAAGAAGATGACCGTACCATTGCCAACGTAACGAACAAGCTAATTAAATTATTGAAGTCCATTCAAAATGATTCAGCTGAATTCAATGAAAAGATAGTGTCTGTTGTCAACCCCAAGAAATATGCTACTTTAATAGCATTTTTATCAAAACATCAAGCGATCCTTTCTTGGGGTATTAAATTATCCGAGACAGATTCTCTCGATGTGAATAATGTTTTAGAAGAAATGAAAATGAATAACCTAGAATTATTAGTAAATGAATATCTTTCCAGTAATAATACAACACGAAAGAGAGCTCTAGATAGTGAAGATGAGGACAGTCACATTGAGGGAAATAGTTCTAAAAAGAACTTGTCTCAGAAAACCAAAATTCCCCCAATAATTGATCTGGATACTATAACGTTCGACCAAGGTTCAAAACTATTAACCGTGAATAAGGTCAATCTTCCAGAAGGTTCCTTCAAAAAAGTCAAAGATACATACGACGAAATACACATTCCAGCTCCCAAGGCTCCCTCTATCCACTACCCACTAGTATCAATATCTGAATTACCAGAGTGGGTCAAAATAGCATTTCCCTCAAAAGAAACTGAAGTTCTTAATGCTATTCAATCTAAAGTCTTTCCAAAAGTTTTTAAAGACGATTCAAACCTTTTATTATGTGCACCAACAGGTGGTGGTAAAACAAATGTTGCCATGCTAGGTATCTTACGAGCATTATCACATTGTTATAATGAGTCTACAAAGAAGTTCAATTTATCTAATTTTAAAATTGTTTATATTGCTCCTTTAAAAGCATTGGTACAAGAACAAGTAAGGGAATTCCAAAGAAGGTTGATTCATTTAGGTATTAAAGTTGCTGAACTAACAGGTGATTCAAGGCTTACCAAGCAAGAAATATCACAAACACATATTCTAGTATCAACCCCAGAAAAATGGGATGTTATAACAAGAAAAATGGATGATTCCTCTTTTGTATTTGATGTTCGCCTTATTATTATTGATGAAATCCATCTTCTTCACGATTCAAGAGGTCCTGTGTTAGAAAATATCGTTTCAAGAATTTTGTTTTCTAAGTATTGGCTGCTGAAACCTAGAATAATTGCTTTATCTGCCACATTACCAAATTATATTGATGTAGCTAAATTTCTAAGAGTGCCTGATGACTTTGTGTTTTACTTTGACTCCTCCTATAGACCATGTCCGCTGACACAACAATTTTGTGGTATTCGTGAACAAAGTGCTCTAAAGAAGGTAACAGCGATGAATAATGCTTGTTACGATAAAGTAATGGAATCGCTATCAGAAAATAATCAAGTTATTATTTTTGTTCATTCCAGAAAAGAGACAGCTCGTACCGCGACATGGTTGAAGAATAAGTTTTTGGAAACTGACAATGTTAAAAACTTAAGACCACGAGAAGCAGGTTCTAAAGAAATTTTGGTTTCTGAATCTAATAACGTCAAGGACCATAATTTGAAGAAATTGGTGGAATATGGGATAGGTATCCATCATGCAGGGTTGGCAAGAGATGATAGGTCATTATCTGAAGATTTATTTGCGGATGGTCTACTAAGAGTTTTAGTATCCACTGCAACACTAGCTTGGGGTGTCAATCTTCCTGCTCACACAGTTATTATTAAGGGTACAGATGTATACTCCCCAGAGAAGGGTGGCTGGGAACAACTTTCTCCCCAAGATATTTTACAAATGTTGGGTAGAGCAGGTAGACCCAGATATGATACACATGGTGAAGGTATAATCATCACCAATCAATCTGATATTCAGTACTACTTAGCTGTTTTGAATCAACAATTACCTATTGAGTCTCAATTAATGTCAAGAATAAGTGACAGTATAAATGCAGAAATTGTTGCTACCAATATAAAGTCAAGAAATGATGTCATGAAATGGTTAACTTATACATATCTTTATATTAGAATGCTTGTTTCTCCAGAACTTTACAGGGTCGATACGATTGATGGATCCGATGAACCAAATCTAGTTTCATTTAGATCTGCACTTGCTCACAGTGCTTTAACACAGTTAAAGAATCAACAATTAGTCTTATATAATGAAGACACTGGTTTAGTCGAGCCTACAGAGTTAGGCCGTATTGCTTCGTATTTTTACATTAAGCCAGAATCTATTAGCATTTACAACCGAGAATTGACTGATCGTAGTTCAATTATTGATATGTTTAGAATATTTTCCCTTTCGGATGAATTCAAGTACATATCCGTCCGTCAAGAAGAAAGAAGAGAATTACAAGAGTTGGTAGCCAAATCACCGATCCCCAGTAAAGATGATACCGACAGTTCTACAATAAAAGTAAACATTTTACTCCAAGCCTATATATCTCAACTTAAGTTTGAAGGTTTTGCCTTGAATGCAGATATGGTATTTATTCAACAAAATGCAGGTAGACTTTTAAGAGCGATGTATGAATTGTGTCTGAAGCAACGTTGGTCACAACCTACTAAGACATTATTGAATTTGTGTAAATCTGTGAAGTGGAGAATGTGGACAACCAATACACCTTTGAAACAATTCAAAAAATGTCCAACTGAAGTTATCAAAAGAGCCGAAACGTCAACTTTACCATGGTCAGAATATCTTAAATTTAATAACCCTTCAGAACTAGGCAAAGCTATCAGGGTCGAAAGTAATGGTAAATTGGTGTATGATTTGATTCAAAGATTCCCAATCATAAAATTGCAATCTACTATTCAACCGTTAACTCCAAGTTTGTTGATATTCGATCTTCAGATAACTCCATGTTGGATTTGGGACAAAAGTTTACATGGTGTTGGTGAGGTATTTTTAATCTTTGTTGAAGATACCGATGGTAAAGAGATACTTTTTGAAGATTCAGTCTTAATTAGAGAGGCAGATATTGATATTGAACAATCACTGTCATTCTCAATTCAACTTTCATCATCTCAACAAAAAAGACTTCCTCCTACATTTTATATTACTGTAATGTCTGAAAAATGGTGGCACAGTGGCTCTACGATCCCTGTTATATTAGATTCAATTCAATTACCAAAGAAACTTCCTCCTCCAAGAGATCTTGGAGATATTAACTTGGTTTCTACTCAGTCTCTAGAAAACGATGAGTTTGTCGATGTTTTTAACTATTCTTCATTCAACATTGTGGAAAGTTCAGTGTTCCCAACTCTTTATAAATCAAATGACAATATTTTGATTGGTTGCCCTAAGGGGACAGGGAAGACGGACATGGCTCTCCTTGCTATTTTAAATCATTGGAGACAAAATAAAGGTAGGGCATTATACATCAGTACTTCACAGGGCCGTATTAATAACATATTAAAGAAATGGAACAAGATGTTAAGTAACATTGCCGGTGGAAAGAATATCAATAAATTGGGTGACGATTTATCATCAAACCTAAAGCTTTTAGCTCAAAGCCATTTATTATTATCTACTCCTCAGCAATTTGATGCTATATCAAGAAATTGGAGAAAGCGTAAGAATGTTCAACGTATTGAACTAATCATTTTAGATGACTTGGATTCTACTGGTAAAGATAGTACTGGTTATTTATATGAAAATATGATATCGAGATTAACTTTTATGATCAGTCAACTTGAAAGTAATATTAGAGTTGTGGGTCTTTCCTCATGTTTGCCAAATGGTCGCGATTTAGGAGAGTGGATTGGTGTTGAAAAAGAAAATGTTTTTAATTACTCCCCAGGTTCTAGACTCAACCCTGTGGAAATCCATCTGCAGTCATTCCCAAATACTAACCATTCAGTTTACACTTCTTCAATGCTAAGATGTGCTTTTGATAAAATTATCAGCAAGACTAATGGAACTGGTTCTCTGATCTATGTAAACTCCAGGAAATATGGTATAGAGATTGCTAGAAAAGTTATTGATTTATCACGTATTCTCAAATGGGATATGTTAAACATTGAAAACGAACAATTAGAAAGTCTAACCAAATCCATGGTAGATCATCAAGTTAGAGAAAATTTGTTGAATGGTGCTGGTATATTATACGCTGGTATGAATAAGAAAGATAAAAGAATTGTCCAAAACCTTTATGAACATGGTGCATTTTCTGTACTTCTTGTTACCAAAGATCTTTGTTATGAATCCCCTAAATCAGATTTAGTGACAATTCTAGGTACAGAATACTTCGATTTTAAAGAAAGTAGATATGTGAACTATCCTGCTGCTGACATTTTGGAAATGCTTGGTAATGTAAAATCAGATAATCAAAAACCAGGAAAATTATTACTTCTTACAAGTGACAATCAAAAATCATACTACAAAAAGTTTATGTCGGAACCTGCTCCAATTGAAAGTTACATGTATTACTTTTTACATGATTCCTTTATTAATGAAATCAACAATTTGGTTATTACAAGCAAACAGGATTGTATTGATTGGTTAACATATACATACTTCTATAGGAGGATTCATGCAAATCCAAGTTTCTATGGTGTTACTGATAATTCTGCTTATGGTATTTCTGCATATTTGACTGAGTTGGTTGAAACCACAATTAACGATTTAGTGACAACAAACATAGTTGAAGTACAAGAAGCTGAAGATGAAGAAAGTTCAGACATCATCAGTCCCTTGAATGGCTGTTTAATTGCCTCCCATTATAACATTTCCTTCTTAACAATGAATACATTTACTAAGACACTAACTAAAACCTCTACTTTAAGGGATATTTTATTGGCATTGTCATATGCTACTGAGTTTGAAACTATCTCAGTGGATAGGGATGATATTCCAAAACTTTCCAAGTTAGAAAAGTTATTACCTTTGAAATATCTAGACGACAAAAGAATCAACATTGTATCTTACAAAGTCTTTATTTTGTTACAGGCATACTTTTCCAGACTCTCCTTATCAGTTGAATTCAAAAACAGCTTACAAACTATATTAGGTAAGGTTGAGCCATTGATCAACGGTATGGTAGATATACTTTCTGGTGAAGGTTATTTGAATGCTACCACCGCTATGGATCTTTCCCAAATGTTAATTCAGGCTGTTTGGGATATTGACATTCCACTGAAACAAGTTCCATTTTTCACCAATGACATCTTAGATAAATGTAAAGACCTGAAAGTGGAGACAGTGTATGATATTATGGCATTAAATGATGATGATCGTGAGACCATTATGACTATGGATGAACAGAAATTGGTTAAATTGGCCAATTTTATTAATAATTATCCAAATATTGAAATGGACTATACATTAGATAATAAATCATTTAAATCCAATCAATCCATAGTTGCCCATATCACATTGAGAAAGGATGATGAGCCTGAAACACTGAGTGTTACCTCAGAATGTTATCCATATGAAAAGACCGAGAAGTGGTGGATAGTAGTCGGTGATAGTTCCAAACGTGAATTATACGCAATCAAGAAAGCTACATTATCCGCGGAAACTCAACAATATGATATTCCATTTGAACTTACAGAAGTTGGGAAACACGATATTACCATCTGGTGTGTTTGTGATTCTTATCAAGATGCAGATAAAGAAGTCTCGTTTTCGGTCAATATTGTATAGATATTTACGTAGATTAGCATATATTAGTATAGATTAACACATATATATTGCATTTTAGGGATTTTATCAATTAAGTCAAAAAAAAAAATAATATGAAGATTCATTAAGTTATTTCCATTGAACTAATTGTCCAATAGTAGTACTATTTGTTTTACTAAACTTATTGTTTTTCCAAGTCGAAACGAAAGTAGATATCTTTTTTATTCAAATAATGTAAATAAAACAACTATGTAGATTAATCCATATTAACATCACCATCTGCATCAACAACTTGTTCCACTTTATTAGTACTAGTCTGTCCTTGTTTCTTTTGTTGATGAGCTAACAAATCATCAAGATTCCAAACAGAAACACCTTCTTGATCCTTTGGATCTGTAGGTTGAGCCATGGTTCTTAAAAATTGTTTAGTGTTTGAAATAGCCATATCAGTGGATAAATTCATATCAGCATCGGAAAGACCTTGAGCAATCCACTTAGGTAACTGTGATCTCTTTCTAGAGAATCTACGATCAGCTAAGACCATCACCCCATAATCATCTTTACCTCTTAAGACTCTCCCCAAACATTGAGCAGCATGTCTCATAGCATCGAATGATAAGAAATCATTTTCTCTAATTTGATAATTTTCTCTTAAAAATTCTAGACGAGCCTTTAAAATACGAGATTCTGTATATTGGAATGGGATACCTATCATTAACACAGTTCTACCATATTGATGATCAAAATCGATACCTTCAGAAACTTTTCCTCTTGCAACAGATAATAAGATAGCACCTCTACCATTTGAACATGCCTTTCTATACGTTTCTAAAGCCAATGAAGTTTCTTGGGCATCGGGGGTCTCCACTAAGATTAATTTATGTTTCCAAACTTCATCCAAGATACCCATATTTTGCCACATAGAGACAATACTTTCCATGTATAAATATGATGGGAAGAAAACAACCATACCATCTGGTGTAATCTTTGCAAACTCGACTAACATAGACCCATAGTTTCGAACAATACTTGGATCATTTCTAATTTCAAATCTTGATGAGATGGCCACTTGATCGGAACCCTTAGTGACAATCATTGGTAAGAAAGATTTCTTAGCCAATGTCATGGCATATGATTTTTGTAAGACGGTATCAAAATTTAACATTCTTGGATACATATCTAATGGTGAGATGGTACCTGAGGTGATAATAACAGATGAAAAGGTTTCAAAGACAGGTTTAATAGCAATTGATGCATCAAGACATGTGAAACGCATAATTGGATTTGGCACAGCGGCATTTTCAATTTCAAATGGTTCAATAATTAAAAGGAACCCATCTTCATATGTTGATATCAATGTAGCAAATGTAGCAATATCTTTTAATGCAGTGAAATCTTCCACTTCTGCGACTTCTAGAGTTCTGACTAATAAAGAAAGACGTTCAGCACAAAACCTTAAAGGTTTTCGGTCAATGAATGTTAATTGTTTTAAATGTTGTAAAAATGATTTGGGTGTTTCAGATATGACATGTAACACTTTCATTCTCGTCTTAATATATTCAATTAATCTTTTCAAAAACGAAACAAAATGTTCTGCTCTTCTAATATTACCTGGGATAGCTTCTTTCAATAAATCTTGTGGTAACACTGGTGTCTCCACAAATTGTTCTTCAGTTGATGTAATAATATCAGCAGTATGTAACCCTTGTACTAATTTATCATATTCATCTTGTAATTTTGCTGAATCAACTTTACGTACTTCATCAATTTTTTCCTCCAACGCTACTGCACCTTTTGAGGCTCGTCTCAGTACATCATTTGTTAAATCTAACGATAAAGATTCTATACAAACATTATCAATATTATGTGCTTCATCAAAAATAACAATACTATCCTTTGAAACTTCCTTTGAGACTCTTTCAGCAATCTTTGGATCTAAAAGATAATGATATGAATAAATAATGATATTACACATTGAAATCATACGACGCACAATGAAATAGGGACATAATTTTCTTTCCTCACAATATTTAATCAATTTCTCGAATGAAAATACACCATTGGGTAAATAGTTTTCGACCTCGAGATCGTATAAATTTTCATGATATTCACAAAGTTCCACATCAGCATTTGGATCAGCTTCTAACTTACGTTTATTAACACCATTAGTCAATCTACGACACTTTTCATCCACCACGGTACCCTTTCTTTCTTTACTAACCACTGGATGTAAGCAAAGATTCTTTCTTGAGGTTAACCCAAGCCCTTTAAATTGTTCCCTGTGACCCAATTCTTTAGCACGATATTCCATTAAATTCTCTAATTCGACCAAAGCCTTTTCAATTTCTGACATAGTACGAGAACAATAAATAATTTTTCTATGTTCAGGATAGTGCATTTGATATGATACAGTCAAGGATAGTAATGAAACGGTCTTACCAGTCCCTGAGGGCATTTCCAAGATACTATTCCCACCTGCATCTAAAGTTTTCTTAATATCACACATATAGTGATATTGTTCGGGATAAATCTTTGGATATGGAAACAACACAGGTAAATCATCAATATAGAACTTCATATTGGTTGGTCTGGTAGGGGGGATGATTCTACTCTCTTGATCTGGAAATATTAAAAAGGTATATGGTATTTACAGGGCAAAAGCTATAAAAAACGAAAAAAAAAAAAGAAGTAGAAAGAGAGGATAGATAGATACTATATAAAATGTATGAGAGTAGTATCTATTAGTGGATAGTTTGCTAGCGATCTGGTGATGATTAATTTTTATAGACAGGAATATAAGTTTTGTATTATTAATTGGAATATTATCATTTCGTTTCACCATAATAAAAATATTTCAAATTTTGGTTATAAGGCTTCACGTGATTTCTCTAATATGGCATCCAAGAGGATCGGGAAGATGACATCGCTGGAGTCGCCAGAGATCGTGGTTAGGATGCCTCTGTCCTTGTAAAACTGTTTCAATGGTGCTGTGGTGGTCTTGTACTCTTTCAACCTGGTCTGCATTGCCAATTTGTTGTCATCGGAACGTTTTACTAAGGGTTCACCAGTGATATCGTCTAATCCGGGGACCTTCGGTTTACTATATGTGTCGTTATAAGTTCTCCCACTTGGTAAATGAACCCATCTCTCCTCGATCCGTGACATGATCACTGAATCAGGGACATCCAATTCGATAACAAGACTAATATCACGATTTAAAGGGTTCAAATATTGTGATAAGTTTTGTGCCTGGATAAAAGTTCTCGGAAATCCATCCAAGATCCAACTATCATTAAACGTAGAAAGATGTTTAAACACTAATTTAGTGATTAATTCATCGGGGACCAGTTTCCCCTGTTTAATAAATTGTGATGCTAAGACACCAATTCTAGTACCATTTCTAATATGTTGGCGTAATATGTCCCCTGAAGAGACAGTTTTCAAATTGGGGAACTGTTTCAAAAGCTTTGTAGTTTGTGTTCCCTTACCTGCCCCTGGTGGGCCTAGTAGTAATAATCTGATTGGGTTTAACATTATGTATTATGATTATATCTTTTCTTTTTCCCTTATCTAATCCTATGCTAGTAATTTATGTTAGCCTTTGTTTTATAATTTTCGATTTAAAGATTTCTCGAACACAACAAGCACACAAAGGCCTTTTGATAACTGCCCAAGATCAATTTAAAAGATATAATATGACACGTTGTTTTTGCTCTCAATGAATGAATAAATAATACTAATATATATATGTCTTTTTAAAATAAAAATTAAATCAGAATATCTAATACCTTGGAGGGATGGGGGGGATTCCTTTTCCTTTCAAATTCTATACTTTCCCACTGTTTCCTCTTGTTTCAATTTGTTATTGGTGGACTACTTATGCCATTCTTTTCACCTTCTGATCTGACAATATCACTTGCTGTGTTGATTGGTTTCCCCTCATTTTCTGTTGGTGGTGATATTGTAGCAGATTTTTTACCTCTTGTTGTTGTGGATTTTGTGCTAGCACCATTGCCATCTTTCTCTGTTGGAACACATGGTATCTTTTTATTTAAATGTTGTAACACATGATCTCTCCTCTTAAATCTTTTACCACATTTAGGACAAGAATAAGGTTTTTCACCAGAATGAACAGATTTCTTATGTCTTGTTAAATGATGCCCTGAAGAAAATTGTCTTTTACATTCTTGACAAATATAAACTTTACCAAATTCTGATACCACAACTTCTTCACTACTAAATTTACCTGGTGGTGGTATTACCATTGAACCTTTAACATTTGATTTCATTTTTGTCTCCGGAGTGGCCGAAGAACCATTATTTTTCTTTTGACGTTTGACACTTGGTGGTTTATCCTTTGGTGCAATTGGTTTCAATTTCAAAGGTTCATCAGTCATTGAATCATTTGATTCAGATTTTAAAATATTTGAATATAAAGGTGACATTGACATTGGTAATGGAGAACTGACTCTATTTGGTCCCGAATTACTGACATTTGGTGGTAATGGAATTGGTCCGGGACTTCTTGAACCCTCTCTTGATATATTTAATGTTACAATATTTGATGATTTTGTTCTTTTCAAAAATGGTGCTTTACCATTGTTACCATTATTTGTGGTAGTAGTAGTAGTAGTAGTAGTGGTGGTGGTATTATTAGTATTATTATTATTTAAATTATTAATACTAGTATTCAAAATATTATTTGGATTTGGATTTGATAATAAATTGTTAAATGGTGATAATGGTCTAAATGAATTTGAACTTGATCCAGGAGAGAATAAAGGTCTTAATGGTACTTGTTTATTTGTTGTATCTGTCGTTGTGGTATTATTTTTACTTGAAAAGACACTATTTAATGGAGAATTATTAAAATCTACGGGTGATGTTAATAAAGGTCTCAAAATTTTTGGTGAAGATTTACCACTATTTGCCATTGAGGTTAAACTCATTGCTAATAAATTATCATCATTATCATCAAATGTAAATGGTAATGCACTTGTTGGTCTATTTGGATTTAATGGAGTTGGATTAATTATTTGTGGTTGAGTTGTGGTGGTGGTGGTTACAGTAGAATCCTTTAAGATTGGTGGTGATAATGGTACCGGGGATAAAGTCTTATTAGTATCGTGAGTAGTATTATTCTGTTGTTGTGATAATAATAAAGGTCTTGGTTGTTTAACAGATTGTGGATGTTGTAAAGGTATAGGTTGTTGTTGGTTTGAAACGACTAATTTCTTCTTATTATTAAATTTTAAAGTTGGATCTTCTAATGTTGGTTCAATAATATTTGATAAATCCATCATTCTTGCCAAAAAAGGCGATGATACTCTACTTATTGAAGATTGATTCATTGATGGATCTATAGGTGCGGGACTTGTTGATCTTAATGAAACATTTGAAGCTTGTTGGTTTGAAGGTTTCTCCACAGTGGCAGAAGATTGATTTGATACAGTTTTATAATTTGGATCTCTTTCTTTATAATTATCTGTTAATTTGGTAATATCAATTTGAACTGAATCCTTTTCACATTGACAAGATTTTGTCAGTGGAGCAAATTTAAATAACCATTCTTCATCAGCAAAATTAATTGCTTCGGCAAGATTATACCCATAATTAAACCCTTCATGATATCCATGTGGGAATGTGATAATAAATTCATTTTCAAATTGAATGGTTTTATTACATTTAATATTATTTTCTTTTAATAAATGGGGAGATATTAGAACTGTCTTATGTCGTAAGAATTCATGACAAGATTTAAAATCTGTTGGGAATTGATCCTTAACAAATGATTCAAATTTTTTCAAATCACCTTGTGGGATTGAATACCACTGCTTTGGGGCACCAAAATGAATATAATTTATTGAATATAAATCTTGGTCTTCTAAATGCCAAGCAAAAGTTGACTTCCATGCCCCCGCATAAAGATATGAATCAGTGACACCTGGGATGTTTCTATCGATATAATTTAATATATTTGGTAAATGATTTAAATTCCAATCATTGAAATCTGAGGGGAATAATGATCCATTCATATCAGCACCATAAATTGGCATAGTAAAATTTAAAGTTTTCCAATAATACGATTCCAAGAATGCTAACCGATCTGGCTTGTCAAACTGAGATAAAGTTTCATTATTAAATCTTTTGTGAAATTGATTAAAATCCATGTCATCTTCAAACAATTCTGTTTTGTCTACTATTATATCATTTCTGGGGTTATTCGGTAGTTTATAATCATTTGTTAAATTTTTCCATTGAATAATATTATAATTTTTCTTCTTTTCAATATTAGTCAGTTGATATAACCCTTTATTCCCTGTAATATTTTGTTGTATTGGAGAGTTTATTTTAATAGATTGTAAAGAATCTATATTAAGATAATTGGAATCCTTTTGTAATGAATCTACCCATTCCTGGGGTGGGACAACTTTTACTATCCCTGAAACAAACCCAAATCTCTTAATATTATTAATATAAGAATCGAATGATTTAAAATCTTGATAGTTTGGTTTAAAGATAGGCACCCCATCAATAATTTCCACTGGTTGAACACTCATAATTTCCTCCTTCTGTTTTTCCTCTACCTTTCTGTGTACGACAGTAATATAATTATAATATGTATATGGGTATCTTGAGTAGTAAATACTCTTTGTATATCACTTCTCCTCGATGATTAACTTTATAGAAGAAAAAAAAAAAGGAAAAAAGAAAAATTTATTATTATTAAATTTAGCCGATGAGTAAGGAAAGGGATGGAAAAGTCCTTACTTGTGGTGTGATATTAAAATTTAAAGCTTTAGCAATACACCACTGTACAGTTTAAATGCTTTTAACTATTAAATTAACCAAAATATTATTTGAATACTAAAGGTAATATCAAATGATAATAATTGAATATCCCTGTTCAAACCTGAATTTAAAATGTCAAATTAAAAATTTGTGTGTGAAAAATTTTAAGATTCGCAGTTTTCAATGAAAATTTGATTGAAATTTTAAAAAGTGATGCGATGTTTTGTTTTTTGTGTTCCCTTTTTTTTTGGTGTGTTTTTTTTTTGATTTTTTGAATTTTTGGGCTGAAGATTCAGGGCGTCGTCTGCAGTGATGTGGGGAACTCGCAAGGAAAAAAAACAGGGGGCCGACGGATTTCCCGATCGGGACATTGCCTCCGCGGAGTTTCCTCATTGGGCGTATACTTCCCGTTTAAGTAGTAGGTTTCCTTATTTGGTCTAAGATTCCTGTTTGGGAAAGTAATTCCTATTTCAGGTGGGAGTTACCTTATCCGGAAATACTACCTGTTTAGGTAATTCCTTCTTCAAATTCAATAATTTGCAAAAGCCATCAAATAAAAAAATATTAAATATTAGAATTTGACAGAACTATATTCCATTAAAGACATGAGTTTAAGCTTTGAAATTCAACGGTGTATGCTGGTGGGAAGATTGATTAGCAGGTTGAGAACAAGACATATTGGCATTGGAACAAATTTACCCCATTTTAAGATCATTACAAACAGATATTTTTCAATTACACAACCCATTATGAATAAATTTAAAGTAGCCAAGAGGATTGTCTTGTCCGAGGTAGAATCACAAATTTGTAACCTTTTAAAAGATTATTGTGCTTTTTATAACTCGTCTCATAATTTAAATGATAATGAAAAATTAATATTAAGAATCACTGGTGGGTGGGTAAGAGATAAATTATTAGGTCAAGGTTCACATGATTTAGATATTGCCATTAATAATATGTCAGGTGAAACGTTTGCTCTGGGGTTAAATGAATATTTATTGGAAAATTATTCTAAATATGGGGTTAAACCACATTCGATTCATAAGATTGATAAAAACCCAGAAAAATCAAAACATCTTGAAACTGCAACGACAAAATTATTTAACATTGAAGTAGATTTTGTTAATTTAAGATCAGAAGAATATACTGAACTATCAAGAATACCAATTGTAAATTTTGGTACCCCAGAACAAGATGCATTGAGAAGAGATGCAACTTTAAATGCATTATTTTATAATATTCAAACAGATTCCATCGAGGATTATACCGAGAAGGGTCGTAAGGATTTGGAAGATGGAATTCTTAGAACTCCATTACCACCAAGACAAACTTTCTTAGATGATCCATTAAGAGTATTAAGATTGATTAGATTTGCCTCCAGATTTGGTTTCAAGATTGATCAAGATGTATTGAATGAAATGGCTGATCCAGAAATTAATAAATGTTTTTATTCCAAAATTTCTCGTGAAAGAATTGGTGTTGAAATGGAAAAGATTTTATGGGGGGCAAACCCATTAACCGCGTGGAAATTAATTCAAACATCAAATTTAGAAAATGTTATATTCTTTTGGCATTGTAATGAATCTGTTGTAGAATATAATAGAAATAATTTAGCCATTTTACCACAAATTAATGATATTTATACATCAGGGAAATTAAATCAGCATCTGCTAAAATTTAATAATGAATATATTAATTTTATTGAAAACGATTTATCCACATGCATACAATTACAAACAAAATTTAAATCAAATAAACAATTAAGACAAAATTTTATGCTTGGTGCCACTCTTTTACCATTTAATCATATGAGTATAATTGCATTACCACAAAAAAAGATCAATAATACCGCCCCCGTGGTAGAATGTATCATCAAAGATGGTCTGAAAATGAATAAAAATGATGCAATTATTGTATCACAAGCTGTGGATTCAATAAATCAATATAATGAAATTGTATCACTTTTCAATAATAAGAGTAATATCTTAACTAGATCGCAAATTGGTCTTTTCATTAAATCATTTAAAGGTAATTGGGAATTAGTTCATTTGATTTCAATGTTTAATGATTTATTAAATTCTGATGGTTTACAAAAGATTACACCCACAATCATAAATTATTATAATGATTTTTATTCAATGATTCATCACGAAAATTTACAAGATTGTCATTTATTAAGACCATTAATTGATGGTAAAACTTTACAAAAATTATTAAGTATGAAACCGGGCCCATGGATGAGTGGTATTAATGATGAACAAATTAAATGGCAATTAGATCATCCAAATGGTGAAAAAGACGATTTAATTGAACATATTAGATATATTTTACCAAGTCATATATAGATTTCTTTTCATTGTACTTTTGTTTGCACTTTTCATTGTATTATTGTTATTCTTTTATCATTTTATAAATAGATCTCGTTTCTCATTTAAAGGATAGATCAGTAAAGGTGCGTTATATATAATATATACATTAAACAAATTTCTTTGTATATTGTATTGTTTTTTGTTTTTTGTTTTGTTCAACTATACTAATAATATAATAATATAATTTATCATTATGAATTGGTTCTATTTTGTATATTATTGAAAAAATAATTTGTCAATCCATCAATATCTTGATAATTTATTGACATATCATTAGTAGTAGTACCATTGTTATCCATATTATTGTTATTATTAGTATTATTTGTTGAAATGAAATCATTACATTGGGGTGTGATCAAATTATTCCCGTTAATGTGATTGGGATTATTAGTTGACCTACTATGCATTAGGTTAATGGTATGATTATTATAACTATTATTGTTATGGCTATTATTAGTAGAAGTGACTATTGTAGCACTACTAATATTTTCTGTATTATTTCCGAGACTATTTAAACTAGTATTATGATTAATATTTTCAATGACAGTCGAAGGAGCTGAATTTGATGAAGCATTTTCAAAAGAGGTCACTGTGGAATCCTTATGATTCATAAACAATTGCTCATTACTTATATCACTAATCTTTTTATCATCACCATGATTGTTATTCTTAATAGGATTATAATTTTTACCATTACTATTGTTTGTTGGAAATTTCTTACTTTGTTCATGAAAGAAGGAATTTGGATTTTCAAAATCAAATTCTAGATACATTTGGTCCAATAATTGTTCATCTTTAGTCGTGGTACCATTATTCATAATATTTGTTTCATTAGATATAAAATTATCATTACCACCATTATTATTCTGAGTATTGGTCGCAGTGGTATCAAACAATGCGTTACCATTAAGAGTATCTTGATATCCTTGTGGGATATTGGCTTTATTATTATCGTATCCAATGGAATTCTGAGGTATAGAGCTATTGGCCGTTGATAATGAATTGGTCATTAAGGATTCCATACCACTACTATTAGCACTACTGTCCACGAAAAATGATAAAACATCCGGGCCTAGTAGATTGGATGTATCATTGTTGTTCATGTTGTTATTAACAGTGTGAGAATTGCTATTGGTCATAACACCGTTGTTGTTCTTGTTATTCCAACCACCATTGTGATTATTATCAGTGTTGCTTCTGGGTACAAATTGTTGTTCTATATTTGTTTGCATACCAGTCTCTGTGGTTCCAGAATTATTTTGTTCTTTTGTAATTCCTTTAATCAAAGGCAATGATTCATTAAAACCAGTTAATGTATCATTAGTATTCTTATCTTGTTGGAAACTATTGTTACTAAACATTGGTTGTCTTGAAGAACCAGAACTCACCATAGAATTAACATTATATAATTCTGTAACACTTGGTGTAGACGCAGTAGACGCGGAATTTAATGGTTGAGTCATTGATGGTGTCACATATGGTGGAGTTAATAAAAGACCAGATGGTGTCACGGCAATTTGTGGATTTGTGGTAGTAGTATTACTTGGTGTTGTAATTGATGTAGTAGAAGCATTGCGACTATAATTACCATTACTAAATGTGGACACAAATTTATAATTATCTGATATAGATTCTTGTTTCCTTCTGTGGCCTAATTTAGTAATATTAGAAGAACTTGCTGATGATAACACAGACATACGTTTTGAATTAGTATTTATGGTATTACCATTATTAGGGAATTGTGAATCCAAGAATGAATCAGTTTCTAATAATGGATTAATATCATGTAATGCATTATTTGCATTGTAGATGGTACTAATATCTCTTGATAACCGGTGTACAGAAGAACCTCTGGTAGAAGATCTCGGTCTAGCTGGAGAATGAGTTCGTATTGGAGAATATCTTGAACCTGTAGAAGATAACGAAGTAACACTTGCAGTTCTGTGATTTTGTGCCCTTGGTAAAGTAGCTGTATTTGTGCTATTAGAAATAGCTGTATTTGTAGCAGTAGTAGTATTAGAACTTGGAGGTGTGATTAAAGCTTGAGTAGAAGATACATTAGTATCACTTCTCTTTTGATAAATTAACTTACTAAAGGCCACAGAAGCATCATTATCCTCTGCAGATTTTTGTTCAATATATTGCGGTATAATTTGTCCCAAACTACCTGGATCCATTTTATAATTAGCCGTGTGTGTGAGTGGTATATCTATTACAGCATTGCCATTATCAGTATTAACAGTAGTAGAAATTTGGTTTCTATTTTGGTTATTTATAGACTGTGTCATTGAATTCATATTATTTATTGATATCTTGGATTTTGAGATATTACTTGGTGGTTGTGCTAAAGTTGGATCTTTCTTAGATTTAGGAACAAATTCTGCATTTGACAAATCATTCTCTTTTAAAGGAGACATAACCGTTTGTGAAGATAACTTCATATTTCTTGTCTCACTAATGTTACTGGTACTTTTACTATTACTGTTGTGGAATCTACCATACTTGAGGAATGAACTATACGATTTCTTGTTGACACAACTTTTATTATACAGATTTGAGCTTGATAATGATCTTTCCAATGCAACAGAAGCCTCATCAGTATTACGTGGACTTGAAGCAGGTACCCTTTTTTGTTCTTTAGAAGAGCTGAATATCTTTAACATCCTTCTGCGATTTGATTTCTGGGATCCAGACAGTTGTTGTTGTTGTTTTGGAGATTGACGTATTATAGGAGACATAGTTTCATTTTTGAAAACATCTTCTTGTTGTTGAAGTGGAGTCAGTTGTTGTGAGGAATTCTTGTCATCTTGTACTGTGTAATTAACAAATACCATATCAGATTTACCTTTCTTCTTACTAGTCTTCTTTGTAGATGACATTGAAGAAGTTGCAGATGAAATAGATCTATTTCTATTTCTACCTTCTGACGTAACCCTTCGCGGACTAGCCATAACATTACCATTTGGTGAACACTGAACATTTGAAATGGAATTCTTACGACTAGTTGGATCTAGAGATTCAGTACCAACATTATTTTGACTGGAGTTACTTTGTGAAAATCTCTTATAGTAGTGTGGAATTTTCCACTTGTTGGTAGACTCTGAACTTCTACCTTTCACAGATTTGGGACTTTCAAATGGTTTATGCCCACTCTCTATTCTACCCATTATTGGTGTTATATCTGTTGATGTATTTTGTGGTAATCTATTTTTAGCTCTTATAACGTTGTACCTGATTGGAATTGATCTTGATCCAAGTTGAAATTATCAAAAGGCTCTTGAGTAAAAACAAAAATTGTTAGATGTTTAGCGAATGGAATAAGGTAGAGAATTTGATCTCTCCAGTGAGTAATATATTATTATTTCAAGAGCTTGAACAATTGGAATATCTTATTGTAACCTAGTTAGTGATTATATTTTATTTTTTTTTGCTTTACAACAAGGTTTCAGGTTGGTTAGATATTGGGATCAAAAGCTTCCTTGCGTTATTGTCAGTATATGTATAAACCCAAAGTAAAGGCTGACTATAATATCAAAATATTAGTACCCTTATAGTATCTTTTTATTTGAAAACTTTGTGATTCAATCACTGTGAACCTCTAAATTTAAATGAATCTCTATATACCTTCCCCACGATTAACAGTTAAAAAAAATAGTATATTTGCAAATTTTGCTAATGTTTAAATGAATCAGTAAACCTCGCGAGATATTTGTCTATATCCTGTCTCTTATGGATCAACGCCGAGCCTTGGAAGGTTTAGCCAGTAGTTCTCTTGAAATCGTTTTCCAAGTGACTTTCACCCTCTCTGGCTTTATCTCACTGTCTCAAAACTGATTGCTCTGATTTCCGGAAATTGGTCCGCCTAGCAAGTTTTCTCGGGACCGTTTGACAGCGCTTTTCTGTCTGTCTGTGTTTTTTCTGCGCTGCTGTTTAGCGGGTCTCATTCTCTCTCTGGCGGTCTGCTCGTGTAGAATGCCGGTAACGTCAATGGATAAGAGCTGGTAATGTTGATGGGATCACGGTTTAATGATAGTCATATATCGTTACAATGGGTGATCAATTATTTACTTAATATACAAGGCGTGTGAATGTGTAATCTATACCACATCGCCATCTTATACAAAAAATTTGAGTGTTTATAAAAAAATAGAGTTAAATTTGTAGATCGCATTAGGGAAGACCCCATATTACTTAACGGTCTCTGGCAAAACTCTTTCTGCCTTCTAATAATCCTTCTGCATTAGTGATCCCTGGTAAATCTAAGGAAATACGAGCTCTATCCACAGAATATCTGTTATCCAGTTGGTTATTGGCTAACATACTATCTCTGGTGAAATCTAGTGAAGTTCTATTATTGTTGTTGTTTTGAGTTGTAGAATATCTAAGGTTGGACCCAGTTTGTGGGTTAAATGATTCATGATTTTCAACGCCACCATCCATTGGGGAGAATAACAAATCTTGAGTTTCTCTTGGTGAATTGGCCCATTCTTCATTACCACTTTCTCTACGTATCTCTGGAGACCCCACAGAGTTATTTAAGATATTCATTGAGATTTCTTCAGTGACCACACTATCTTGTGATAAATTACCTTCGCCATAATTGTCTGATAACATAATTCCACCTACTGGATGTTCACCTAATCTACCTGGTTTCACAATTCTTGGTCTATCTGGATCAGTTGGATCATAACCAGGTGGATAATGATCAAAATCACCTCTTATCCACATTTCTCTGACAATTTCCACATCAGTTGGGTAGAAGAATCTTCTTATACAATCGTATGTGAATCTTGGTAACAAACAATAAAATACCCCAATGAAGAATACCCCCCAGAAGGATGGTGATTGATAAATACGAGAAGCAGCTTTGTATAAATCTTTAGAATTTGTGGTACTTGACCAAATACCAGTCCAGAAAAATAAAACAAGGCATGATAACCCAATCCACATTGAAGTAAACCAATCCCATCTGTATTGATGTAATAATATGTAAAGATTACATGATATAACAGCAATAGTGGCAACCATAACACCCACATCATAACGATGATCTAAACCTAACCCATTTTTGGTCACAATTAAAGATTTACGATACACAGAATATGGGAAGAAAAAGGAAATACAGGATTGATAAAGACCATCTAACATATACCATAAGAACTTTGTTTGTTTCCATTCTAAACCTAAGATACCAGCACGATATAATTGAGGAACAACTAAAGACACAGTGTCACTAACATCTTGATCTAAGATACCTAAGAAAATAACAGGTAAAGAGGTGAAAGCCAAATTATAGAACATTAAGAATGTGTATTCAAATAAGTAAGAACCATCAAAGTTATTATAAATACCATACCAGAATAATGCTAATGTGAAAATAACATTCTTATAGAAAAACGCAGGAATCATCTCAGCTAATCTTTTATAAGACCAACGACCATGAACCAATAATAATCTGGCCAAATACCTAAATTGACCAATAGCATAATCAGAGCACATAACAGCTTGACGACCTTCTTCACCTGCAATACCAACACCAATATCAGCAGATTGAATCATAGCAACATCATTAGAACCATCACCAATGGCTAAGGTCATAACATCAAGAGTGTTCTTGACTAATTTAACAACGGCAGCCTTTTGAGATGGTGACACTCTACAACATAAAACAGCACGACAATTCTTACAAAGTAGAAGGAATTTTCTTCTAATTTCATCATTTTGTAAAGATAATTTCAATGCTTCACCATCAATGATAACAGCAAAGTTACCAGTTGGGAATTCATGATCCTTCTTAGCTAGAGCTAATTCATGTTCACTACCACTTAAACCAAATTTCTCCCTCAAATATTTTAGGATTAAACTTTCAACAATATGAGCAGGATTGTCACCAAATTCCTTAACATCTTCACCAGTAGTCTTGATAACCAATAGTTCCATGTCGTTATTCAATAAATTACAAGAGAAACCAATATTGATGGCAGTTTCCACTTTATCACCAGTCAAGACCCATAATTTAATACCAGCCTTAGCTAATAAAGCAATAGAATCCGGAACACCATCTTGTAAACGATCTTCGATTGCAGTACCACCAAGTAAGATTAAATCACGTTCAATTTCGTCAGCAATAGCATCTAATTGTTCATCACGATTGGTTAAAGCAGCAGCAGCAACATTATATTTGTCATTCCATCTTTGATATTCAGACCATGAAATTTCCTTTTGAGCAATACATAAAGTTCTTAAACCTTCAGTAGCATATTGTTCTAAATGTAAAGCAGTCTTCTCTAATAAAGTTTCATCATTGGCACCGGCTTTAGTGGATAATCTAGAGTAAATAATAGAATCAGCACCTTTACAAATTAATAAAGCCTTTGGTTCATCTTCTGGGTTAATACCTGGAATCTTAACAATACAACTCATTCTCTTTCTAGAGGAGTTAAATTCTAAAATGTTTAAAATTTGGAACTCCTTTTGAACACCTTGAATTTCAACAATCATACCAGTCTTGGTCTTACCAATAAAACTGAAACCCATATCTCTTGCAGTTGAAACTAAAGCAGCTTCATCAGGGGACTGGGCCTTCAAGTCTAACTTGTTTGGATCCAAATTATTCTTTTCAGTTAAAACAGAGTGACATAACGCTAAGGCTAACATGAAATGTTGACAACATTTACGTTGATCTTCACCTTCAGCACCAGCTAAATCTTGAGTAAATTCCTTAGAAACAAAAGTAATGTCTTCAGGGAAAAATTGAGAGTTTTCAGATAATTCTATTAATTCTTTAATCATAGTTTCTCTATCTCTCTTAATCCCTTCCTTTTCACGACGACCTTCTGTTTCCACATCAATACCTTGTCTCTTTCTTAAACCAGCTAGAGCTTCTGTGTAAGCCCTACCGTATGAAACACCATTAATAGTACATTTTTTGAATTCCATAACATTTTGAGTTAAAGTACCGGTTTTATCAGAGAAAATATATTCGATTTGACCTAAATCATCAGAGATATTCCAAGTTTTTGGCGTACATGGGTAGTCTAACCTTGCATTATATAATAACACATCACCATAAATGAAAGCAGCTTGAGCAGTCTTGATAATTTCAACAGAAATATACAAGGAAATAGGAACCAGGGATTGATATAAAATAACAGCGACCCAGAAGGAGACAAAACCATTTGTAGCTGGAGAACCACCAATGGAACCAAATTCAAAGAAATCTCTTGATGCAGGATGTTTCTTATAGTAAACACCATTTACAACAGCAGAAATGAAACATAAGATAAATAAAATCAAGAAATTGATGGAGACAGAAAGATTTAGTTGTCTGGAAATCTTGGATTTCTTAGTAGGAGTAACACCAGAGTTTAACATGATCTTTGTTTCGTCACCAGTGAAGATAACCATAGCCATAGCCCATTTAGTATTTCTTAAAGTACAACCACGAAGTAATAAATTGTTAATAGTAATAGGTTCGTTTTTTAAATCACCATCCTTAGTATCCACATATTTCATGTTACCTTGGTAGGAATATAAATTGGCATGAGGACCTTCACTTTCAACCCAGAACTTAACTCTAGCAATATCTCTTGAACTTCTAATATCAGTAGTAACTTTTAAAGATTCACGAACCTTTAAATTGGTCTCACCATCTAAATTCTTGGTTTCCAAATAACAAGCACCATCGGAATCGGATGTGGATAATAAGATAACATCAGCTGGGATTTCATCATTGTTATGAATTCTGACAATATCACCAACTTTAACGTTTTTCCAGTAATTCTTAGTAAACTTAGTATCGTTGTCAACAGGTATAGTTGAATCAATAATATGGCCGTGGTGATGGTAACCTTCTTCATCCAAATTTTCATAATCAAGAGACGGACGGCCAAAATCAGCAGAATCTCTGAAACTACCCATAGAATCTAATGAACCACGAGGCCTATCAGTACCAGTAGTAGCAGCCACTCTTTGGGCACGCAATTGATTTCTCTTACGCATTGCACGTTTACGTTTACCTTCTTCAGTAAAAGTAGCTTTACAGAATTCAACAAATTTCATTAACAGTCTAGTATTAGCCTTCTTGAATCTTCTCCATAGACCAACATTATCAGTAGAAACATTTTCATTTGGGACACCATGTAAAAGATGTGTTTTGGTATTATTCACTTGTAAATCTAGCACAGTTCTTCTAGAATCTTCAATGGCATCCTTAAGAGCAGTAATAATAACAATGACAACTAATGGAACAGCACTTAAACCTGGATTAGTGACACCAAAAATTTGGAAAGCACCCAAAATAATTAACATTAAGAAATAAACGTTAGCGAAATTTTGAAATTGGAATAGAATATTTTTAGGTAAGAAAGTTAATGGGGTATATTTTGTAGTTCTAATCTTATTACGAGCATAGACTGTAATTGGTTTACCAGTTTCATCTAACATATCACTAGGAAGATTCATATTGTGATAAACGGTTCTTAATTCATCAGCTCTATTCGTCATCCCAGCATCATCAAATGCATCTTCTTCTTTTAATAGATCTTCAAATGGATTATGGAAGTTTTCTTTGGCCCATTTAAGTGTCTTGGCTCTTCCGACCTTATTTCTACCAAACTTATTTCTTTGAGTACCCATTCTTAATCTTTTCATTTCATGAGCCTCATTATGATCATTTTCTAACTCTATATCATCAAATGCACCACTTTCATTTAAAGCAGTACCGACATGTGGAGTAGGCATGATAGAGTCATTATCAGATAATTCACGAGATTTCACTTCATCAGTGAAATGTAATTTTTTACCACCGTTAGTACTATCAGTGTTAGTTTGCGAGGAACCGGCATTATTATTACCTTGTTCGAACTCATCACCAAATGGATTAAGATCCTCCGCAAAGGGATTACTCTTGTCAATTGACATTATGGTTCAGTAGTGTGGTATGTGAATAGGAAAGTATAATCTGATATATCTATGAAACAGTAAAAATTCTTTCAAATCTTTGAACAGAAAGTATCAAAAAGCAGCAAAAGTAGTCAATTATAAATAGCAATATGGAATAGTATTGATAGCAATATTATTATATCGTTAAAAACTGTAAGATATGTATAATACAAATTGTCGAAATTTTTCCACTATCTAGTAATTTTATAATATGTAAATGGAGGTTCTCTTCTTTGTGAATTAAAATCTGTCCTTGTTTCCTTGGTCAGTAAAATACACTATTGAGAATGTATATAATCCACTTTTGCAACACACTAGTCCTTGATCTGGTTTGAAGCTGCGACTGTAAAGATGGTCTGTAATCGCAATCTTAAAGGATTCACCATCTCTTGCAATTGTCTTTAATTTTATCTTCCGCTAAAAAAACGCAGTCTTCCAAAAAAAAAAAAAATGGAACGCGTTACATTAAATGAAATTTCACGTGAAGTGCGACACAAATTTAAAGCTACTATATTTATAATATATTTGTAGTTGAATTAGATTAAAGTTAAAAGTTATATTAATTATACATATTGTAGTATGCTTATGAGTCTATAAATATTTGAAAAGAATTTATTTAAAAGAGCGAAGTATAATGGATTTTACATGGAATCTGAAACAGATATTTCAGTTTGGGAGACATCCTTCTTATCAGCGGAACTAGTATAAGAAGTGGTCTCGGTTGGTTTAACATCTGGTTCAGTGGTTTCGACAGTTTCAACAAATGTTTCTTCCGTTTGAATGGTATCTTCAACCAATTTTTGGTCCCATTTGGCGATAAATTGGGATAATTTAGTAATGCGTGTGGCTTCATTAATGGAATTACACATTTGATGAAATCTACCTCCACGGTTATATAATTTAATTGACCCTAATCTAATAGCCATAATAATACCAGAAGCGACAAACCCACCTACTGGAGCGGTGACGAATGCACCAAATGTACTCCAATCATCGACATATAACCCATTCCAGATTAATAATAACTTACCACCTTCTTTGGCAGAACCGTAATAGATGGTACCAAAGATAAAAGTAGCTAATAAGCCACCAAGACCACCACCGATGACTTCCCATGCGGTCCAATAGTAATTTAATTGGGGGAATAACCCAACAATTAAAACTGGCACAACACTACTGGATAGTAAATCAACAATCATATATATCATTAACACATCATCAGCAATTAACCCAACCACAACAACAGGGAACATAATTAACACAACAATACCACGAACCCATAAGATTGGTAATTTATTTCTGAATACATCATTAGACACTGTGGATACTAAGGCGCTTTGTAAAGAATCAAAAGTACAAGTGGATAAGATAACAATAAATACTAAAGTGAACCCCATAACCCAACGTGGCAATTGAGCTAGCAACAAATAGAATGCAGAACCGGAGTTTGTATCGTTAACCTCAACAAGGCCAGCCCAGACGGCAATAAACCCTGTGACACCAATAATGGTGACAAAGACAAATAAAATCACTGAAGCAATGGAACAACCAATTAATAAATCACGATCACTTCTAGCAGCAAATGTTCTTAACCAAAACCCACTCATAAAGAAATCATTAGTGAAAATGGCAATGGTTAAGATATAAATTAATTGCCAACCTAATTTATTTTGTTTCAATAACCCTGATGAACCGATCTTACTCTTGTCAATATGAATATAACTACCCATGGCACATGAAACAATAATCAATAGTATAAACACGATGGTAACTTGTAAAGAATCTGTTAAGAATGAAATATTGAACCCACCCACGGATGTATATAAGGTAGTCACCACAGCTTCCACAATAACAACACCAATAGCTTTTACACCAGTCATGGTTTCGATACAAAATTTCAATGAACTAACTTCACTGACTAAGAACAGGTAAACAGTTAGGATAGTACATGCACTCACATACCACCCACATATAAGCCCATATCTATGAAACACCCATTCAGTTAATAGAAACCCATTGGGGGTCTTTTTTCTAATAATAGGACCTAAGAATGCGAAGACAAACATAGGCAAAGCACCAGTAATAGCATAGACTAAAAGACCATGTAAACCTGAAATGTTTGCAATCTGTGGGTATGCAGCAAAGACACCACACCCCAAAGCAGAAGCAACAAAGTTAAAAGATAATGGGAATGCCTTTTGTGTGCCATTAGCAGATAAGAAAGTCTTAGAATCTCTTTTCCAATAAGCTAATGCAGTAGCAGAGAATAATAAAACACCATATGTAGGCCAAATAATACCATTTGAAGCCTTCCATGAAAGAATTGTACTTGCATCCATTTCGATTTTCTTTATGGATATTATAGAATCTAATGAGAAAACACTTTGTTGTATTGAGTCTTGAATATTAAGGAAAGATGGATATGTATTGGGGAAGAAATGTTGAGATGACATTGTAACAGTTTAAATATATTTCAAAGAGAGAGATGAGTAAAAGCAAAAGAAAAAGTAAAAGAAAGAAAAAGTTTGCATAAAACTAAATCCGATGAGTTAGATTACTCCAGCTCTGTATTTCCTCTTTCAGCAGTGGATGTGCTCCAAAAAAGTAACGGCAATTCTCACAGGAAACACCTTTTGATAGAGACACTTACAATCGGGCTATTATTATTAATATTGTGTATTATAAATATTAGATAATACCAAATTAGCAGCGAGGGTGTTGTCTATTCACTTTACAATATGGTGATTCTAACGGTTTCCTTAAAATCTTGACCTTGAGATGGCCCCAAACAATTACTGACACTTTGAAATTGTTAGAAATTTTAAAAAAATTCTTGGCTGTAGACTTTTAAAGATTGATCTCGGCCGACAAATAGTAAATCAATAGAGCCACTGTGTAAGAAAAATTTGTGGTTCAGTAAAGGATCTTCACAATCGTAAAAGCTTAAATCATTGTTGTTTTTAAGTCTTTTCCATCATTTGAAATATGCGGTTAAAGGGCTTTCAAAGTTATGCAGAAACCAATTAAATTACATATGAAAAACTCCTATAGATCTAAAAAGGAAAATGACATTTGATGTTAAGAAAAGAATGCAAAGGGCTGATTTGATTCAAAGGATAAGAGCAAAAATATTTATAGATATAATAAAATTTACAATGAAGAAAATATAAAGAAAAACACTATTATATAATGTATGTATTTTTTAAACTATTTTAAGAGGGAAAATACATAAAAAAAAGTTTTGGACAAAAAAAATGGAATAAAAAATATAAATAAAGATTTCTAAATCATTTATTGTTCAGAAGATTCAGATTCAGCTTCAACTGGTTGTTCTTGTTCTTCTTGTTGTGGTTCAACAGGAGCAGTACCTTGTTGTTCCTGTTGTTCTTTTTTAAAAGATTCATAAGCAGCAGAGGCTTCTCTAAAATGTTGTTCGAATAAATCTTCATTCTCTAATAAAGAAACAACTTCTTGTGGAGTTAAATCTAAGATCATACCAGTAATCTTACCAGCAGCTTCTTCATCTGGGTTCTTAGCGGAAATCTTCTTGTATAATTGTTCACCTAAAGCTTGTCTTTGCTTTTGTTGGTAGAATTGGTTAGCGTTAGCGTTGGCAGCAGCATTTCTTGGGAACCCACCTTGTGGAGCACCTTGTGGTGGCATACCATAACCCATTGGACCATTTCTGAATTGTTGTGGTGGAACACCGTTCATTTGTTGTGGATTTGGACCATTGAATGGAACACCTCTTGGTGGCATAACACCGTAGAACATTGGTGGCATGAATTGACCTGGGATACCAGCAGCAGCGGCAGCGGCGGCAGCAGAAGCTTGTTGAAATCTCATTTGGTTTCTAGCTTGAATTTGTTGAGCTAATTGAGAACGTCTAACATCCTTTCTTTGAGCAATGGCAACATACAATGGTTTACCAGCAACAAGTTGTTGGTTCTTTTCGGTGATAGCTTTAGTGGCTTCTTCTGGAGAAGAGAAACAAACGAAACCGAAACCCTTAGATTTACCATTTTCAGTTCTCATAACTTTAACAGAAGTAATAGTACCAAATGGTGCAAATTCTTCCTTTAATTTTTCATCATCGATGGAATCATCTAAGTTCTTGACGAATAAGTTAACACCTTGATATTTAGCCATCTTTTCTAATCTAGCGGCTTCATATTGTTTCTTTAAGTTTTGTAAACGTTCGTATTTCTTTTGAGCTCTACCAACGAATAATTCTTGACCATTAAATTCTTTACCATTTAATTCTTCAACAGCTTTAACGGCATCGTCATGGTTTTCGTAGTTAACAAAGCCAAAGCCCTTTAATTTACCATCTTCAGTCTTTTCTAAAGCAACAGAAGTAATGGTACCAATCTTAGAGAAATATTCTTTAAATTCTTCTTCAGTGGTTTCTGGAGTAATGTTTTTAACATAGACATTTGTGAAATGAGCTTTAGTTTCTTCTAATTGAGAATCACGCTCTTTTCTAGAAAGATGTGGAGCCACATAAATTTCTTGACCATTTAATAACATACCGTTTAAAGCATCAATAGCTTCTTTGGCGGCAGATTCTTCTTCAAAATGAACAAACCCAAACCCTTTAGAATTACCATTTTCGTCAGTAGCAATCTTAGAAGATAAAATGTTACCAAAGACAGAGAAAGTATCATATAAAGCTTTGTTATCAATATCAGCATTTAAATTCTTAATGAAGATGTTACCATTACCCTTCTTTCTTAAAGATGGATCACGTTGAGACCACATGATACGACATAATTTACCTTTAATTGGAGTGTAGTTTAATTTTTCAATAGCAGTCTTACCAGCTTCATGTTCAGAAAAGTTAACATAAGCGTAACCCAAAGAGTTCTTGGTGACAGCATCTCTACAGACACGAATAGAAGTGACAGAACCAATTGGAGAGAAGATATCATATAATAAAGCTTCAGAAACAGATGGATCTAATTCACCAACGTATAAAGAAGTTGGAGCAGATTCACCATTTGGAGTTTCAGAACCAGATGGAGTGGTGGTAGTTTCCTTGTTTTCTGGTTGTTCTTCAGAAATCTTTAAATTTTCTAATTGTTCAGTGGTTTTTTCAGTAATATCAGACATTATTATTTAAATATGTGTTTGGAATTAATGATTTTATTTTTTTGTAGATGGAAATATTCAGTTTGTAAAGGGGGACTTATAATAAAAGAAATAAAATAATTAGGGATTTAATACAACGGTTCTATTAATTAATTTTAATGGAGATATGATATTAAATAATGAAAATTCTTAAATTATAGTTTTTTTGAATATAACTTTTTTATAATTTTTTTTTATTTATTTTTTTTTTATTAATACACTATTGATAATTTAGTAAAACGAACTATACTTAAACTGTCAACTGTACTTTATAGGAAGGATATGTGAAATATACCTTTGGGGTGGATGGGGACGGTAATGAAGTGGCGGGGTTCTTACTTTGAAACTAAAATACAATCCGGTTGATAAAAGAGTGGTTAACGTTGCAATAAATCAAAATATCAAAAATTTCATAAATTTCAAGTATTTTTTTTTTTGGTGAAATTTTTTGGCATCGCCATTTTTCTTTTTTTTTTTGAACTGAAAAATTTTCGCTCGCTTTACACGAGGAATTTTTACCCGATTGGGTAATTGGCAAAGGGTAATACGGATCTTTTGTGGACTTTGGGCGCTTATTTTATTATTACATATCTAGTTAATTGAGTTATATATCTTCTTCAATGCGAGGGAACCTTCTCGGTGGAAACGGCACGGATCTTGTCGTACATGGCCATCAGTTTAGAGCTTTTCACCGCAGCAGGCCAGAAATTGGATGCATAGGACCATAGATGTTTCTTAAATTGTGGTGGAGGGAGTCCATGTGGTGATTTGAACTTCTCACGTTCAATGTGGTCACCAATGGAGGTCAAAGAGGTCTTTAAAATTTGGGCCCATTCTTTACGGTCAAGACCTTTACCACCACGTCTCAGTCTCTTCAATGACACTCTCACCTCACCCATTGTATGACGGCAATCATCCTCGTCCATACTTTCATATTCCTTTTCGTGGATGTGTGGTGGAGTAGAATGTGTGTGGTGTGCAGGGGAGTTGGTAGATAAAGTGTTGATTGAAGTAGAAGAGTTTGATCTGGATTGTTTTAATGCAGACGCTGGACCTCTTGGTAATGGTTTCAATTTCTTGTTTGGTGGCACAGAACTTGATTCCGTGTCTTCATCATTTGTACTATTATTGTTATTCTTACTGCCAGGTTTTCTGCCTCTCTTTTTCTTGGGTCCAGACGGTAGATCACTATTCTTGTTTGTAGATATATTCGAAGCTGTAGTGTTTGCAGATGCAGAATGACTAGCAATAGAAGAATTATGAGTATTAGCATTACTACTATTATCCCCACCAGTCGGTGTTGTATCTTTAACAGGTTCTTTCAATAGCGTTATCAAATAATCGGTTCTTCTACCTAAATGGATACTACCAGGAACTTTCTTCGATGAACCAGTAATACCTTTACCCTTCTTCACAGGTGGCATAGAAACACCAGTTGGGGTGGCAGTTTCTGACTTCACTTGAATAGCATGGTTATTAGCAGTATCTTGGCCTTTACTTTTACTTTTACCCTTATGATTGTTATCTAAAAAGATCTTATCAGATAAACCTAAGAATGGATCATCTCTGATATGTGTCCATGAACCATAACCATATTTGAAAACACCGACTAATAATTTCTCATCGTCTCCTTTATTCCAATTACTAGTCCAATTTTGTACAGGTTTGGGTTGCTTCTTATCACCAAATGTGAACTTTAATGGATCCTCTTTGAAATGTTTATTGATATAATCTTTCAATATTTTCAAATCTTGAGCTCTATTAACAAAGGTCTCAGCATTCAATGATTTAACATCCATATATTCAAAGGATGCCACTTTCTTTTCTCTTCTCTTAGCAGCTAATCGAGATAATGGATTATCCTTTTCTTGATTTTCAATATTCACTTCACCCGTCTTGATCTTATTACGATAGACGGCAGCTTCCTTTTCTAAAGTATCTAGGATAGCATTACGTTTACTTTCCTCGGAATCAACAACCTCTTTGGCTATGGCTAACAGTTCAGAATATATTTCGTGGTACTTATCAATTGATCTCACTGGTAGTGTATTGTCAGCAATAAGACTTTCAAAAAGATCAGTTAAATCACCATATTTCAAGTTGGCCTTGTATAAAGCACGAATTTCACTTTCACCAATGGCATTTAAATCATTAGCACGAGCTCTTCTTCTTGATCTAGACTGTCTTTCATTTTCAGAATCGGATTCATCTGAATCATTATCGTTGGCACCATTACCACCATTAACACTATTCTTAATCTTCTTTAAAGCAGTATCTCTTCTATTCATCATATCTAACTGCTCTTTCACATACTCTTCGTCTTTACGTCTAATTTCTTCATCTTGGAACTTTTTCAAATCTTCTTTTGGAATAATATCATCCCAGTCTACATCAGCTTTATAATCTGTCACTTCAAATTGTTTCAAGAATTCTTCACCACCTAGATGAGACTCGCCAAGATCAGGCGTAGTAACGTGATCTTCAGCATGATTTAAAACATCATCTAAATTCAAATCTTCTAATTTCTTTTGATTATCCTTAGCAGCAAACATATTACCTGCACCAAATTTCAAAATTTCAGATAACTCACCGGCAGAAGGTTCATTCTTCTTTGTATATTTATTACCATCAGTGACACCAAGAGAAATAATAGCATATTCTAAAATCATCTTCTTACGCGCTCTTTCCAAGACTTCTTCCTCAACAGTATCCTTGGACACTAATCTATACACCATAACATGATTCTTTTGGCCAATACGATGAGCTCTGGCCATGGCTTGTAAATCTGCTTGTGGATTCCAATCAGAGTCAAAGATAACAACAGTATCGGCAGTCATTAAATTAATACCTAACCCACCAGCTCTAGTAGACAATAGAAACACATCGTCATTAGAATCTGGAGCATTGAAATGATCAATGGCAATTCTTCTTTGAGCAGATGGAACAGTACCATCTAATCTTTGGAAATTAATACCTTTGATAGACAAGTAATCACCAAGAATATCTAACATTCTTACCATTTGTGAAAAGATTAATACACGATGACCATCTTTTTTCAATCTTGTCAATAATTGATCTAACAATACCATCTTACCTGAGGACATAATTAACCCCCTTAGGATATTTTCACGAGACATGGTACCACCACCAAATTTTTCTAGAACACGATCTTCAGCATTATCAAATAAATATGGATGGTTGGATGCCTTTTTCAATTCACTCATAACATTCAATAATGAGAAATGCCCACCTTTAGAACCAGCAGTTAAAGCACTATAATTTTTAGTCAAAATATTTTTATAGTAATCAGTTTGAATATCAGATAATTCGACACGAAGAATACGTTCAGTCTTAGATGGTAACGATTTCTCAACATCTTTCTTCAATCTACGTAAGATAAAAGGTTGGATTCTTGTTTGTAAATTTCTAATATATTCTTCTTGCCCCTCATCTTGATTATCAAAATCAATTTCTTGATCAATGGTAAATCTACCAGGCATTAAGAAATTGACTAAAGCAGCTAATTCTTTAATATTATTTTGTAATGGTGTACCAGTGATTAATAATCTATTATTCACTTTAAAACTGTTTAAGGATTCATATAATGATGACTCCGCATTTTTCAATCTATGAGCTTCATCAACAGCAAGATATTGCCATTTGATAGACCCTAATTGTTCACGATCCTTTAAGATATATTCATATGTGGTCATTAACACATTAAATTTAATGTTTTTCTTCCCCTTGGCTTGTGGATTAGTATAGAATTCATATTCTCTAATAATATCTCTTGATTTTTGATTCCCCATGTAACAAATACAATTTAAATCTGGTGCCCATTTGGCAAATGTTTCTTGCCAAGCTGGCATGGTAGATAATGGAACCACTACTAAATGTGGACCATTTTGTCTTCTGCTATAAATCAGCCAACTGATAAATGCCACGGTTTGTACAGTTTTACCCAGACCCATTTCATCTGCTAGGATACCATTATCATTTTTGGACCATAAGAAGGCCATCCAATTAATACCAGTCAATTGGAAATCTCTTAATTCACCAAATTTAACGTATGAAGGTTGAGCATCTAATTTTTCAAACTTAGGTCTAGCAGAGTTGTTATAATTACTTGAATATTGTGGTAAAATCTTTGAATTTGATCTTTGTTGAAATTTAGTCACCTCAGTGGGGCTTAATTTCACAATCTCATTAGCATTTTCCCATGTAGCTTCATCATAATTTAATCTACACCATTTCACTAAATATTGTAATTCAGTAGTTCCGTCGTCTGTTGTGATACGCTGGCTATCAATGATTCTTTCAGGAATAGTATATTCTTGAAACTCATCAAGACGTCTTTCACGATCCATATCCATTAATTCGACATCTTCACGAGTCACATATGGATCTAATCTAATTTCTTTATCTTGAATGATATAAAGTTTACAATAATTATCCAATTTTTTCAACCCACGTAATCTAGAACCTAGGGATTCATAAGTTTCCCATGTGTTATGTAAATGAGATTGATCAGCCCATTTAATTAAAAATTCATACCATTGTTTACATTGATTTAAATCTGGAATTTCTTTACTTGTATGTTCTTGGCCTGATTTCAATCTGTGATCAATTACAATATCAATAGTGTGACTCTCTGTGGTTTCTGATGCAGGAGTCATGGATTGGTCTCTATCAAAATTATCACTATCCAAATCCTCCTCATCTTCATCATCACTATTTATATCAGATTCAAGTAAATCTTCATCATCAGAAAAGTCAACATTATAATTAACGGTCTTATTATTATTACGTGAAGAGAATCTGGAAGGTAAATATTTCAAATCTTCATCCTCATCTTCAACCTTGGTGGATTTCTTTTTATTGGACTTCTTAGTCTTCCTGGCGGTACCTTTATTTTTCTTAGCAGGCCTTCCTTTCTTCTTAGGCTTACTTTCGTAATAGTCTATATCGTCGTCGTCATCATCATCTTCATCACCATTAGCGTCATCTGCTTCTTCATCTTCGTCATCCATCATATCATTTTCATCATATGATTCGGAATCAGCGTCAATATCGTCATCTTCATCCTCATCATAATTTACAGTTTTCGTCCTCCTTCTTCCCACAGTAACATCATCCTCATCCTCTCCATCATCATCATTATTACTTTCAGAGGTGTAATTACTATGAACAGCAGTCCTTCGATGAGATCTTCTTAACCCATATAATTCTGGATTCTTTAACAAATCGTTTTCGAAATCTGAATCTACCGCGTCAGTCCCCATATTGTAAATAAAAAAGATTGACTATAATTCTTTAATATCCTGTTGTTGTTTTGTTAATTTTGATCTCAAAAGTGAAACAACACAGTGACAATTTGTTCTAACACTCTGTAATGAGGATCTACCAATATCAAGTACACTCTATATCAGTTATGAATATTCACTATGTTTGTTGATTGCAAAGTGAAAAATAATATATTTCAATTTTTCTTCCAGTGGATTTGGAATTTACAATTTTTGCAATGTGAATTGAAGGGAAGATTAAGCCATTATGAGAAGAAGAGTAGTGGAGGCAGTAGAAACCAAAGTAAAGGAGTAAAGCAACGATGACACAAGGACGGGACGGATTATGGGTGTTGGGCTATGGTTCATTGATATACAAGCCGCCCCCACATTACACACAAAGGATTCCTGCGTTGATTTATGGGTTTACACGTAGATTTTGGCAATCATCTATTGATCACAGAGGTGTTCCTAGTTCCCCCGGACGTGTGGTGACACTGATACCTTATGAGGATGTTATGAGTGATGCGAAATACTTGGGTGACGTGAAACAGTATTATCAATATCATGATGGACAATTTAAACGTGATGATTTGACCACATTGGGGGTGGTTTATTATATTCCACCAGAATATGCTACCGAGGTGAGGGAGTATTTGGATGTCAGAGAACAGAATGGATATACGTTACATACTGTCTCAGTGCATCTATACCCTAGTGATTCACAACGTGTGGAGTTGAGTGAATCCTTGTCTCATTTGGAAAGAGACGAGACCACAGGTTGTCAAGTGCTACAAACCTCTGTTTACATCGGTACCACTGATCCCGCTACAAATGAAGCGTTTGTGGGACCAGAATGTGTAGAGGATACGGCCAAAGTCATATCTACCGCAGTGGGGCCCAGTGGTTCCAATTACCTATATTTGAAGATGTTACACGATTCGTTGGCGGCTATGTATAGAGATGGAGAATTTGGAGGTGATAATAGTCACGGTAGAGATACATATTTGGACGTTTTAATGGATAAAGTTAATGAATTAATGAAATGATACACTTGTAATGACTATGATCTATGAATACGACGTTTAATTATTTATTTATTTTTATTATAGTTCTTCTATATATTCGATTCTATTTCAAATATTTCTGTATTTAATTATAATAAAACTTTAAATAATCTTTAAGTGAAAAATTAAGTAACACTTAAATCTGTACTAAAAGAAGACAAACACACATAACCATGGATTATAATGTCTCAAGATTTATCTCGTGAACAATTTGAATTGATAAGGAAAGTGGTTAAAGAGAAAAAGGAGCAAGAAGCAGCCCAGGGTGGTGAAATTAGACCTAGAAAGAGACGGAAAAGACATGGTGATAATCCAATGTTGAAAATACCCGAACCTGCCCCGGTAGAGGTTGTTGTTTTAGATTCATCTGACTCTGATGATATTGGTATGAACACTACTATGGATGCTGAGGATGAGGAAGAGTTTAATTCGGATGAATTTGAAGACGTTTTGCCTGAAGATGAAAGCGATGAGCAAGGGGAAAATGATGAGTTAAACATTACATTCAATAAAGTGGATAAGAAAGCAGAATTGGAAGCCAAAAAAATGAAACAGCAACAACAACGTAATGTGGTTTCCAATGAGGCAAAACAATTTAGAAAAGATTTCCATGCAGAATATTTATTATGTCTTATGATCCACGGTCATTTAAGAAATGAATGGTTAAATGATGATAAATTGTTAAACAAATTATTCAAGAAACATATTATACCAGAAAAGGTGGAAAAATTACTACACCCTACATTGGATAAAGATTTACCCTTAAGAAGTAGTAGAAAATTACTTGATGGGTTGAAGCAAGCTATGCAATTATGGATAAAACATTGTCATATCATTAAGTCATATGTTGGTGTAGGGTTATATATGAGACAATGGGATGAAATATCAAAACATTTCCATAATAAACCTATTACAAAATCACAATTTATTAAAGATATTGTGAAAGGACGGGGTAATCGTGATATCTTGGCACAAGGGTTTGTAGCATTGTTAAGAACTTATGATGTGAATGCAAGATTAATCTTTTCATGTCAACCACCAGATTATTGTAATATGAAATTAAATGATAACTTCAATGCTATTGATAATGGCTCATTCAAGTACCCAATTTTCTGGTGTGAAGTTTGGGATAAATTTGCCAAAAGATGGATCACTATCGACCCAATTAATTTAGAAACCATTGAGCAAATACGACATGTTTCAAAACTTGAACCTGATTCACGTAGTCTAAGAAATGTAATGAGATATGTTATTGCATATGATAGAAAACTAGGTTGTAAAGATGTGACAAGACGGTATGTGAAACAAATGTATTCATATAAATTTAGACATTCAAGAATTACTAATGACCCTCAAGGACAAGAATGGTATGATAAGGTGGTGAAAAGCTTGACATTAAGGAAACGAATGAAAATTGATGATTATGAAGATGTTTATTTCAGTGAAAGAGATGATACTGAAGGTATGCCTGGTTGTTTACAAGATTTTAAAAATCATCCTGTTTATATCCTAGAGAAAGATATCAAACAGACACAATTATTGAAAGCTGATGCAAAAGAGTGTGGATTCTTCAAATTAAATAATAAGAAACAAAATAATAAAGTGGTAAAAGTGTTCTATCGTAAGGATATAATAGAACTAAAATCACCAAGACAATGGTATCAATTAGGTAGAATATTGATACCTGGTGCTCGATTCAGGAAAATTATTAAGAAACGTGGATTTGGTGTCATGAATAAATTTGACAAGAATAATAAAGATGATGATGATGAGGATAATGAGGAAAGATTGTATAGTGTCGATGAAACAGAATTATATATCCCACAAGATGCTAACGTATTGGGTGAAATTAAGAAAAACACATATGGTAACATAGAAATTTTTACTCAAAGCATGATCCCACATAATTGTGTCTTAATTGAAAGTTCCATTGCAGTGAAAGCATGTAAATTTATAAGAATTGAATATGCACCTGCTGTGACAAGTTTTAATTTCCATGGTAAGAAAAGGATGGGGAAGGGTAATGTTAAACCTGTGATTAGTGGTGTCGTAGTGGCACAATGGTATAAAAATGCCGTGGTAGCTGCAATTGAAGGTATTCAATACTCATTAGAACAAGATAAGAAACATGAAGATGAGTTGAACTCGTTACAAGATTGGAATGATATGTTGTTAAGATTAAGAATTAAGTCTAATTTGAATGAAACTTATGGGTTAGCCAAGGATGAACCAAAAACCAGTACTAGCATGAAACATTTCCATGATGAGGAGGAGGCAAGTTTGCAAGAAGAAGAAGAAGGTTTTCCCATAGAGGCTGGTGGATTCTTTATGGGCAACCGTGAATATAATGATTCAGACGACTATCAATCTCCTCTTCCCTCAAGAGCTGGTGGATTTTTACCTCCCTCCAAGTCTGAGGCTGAAACTGGAAAGGAAACTGGAACTGAAACTGAAACCAATCAAGAATCGGAAGAAGAACAAAAGGATCAAAAAGATAATGAGATCCTTGACACCAATGATGCTGATACAGATGATGAATATGAAGCCTTTATGGATGATTTAACTGAAGAAGATGAAGATAATTAATGGAGTTTAGTGTGTCGTTCAAGGTGATAAGTCCAGTTCAAAATTGAAATTAAAACATTCAAATATAAAGATTGGAAGCAATGAAACGATTTAATAACAGCATGTTGCCAACTCCAAGACATCAAGAACCTTCCGACAGGGTTAACTACATTATAGGAAATTATAGATATATACGCAAAGGATGAGTTTTTTGTCAAAGCTATCTGAATTAAAGAAGAGTGCACCTGTGAGAAGTGCTCCATTACTACCCAATAAATCCAATAATAACACAGATAATATTGAATCATTATTACCAAAACAATATGTAAGAGATGAAGATCCGGCAGTGAAAAGATTAAAAGAATTAAGGCGTAAAGAACAAATTAAAAATGGTGAATTGTTAAAAAAGAAAAATGCCACAAGTACAACGAGAAGAGCCAATAGTACATCGACCAGGAAAAGGAAAGCCAAGGACGAAGATGGTGGCGGTGTGGGGACAGTTTATAAAAAACGTATAGGTTCCTCTACCACACATCGTAAACCAAGCCAAACGAATACAATTCAACGAAGAGAGCCTATTAAGAAAATGACTTTTGAAGAATTAATGAGACAAGCAGAACAAAATGATAAACCTGGTATGGTTACTAAAGCCAACTCTGAACCACCACGTCAATCCGCACCTACTAAATTGCATAAACCTGGGTTTAAGAGTAAGACCCCGGGTTCTAAACCCATGGTACCTAATGGAAGAGGGGACGTGGACCCACGTAGAGTTAAATCACCAACCCCCACAGCACATCCACGTCATCAACATAACTCTCAATCTCGTGAACCAGAAGAGAAACCATTAAGGATATCACTACCGACAAATAAATTTGCACAACCTAATGCTAGAATTAAACAAAGACTGGAGAAGAAAGGATATAGACCAGATCGTCGTCATCATGATAGTCGTGATAGATATGCTGAAGAAGACGAGGTTGATTCTGAATTAGACGATTTCATTGAAGATGATGAAGAAGAGATGGATGATAGATACAGATCATCACGTAATGAAGATGCCGGGTATGATAGAGATGAGATTTGGGCCATGTTCAACAAAGGTCGTAACAGATCCCACTACCGTGATGATTATTACGACGATTACAACGATGAAGATGACGCCATGGAGGCCAACGAGATGGAGATCATGGATGAAGAAGAATATGCAACCAAGATGGCTAGATTAGAGGATAAGAAAGAAGAAGCTTGGTTAAAGAAACATGAAGCTGAGAAGAAAATGAAGAAAAGACGCTGAACTAGTTGCAAAATGAATTGCATAACGAACACATTATAATATATTGAATGTATCCCACAATTATAGATAATATTACATCGAAAATAAATAACACTGTTTCCCATCCGTATGATTACTGTCGTTTCCAGAAAGCATATGGACGCTAAAAGCCGGGTAGCGCATATCGAAATATCGAAAGAAAAAAAATTAATATAAATAAAGGATGTTGAAATTGAAATTTTATCAATAAACAATGTCTTTGTGATGAGCTAGTGAGAGCTAGTTAGAAGCTGATAATAATAGATCAATTGATAATAAACCACACAACAACAAGGAGCAAATGGAAGTAGGAAGAGGTAATATAGTCTTGCAAGACCTTCTCACAAACGACATGCCCCCACCAGCGGCATTGGAACAACAACAAGAGGAACAACAACAAAATGATGAAAATGAAAAGATGCAAGAGGTGTTCAGTAGAATAAAAACCCATTTCCCACCTGCTAAGATCAAGAAAATTATGCAAACAGATGATGATATTGGGAAAGTCTCTCAAGCGACTCCTGTAATCGCTGGGAGATCATTGGAATTTTTCATGGCTATGTTAGTACAACAAAGTGGTGAAATGGCTCGTAGTATGAACACAAAACGTATCACCGCTGATATTGTTAAGAAGACTATCATGGAGAATGAAAAATTTGATTTCTTAAGAGAAAATTTTGGTATTGAAGAAGAACAAGAACAACAAGATGAAAATGCTAATTGAAATTGTTATTTCATGTTAAATTATACACACAAACGCACACTGGTTATTTTGTAAATATTCATTTACTATGGATAAATCAAATTATAATGTTGTTCCATACAAGGAATCTATTCACTTGAGGTGGGAACTGTTATTCATTTAGAGTCTAACATAGCTTCGTGAAACAGATCTATGGAATATTAATATTATGTCGTAATTATATTATATATTTATAAGATTATACATAAACTTTTTATAAGTCCCTAAGAAAAGTATTGATTAAGTTTATATTCTAATGATGAATCCCTTAATTTCTTCTCTATTCTTGCCTTGATATGTGATGGTATTAGTTTCGATAATGTGCTGTTGCCGGTTTGAATAGTTGAGACGAAATCCAATACTTCACAGATACGATATCCATTACATTCATGAGCCATTATCTCGATACTATCAATAATTGGTAATGTAGAGTGCATGGTATAAAACCGTTTGAACAAATTTAATCTCGTGTCGGGAGCCATTTCATTTTGTAACAGGATAATATTCAATAATAAGGGTAATGTAGTTTCATTAGTGACAGTAATCTCTTTATCTTCAAATAAATAATCCAACATATTAGACTTACCCTTTTGTAATTCATAGCTCTTTCTTAGATAATGGAAATCTCTGTAACTATATTCACAATATGTCGGTATTACGTGATCAATATCTTGTAAGAACACTTTCCATTTCTCACTAAAACTCCGATTCATTGCAGTCTTAGCAAACATTTCCACTTTAATCCTTAACAATTCATATTCCCATTGAATAAACTCTCGAGGTCGAAATTCACGCCATAGTTTGCCATATATAGACTTATAATATCCATAAAGATCTGCGGCTATAAAACTTTTACCTTCACCCAAAGCAATCTGTCCCATAGAACAAAGTGTTTGGGGTTCAATTAACAAGGAGTTATGTCGCTTGACATATTTGTACCATATAAAATCAATACTTTCCATATGTCCCCATCGGCAACCTTGTTGTAATGCTAATTGTAAGAGTGGATAATCCATCTCCTCGACGGAGATCTGTCGTAATGTGGGTAATAATTTATCAAATTGTCTATTTAAACATTGTGCATACAACTCCCTTTTCAAATCATTTGACATTAAATTTCTTCGATGCACTCTTAGTAACCTGAGTAGTGGCATGGTTTGTTACCCCTCTTGGTTTAACCTTTCTATCTATGTCTTTTAAGGGTTTGATGTAATTTGAGCTTTAAAATCTTAAATTTAGCTTTAATTTCAAAATCAATTTCAATTTCAATTTCAAGGAATTAGTTAAACAATTTAAAGATAAATCATCGACTATTGGATCTGGTGAAGGAAGAGAACAGAGAAAGTTAAACGCAACACAAAATAACAGTCCATAACCTTACTTAGAAATGATGTTGCGATCGGCTTTTTTTAAGGCCACCTCGAGATTGGTATGTTTTATTTTTATTACCCATATCATAGGATATTAAAAAGACAACGACACGTACATGTTTTACTAACAAATATAAACCTTTTGATTTTATCTTTACAATTAGACCTTACAGGCTACTCCAAGAATGGTGGGTGTAGCGAGTACACCATTACGGTTTTCTGCATTGAATATGACAATAGGTCGCCGTTTTAAATCCACTTCAGAAACTATTAATGACGTTTCAGAGACCATGTCAGAGGTTCAAACACAATTACCATCCATTGATCAAATGACTAACGCCACAGCAGATATTGTGGAACAAGCAAGTCATTCTGTTGGGGAACTTTCATCTCATTTGGGATATTTAAATAGTATTGGATTAGCACAAACCTGGCATTGGCCAGCTGATATCATTCAACACGCGTTAGAATATGTTCATGTCTATACAGGTTTACCATGGTGGGGGACAATTTGTACTGTAACCATCCTGGTTAGATTGCTTATGTTTCCTATTTATGTTAAATCATCAGATACAATCGCTAAGAATTCAAAGATTAAACCTGAAATGGATAAAGTGACAAAGGAATTAATGGCCACTACAGATTTAGCTGAGGGTCAAAAGATTGCCTTAAAGAGAAGAAAGCTATTATCTGATAATGGTATTAAGAATAGATACTTAGCTGCACCAATGTTACAATTACCAATTGCTATTGGGTTTTTCAATGCTTTGAGAAGTATGGCTAATTTCCCTGTTGATGGGTTTACAAATCAAGGGATCGCTTGGTTTCAGGATTTGACTCTGGCAGATCCATACCTGGGGCTTCAAATTATAACTGCGGCAGTTTTAATGTCATTCTCTAGACTAGGTGGTGAAACTGGTGCTCAACAATTTAGTGGACCCATGAAAAGATTTTTCATTATTTTACCTTTGGTTTCTATCCCGGCAACAATGAATTTATCAGCTGCAGTGGTATTATATTTTGCCATTAATGGTACGTTCTCCGTTTTGCAAACCCTTGTACTTAGAAATAAATGGTTTAGAAAGAAATTAAATATTGCTGAAGTAGTTCAACATCCACCTGATCCAACAAAGACAAATAATGGTATCTTTGCTGCTTTAAAAGAAAATATGAATACTGCTAAAGAACGTGCCGAAAAGAGAAGATTAATGAAAGAAGAAGAAGACAGAGTACATGAATTAATTAAAAAGAAGAGAACAAATGAAAGAATTAAAATTGTACGTAGACCTAATTTAAAAATTTAGGCTGGTCCTTTTCCCTCTTCCCTTTACATATATCCATATTTATAACTTTATATAACTTGTAAATATTCAAAGAATATTCCAATAAAATTTAACTTGTAAATCAAAATTACTATTATGAATAAATTAGTCTATGCATTAATAATATATGAGAAATATATATTATATTTTAACGAGAAATATTAAGCTCAATCTGAAATCACTTAGACAAAAAATTCTTCTGGAGACTTGATAAATTGCTGTAAAATGGTTTGAACTGCACCTAGTGTGGAACCCATACTATGAGCTAAATCTTCTTGATCAATGAAACTCATTGAAAACACAATAGCCAAGTTAGATGCATCCATTCTATTGTTCCCAACATGTTGATGGACTTTATTTAAATGTAAAACAATTCTCTTCATGGTTTGATAATAACAAGTAGGCAATTTAGATAATAAATCCGCAACATTAACCTTGTAATCCTCATAAGATAGATTATTAGCTTTATATCTTAACACTAAGCTGGCAAAATCTTCCAAACGGGTAGAAAATAATGAATCTGGTAATTCTCTCAAATACATTTTAAAGCAACCAGCAATGGCATTAATTTCAAACCATCTATCATCTTCTAAAGTGAAACTAGTGTTAACGGCACCTTCTTCGTCAAAAGCATTTTTCAAAGCATTAATACTACCAATAGAACCTGGAATTCTATATAAACCGACTTCATCTAATCCACGAAGTTCGATTTCTTCTAACAATTTCACCACAATAGTTGGAACCAAAGTGCCTTCACGTTCACAAATGCACTCCAATGGGACACCAAATACTTTGTTATGTGTCTTACCTCTGAATTTTTGAGAATAGAAAGAGTATCTTTTTGATGCCTTTAACATCTTGATCCAATCATTCAAATCCCGAGCATCCTTGGCTTGAATCATATACTCATCACCATCTTGCATCATGATTTTAAAAGAATAACTGTAAGCAAGATTGTTCTTATGATTAATAACTCCCATAATATTCTTAATTTCAAATGTTCTCAGAGTTAATGTTGGTTTCAAACCTGACAATTCATTGTTTTCGACTTCAGGCAGTAACCCTGGGTGAATTGTTTTTCTGTTGGTGACCTCTTGAGTTAATGAACTGTTCAAAGAATAGTTAGATACAGATGTGTTAAACCCAGCAATGGAAAATGGTCTCTTGAAGAAACCACCAATCTTTTTACCGACACTACCACTAGAATGGCTACTGACAGAATTGTTTCTTGAAGATGTTGGGACCACTGAATTTCTCTTGTTTTTATTTGCAGATGATGCCGTAATATGAGAGGCACTCATAGTATTTGATGAAGAACTCATTAAGGAATGGTTTGAAATTGTCGCTCTCTTACCTGCTACATTAGCATTCATAGTCATGTTTTCATGTAACTTAGAATCATTTTCTTGAGACTTCAATAAATCTAGTTTCTTTTCTTCCCTTCTTATCTTATCAACTTCGTTACCAACAATTCTATTAAACAAACCCGTTTCTTGGAAATTCACAGCTCTAACTTCCTCCTGAGCAATAAGCTTAACTCTATTCTTCAAGGCATTCTTAGGTTCTTCGATTTGATTAAATAAAACACCTGCCCAACCTGACCTAAAAGTATCAAGATTATTGTATGAATCCAACTTTGAACTGTTTGGAACTAGATTGAAGACATTAGAAACGATGTTATTAACAAAACGTCTCTTATCAAAGTTAATCAACTTTGAGTTACTTGTATCCATGTTAGGAACAAATTGAGAAATATCTAGTAATCTAGAAGCAAACCAACCTGGACAAGGACAGAAGTTTCTAGAGATTTTACCTGTATAGATATTATCAATTTCAAGGAAACCTCTAATATGAACAGGATCGATATTATCCATAATTTCTTTAATGTTCTTTCCTTGTTTTCTGTTGTCGACTGGTGAAAGGTTGTATCCACCTAATGACCAAGCATACTCAAAATATCTTGATTCGGCACTGACAATACTGTTACAGATAGCTGATTCAATAAATGAAGGAACGTGTGGGAAAATGTCACCAGCTTTTTCGGAGTTAAACAAGTCTAAAGATGCATTCTTCCAACGAGAGTAGTTCAAAATTTGTAAAATTAAAGTACATGTGTTGATACGATCTTCAAATTGCTTATGTATATCAATAATTTGAGCAATGAAAAAGTTGGTTAATGAATGGTGCAGAGCGAGTAACATTTGGATAGTTTGTGGTAACTTTTGGATGATTGGTTGATTATTTTTATCCACTAGAGAAGAAAGCCAAATAAATATATTTGAAATTTGCATATCTTTTAGATGAGATGAACCGCTGTTAATTAATGACTTTGAAATATCATGTAATGGGTAGGCAAAAAAGGATGTAAGGGAATCTTTTGAAAGTAATTCCAAATATTCATATGTGGTGATCCAGTCTTGTTTAGTTGCAAGAATGAAAACATCAGTGAAAATCTTATCCATTTGGGATACCCATTTGAAAATTGCAGAATAGTCCTTATAATTCAAAGACTTAAAATCAGAGATTATACCACTGCCAGAGTGATCTTCGTTGAGAACATCATTAAATTCATTGAAAGTGAAGGTCTTAAAATTGGATAATTGTTCAATAATCTTCTTTTTCATCTTACTGATGCCAACAGGTCTGTAAAGTTGTTTCTGATAGTGAGACTTTATATTATTGAATAACCCAGTGAATTGTATTAATAGAGTATCCAATTCCTTAACTTCATCGACGTCCACTACTTCTTTTTCATTTAAGCTCTTGATTCTCCTAGGCCATTCCACTATTATTTCTTGTTCCATGATCTTCAAAATATCTAACACAGTTGTATGGCAATCAATGTCATCAGTGAAATCTGTGTAATGATCTGTAATTAAATGAAGAATCGCTTCAGCAGTACCAATCTGGATCTTTATCATATAACTATTTTTAACATCAGATTTTTTGGAAACATCAGCATCCCAGACAGGGAATGCGACTTCACTATCGATAGAGACATCATCTGAATCAATGACATTACAAACACTCAACGCACAACTCTTAGCACCTACGAAACGTTTTGCAAGGTTTTCTAGAACATTTAATGTGGTTGTGAAACTTTTGTACGTATTAAAGAAAGTTTCAGTAAATGTGTCATTGTCCATGGCTAGTTTAGCAAGCGCAAAATCCAATAAACCGACATTGTTCGTTGTGTTGGAAGATTCCTGTTGATGGTAACAGTAGTTTTCTAAATCTTTAGTATCGATCAACTTTGAGAAAATACCTGCAGTCAACACTAATAAGTCGAATAACTTATCTAACAAAGCAGACTTAACGACAACATCAATAATGGATGCTTTCAATGGATCAGTAGTATTTGAGTTATCCTTGAAGAAGTCTAGATTTTCCAATGTCTTGCTTAGACGACCAGTAGTATCAATAGAGTCTCTGTTATTAAGTTTAGGAGAATGTTGTGAAAATCTTCTTGGAGATTCAAGGACCACACTAGCTGGACGAGTTGCATGTTCAGCGGCTTCCATACTAGTTTTAAAGATTAAAGTGTTAGAAATGTGGAATAGGTCCATATCGATATTGAATACGTCCCTAATAGATTTCATTAACATTTGTTTAGTGGATTGAGTAGCCATTAATTCTTTTAATAATGGGCCATCAATGTTTTCCACACCGGTAATTGGATTTGAATCAAAATCTAATTTTACGCTAGGTTGTTGTGGTATTGGTACACTAATTACTGAAGCTTTGGATAAACGAGCAGATGATCTTGGAGGTGGTAATTTACTATTGCTCTTATTAACTAAGTTCCCTGCCGCACCAATCAATGAACTTCTTGGAAATAGAGTGTAATTTGGTAAAACTTCATTAAAAACCACTGGAAGATAACTTCCTGTTAATAAAGCACTTCTGTGAGAGCCAATTGTTGAATATTCATTTTGGCTCACTAAAGGTGGCTCATATTCTAAACTAATTTGCATTATCTCCTTAATGTTTAATTTAGGTTGAGAAATATGATATTTCCAGAATTGATATAACGGACTACAAGTAGCCTCAACGTCTTGACCGTCATTATTTTTGTTAAGAGAGATACCTTTCTTGACAATTTCATCATCAATTGCTTCTAACCTTTGTTGCCATTTGTGGAATGCATTCTTAGTTCTAGTGATTTTCTTTTCAATATACTTCAAAGTGGAGTCTGTAGGTAGATCATCGGCAATAACCAATAAATCACCAAAATATGAAATAACATTTTCACGAATGTAAGGATCTTCGAGATTTGGTGGTGCCAAAATAAATACACTACTAGTAGATTTAGAAGACATTTGTCTTCTATCTAGTTGAACGATAGTTGGAACCCAGTCTTTAAATATAATTTTCAAAATTGATTCAGGAACGTATTGCCATGATTGTGATAACCTTAAGATTGGCACAGAGCAAATTATAGTAGCAATAGTTAACCATGATACCATATCACCTAAATGTTCTAATCTACAACCTAGTTGAACCCATTTTACAAGAACTTTAGCTCTTGTTCTAGCATCCATATTGAATCTTGGTACATTGTTATTATTATTACTGTTGTTTTTGTTTGTGGAGTTCATTTTATGTGATGGGAACAAATGAGATATCAATAATCTTCCTAAGAAATGAATATTATCTGAATTATTAAAAACCAATGGATTCAATGCAATAATGTTAGTATTGATATGCTGTGATGAATATAATAAAGAATAATCGAATCTTGGAGCCCATATCTTATCAAATTTTAAATTAATGGAGTGAATATCAGAAGCAAATTTTTTTGTATCTAATAATAAAAAATTACTAATATCAGTTATATTATTCATTAATCTTGGATTAACTCTTAACAAATTACCACTCTTATCTGTAGAATTTGGTCTAATGAAATAAGTTAATTTATTTAATTCATTATGCTTATTAGCCACAGTTATTTTCAAATTGTTGGAAATTTCATCATTATGTAATGAAATGGTATCTAATAACGTTATTGTAGCTTGAAATATATCATCATTCAGTAGAAACCCTGGAAAAACATCTAATATTGTTTTTACCACTAAAGCTAATCTTTCTGTTAATAATTCATCTAAGTCATTAGAAATATTGAAATATTGTGTGGAATTAATTGTCACTTTGGAGCTATTCTTTGTGAAAGTTAACCCAAATTGATTGAAAATGGTTAAGAACTTAATAAAATTATCAATTAATGGTAACATCAACAGTATGTTGAAAATATTAATATGTGGATGTGATTTATTATGATGGTGACGAGAATGAACTTCTTCTTGGTTATAGAAAAGAATTGTATGACATAAACTTTCTAAAGAGCCGTTAGTTATCTTACCTGTGTGTTTATCAATAACCAAATCTGGGTGTGGGAAGTTATGATTTAAATATGTTATGGTAATTGGTGTATTAGTTGAGTTGTATTTGAATGAAAACTTATTCATGTTTGAATTTTGTCTTGATGAATTACTTATGGTGGAATTGGAAGATGATGATACAGATCCTGATATAGTTGCTCTTTTGTTATTAGTATTATTAGTTGTAGAACTGTTCAATGTATCACTTGATTGGACTGTGGGATCATCGGGTTGAGGAGTATTTGACAATTGATCTTCATGAGATGGTAAATTTGGATCAAAACATTTAACATTATTGCCAATCCCATTCTTATATAGTGAGAATAAAGACCCCTTTAGTTGTGCTCTGTATATTCTATAATCTGGAACAACAATTTGCTGTGGTTGTGGCTGTGATTGTTGTTGTTGATAAAATGATTCGGCATCTGTTATAGATGAATCGTTGTTATCTGAAATATCTTGTGGGTTAGAGATTAATAATTCTGTAGACCCATTATGGAACATTCTACTTTCTCTTTTAGAACTTTTATCGATGCTAAATGAAGAAGATGATACTGGTGATAATGCGTTAGGATTATAATTTGGGTTATTAATTGTTATTTGACCATGAGATCTGTTTAACCAACCTGACTTGAATATAGTAGTATCATAATTATCATTATTTAAATTCATTATTAAATTTGAATCAATTTCTGTTGTTCCTGATGATAACACCGATGTGTTTCTATCTAATGCCAAAGCATTTAATATATCTTGATCCATGGTTGGTCTATCACCAATTCTTACTTTAGTAACATTAATTTCTGGGACAATTGAATTATTATGACTTAGATCTTCTGATAGGATAGAACCAGTCTCGTCTTCTCTTTGTAAATGAGTACTGCCACGGGAAACTATACTTGTCGTAGAATGATTTCTTAAATTGACTAAAGAACTGTTTTTTCTACTAACTGACACTACTGGTTGACTAGAACTATTTCTTAGATAACTGTCCTTAGAGATAATTGAACTCTTACGACTGGATTGGTGGTTATGATGTTGGGAATGTATTGAGGATACAGGTAGATGGCCTGTAGAGCCGTGATTCCCACTTCTTGATAATGATGATATAGCCATAGATTGTCTATTATTATGTTGAGATGTACTATTGTTGTTGTTATTGGTAGAAGTTGTGTTAGCCGTATTCCCATTAGATCTCCCGGTTAAAATATGTGATAACCCACCATGAGTTAAAGAAGATAAGGAAGATGAAGAATGAGAGGTCGGTAGGTCATGGTGGTATTGACCAGAAGATTTTCTATTTTCTTTATGTTCTTTATTGTTGTTATTATTATTGTTGTTATTATTAGAAGCATTCTTTGAAGCTGATGAGGTGGACGATTTCCTGGACCACAAAAACCCCTTCATGATAACTGGATATATCTGGTGGAACTGCTTATTGAGCTAATCTGTATATGGAAATACTCTAGTTCAAAAGCAAATGAGGATGATAAGTTTCAGACACCAAATAGAAAAAAAAAAAACAGATTTCTAAATCAGTAGTCAATGTGTATATGTTACAAATATGATTCTAAATTTAGTGAATAAAGTGGTTAATGCTCTTCCTCGGTATGACAATCTTATATCTCGTATCAATGTCTCGTCAGTTAACCCAGCTTTAAATCAATATCTTTTAACAGTGAAAGATCGAGTTTTAATTAAACTAAATTTAAATTTCAAAATTCGTTTGGTGGAAAATCCTTGATTTTTTTGAAAGACGTTTTGGTTGTTTGGTGAGTTTACCCTTTTAGGAAAGAGTGTAATTGATACTGTGACACCAAATTGATTTAATACAAAATATTGATAATCTTGGATATTGTTAATGAATAAATAAATTAGAGTAATTAATAATAAATACAATTAAATATAGAGTGCCATTTATAAGGACATCTTAGCTAATTTTAAAGCAGATTCTTTGCTCTTGGCACCACCGATGAACCCAGCAGCATGGATGAAGACACAATCGGGGACACCACTCTTGTTACTCAACTCTTCGTCTCTTAAACCTCTTAATTCTTCTGGTAAACCTTTTCTAAACTTAAATGAAGTGGCAGAGATTGGGACTGTGGAAACTCTCCAAGAATTAGTGGAATCGGTAAAGATCACAAATTCAATGACACCTTCAATACCTTGTTCAGTCTCAACATCGTATAAGTGTTCCTTCCATGGGCAGAATTGAGATAAGACAAGAATCTTACCACTTGGATCCACGTTCATTCTGTCTTTAACAGCATTGATCACAATAGTCTTAGCTGGTAACCAGGAACCAGCATAACCGATGACTTGATCAACAAACGCGGTACCAATGAATTGACTAGCCTTTTGAAAAGCGGCATCAAATGCAGCAGCACTGGTGTCCTTTGCATTCCATGATGGGTTCATGCGACTAATTAGCCCTGGGATGGAAATGGCAGAATCATTGAAATTTGGATTTTCATCTTCTGGTAAATCATATTTACTAATACCGTTATCATTGGCATCAAGAGCTTCAATAAATCTGTTATAAACTCTTTGATATAAAATTTCTAAATCTTCAGCAGAAACTGGGGAAATATCAGAATTAGCAATAACAGTTTCAATAATTCTCTTACCAAAATGTTTGTAAACTAAACCAGCAGAAGATAATTTAGTCTTATATTCTGGAGAAAAAGTTTCCATAAATCCACGTTGATGATGGTCAAATAACTTAACACCATCATATTGAGCAGAAACGTCAACAACAATGTCACTAGCCTCCCAATCTTCTGGATTACGGGATCTAACAACTTTAGCGTCTTTATATTCTGGTAATAATCTTAGCATATAAACTGCTAGAGATTCATCAGCATGAAAAGAACCGGAATGAGTACAGATTTGTTTTGGAGACATCTTTAATTTCTTAGTTTCTTGCATATGTTGGGGAGCCTATTCTATTACTTTCAGATATACTTTAACTTGTGTCTTATAGTGTGAAGCTTCGATGAGTTCCTCTTGAAAAAAAACCTGTAGACGAAAAATTGTTTAAAATTCAATGAAAACAAATAGTGAAGTAAATAAAACAGTATTGGCAAGGTAACAAGGCCAAATAAAAAATATTGAAGTCCATTGGAGAAGTATTAAATTATGGCAAGAAGTCGTAGAAATTCTTTGGTACAAAGTATCGCCTCAAATCCTTCAGTATCTAAGGAAACTTATGCGATTAATGACGTTTTAGATGATACGTATCTTTTCAATAAGTTGCAAAAATTGTCCTTGGCTTTGGGAAATACTAGTGTCACCAACAATGCAAACAATAACAATGGACCCAGTGGACCGTTACAAGAACCTTCAGAGTCTGTTGTTTCTTCGGACTCTGTGACTTCAACCACAACAACTGCTACAGCAATTGAAAACGATAAATATAATGGATATCAAGAATATTTAAAGAGATTGGATGAAACTTTACAAAACTATCAACAAACTCTAGTAGAAGCTCGATTAATTGATAATAAATTTGATGAAATCATTGGTGAATTCGACCAAATCTCTTTAGATACTGCAAAATTTATTGACGATACTTCTAACTTATACGATTCTCATAAAGAATTAAATGCATTATCTGAAACAATCCCACAATATTTGAATTATTTTGATTCCTTGGACTTAGTTATGCGTAAACTAAACCATTCTACCTCTGCTAACGTGGTTAAGAGAGATTCATTCAAGAAATTATTAAACTCTATCGACCAATCTTTAATATTCCTTCAATCACATAATGATTTGTTAGACAGTGAAACTTATAGAATTAAATTTAAACAATGTCTTATTAGAGCTGCTACATTGATTGCCCACTATGTTAACAACAATTTGAGATTAACTTACAATGAAATTGCCGGTAAAGAAACTTTATTGAAAAATCCAAGTACCAGAGAAGCTTTAATTTATAATAAATTTTCATCCACTAGTGATATGGTCAATGAACCAATTCAAGAGTTGTTAAAACGTTGTTATGATAATAATTTGATTAAATATAGAGATGAATTAGAATCTATTTTAAAAGATTGTTATAACACATATTTTGATGTTAGAAATAAGTTATTATTTTCCATTATTTGGTCTCAATTAGACGATCTTATCATGAAGCAAAAAGATGATAATCTTGTTTCCTTTATCAGATCTATGAAATCTTATTTTCAAGATTTATGTCAAAATGAATATAAATTGTTTGTTAAATTTTTTTCAATTAGTAGTTCTAAGGAAACTGGTATTAAAGATGTTATAAATGTTTGGTTTATCAAATTATGTGAACCTTTATACAATACTACCACTAATAAAATTTTAAGAGAACAGGATGTAAATCAATTATGTGACTCTATCGTCTTGTTTCAACCCTTTTATGAATTTGAAGAAGGTTCAGAAGAATATGTTAGACAATTTAGTGAAATTTATTATAATAAAATTTTTGATCCAATTGTTATCAAATTACAAAATCAATTAGCCAGAAGATGTAAGAATATAATTACCAACAATTTAATTGATTATAAACCTACTATCAATGATTTAATGATTTCAAATCATGATAATTCTAAAAAGACAATGACTGAATCTGAAACAGCCATGATGAACTCTTATTTAGATACTTTATCTCAAAGACTATTAGTAGATAATACCAAATTTGAATCCAAGGATTTGATCTTAATCACCTACTATACTCCATTATTAAGATCATTATCTTTACTTTTCAAAATCTATGATATCCTTATTGATTTTACTTTATTTGATGAATTATCACATTACGTTATTCACAGTGGTATTCAATCCTTGAGACGTGCTTATGACGTTTATCAAGGTGCATCTAACACGTTAGATACCAAATTGATTTATTTGGGTAATTTGTTATTGCTAAGAGATGAAATTCAAAACTTGAACATTTCATCCAATTTTGATGAGTCTAATTCTCAATTGAATTTCTCACCTATGGGGACATTGATTAAATCCATCAAATGGAGTAATGCTACTTTATTCTCCTTTGCAAAAGGGTTAGTTCCACGCAGAAGTGAAAGTAATATCAACCTAAACAATTCCCGTAGACCGGGATCTATTACCTCATTACATTCAGAAACCTCTCAACAAAATAATGTTAGCGGTCGTGAAAGTGATTCTAGAATAGAATTAATTCAAGAACTGAGAAGGATTATTAAAGTTATTACGGAATCTGTTGGATCTGGTATAATTGACAAGACATTATCTACAGATAACATTGGTAGTAATGAAGAAAATAGCAGTAAAGAGATGCAAGAGCAGAATTTAATCGAGATTAATGAACTTTTTAAAGAAAATATGATCACTATATTGAAAACTGTCCATACTAAGATTATGGAATTAATTCACAATGAGACAATTTGTAAGTTCCTACTGGAAGCCATTAAAGATTATATCTTGATTGAATATAATCAATTCTATAATAAGATCACCGGCATGGTTGATTCAAAACAAATCAATGGTGAAATATTGAATGATATTATGACCCCAGAAGTAGTTTCTGGGTTGTTTTATAACAATTTAACACTATTAATGGGTGCCGATGATATATAAGTTAAGTAATGATTATAATTATACTAATAGACTGAATGTTAACACACATGTTGTAAATGGATACATTAAGATCTTTTAGCACCAATGGTACTATTGAGTAGCGATTGACATAATTTAGTCAATTTAATATCAATCCATTAATATAGTTTCAATAGTTCCAGTAGATTTTCATTTTGCTAAGTATAATAGAAAACCTTGAGAGTAACAGAAAGCGGTCCATTTCGGCTTCAATTTATATACTTTAATGTCCTTCTAAATAAAAGACATATATAGCTGCCACAATCAAGAACAAACCAAATGGTTTTAATATTTTTAAGATTTGTTGATTTAATGGATCCACATAGCAATTAAGGATGTAGTTTTCATTTTCACGTTTTTAAAACAATCTTAAAAAATTAATTTCTTGAAAACAATAAATATGACTTCCTTCCAAAGAAGACACAATATTTAAAATAGTTTATGTGAATATGCTATTAAGTTTCAAAGAAATCAACTCATCCAAGATTCAAAGAAAGTCTTCCATTTTAATATCAACTTTATTGCACTAGTTTTAAAGTAGAACTTTCAGAGAATTGCGTATCATTTTGTATTACAACAGGTAATTATAAACCCTTGAAAATATTCTATAAACTGTGCAGATTTGAAGTAATAGACCATTGTAGATTGAGTTCAATTTTATTTTTAGTTAACTCGATCTAGTAGTCACTTTTCTTCCAAATACACAAACAAGAAAATATATTGCATATACTGTAAGAAATTCCCTATCCATTGACATACTTATACTAAAAATTGGTTACTATAAGTGCTATATGTCTAATAATTAAAAGTGTTTAAAAGTATATACGCATTACCGCTATTAAGATTATTACTGCTACTATTTTTTCGCCTCGCTTTGCCATAATAAAAAATAAGACAAGCGGAAATCTTACTTTTTTTTAGACTTGTAGAAGTATTTTTTGAGTCTTAAATTTTTGCCCTGGTGTAATTTCCCGAATAGATATTACTGTAGTAGTATGAGACAGGACTGGGTAACCGGGTCTGTTCACTTGTTTTTATTAAGCTCTTCAAATGAGTGCTGTTATATTAAGACACATTAGTGAGTGATGGGAAACGAGATAGCATCAAGAAGAAGAAGAAGAAGAAGCTAAGCAGGTTCTAGATCATTCACAACTATATAGATATATTTAGTTGTATTAGTTTGTGTACATAGAGATAGAGTTAGTTAAGACATATTATAAAAGATATCACTAGAGCATCTATATATTGATCTAAATCAGGTTTAATTAAGTTTAATATTGAATCTTCATACTGTATAAGCTCAGGTATATTACAACAATTTAAACCCAAGAAATTGGGTAAAAAAATAATCTTAATTAAATTGATTTATTACTCCGATACGGGGAGTCGAACCCCGGTCTCCACGGTGAAAGCGTGATGTGATAGCCGTTACACTATATCGGATTTTATAATTTTGTAAATTATTAAAGTTAGTTATAAGAGTTAATTTTGATCATGTTTTTATAACCTATATTCCTTTATATAGAACCTTGCTATGTTTTAATATAATTTTTACATTTATTGAATTTAGGTTATGTGTAGTCTGCGTTAAAATTAAAATAATTTAAAGGGTTTGCCATATGTTAAAATCATTTAAAGTAAGGATTTTGGATAAATCATACAAAATTACTATTTTAACAACAAAATAATGCAAAATCATTTACTTTGAAATAATATTTATAATCCTTGTTTTAAAATGTAACTTAGTTCTACAATATTGGGTGTCAATATCCCTTTTTACCATTTTATAAAACTACCGATAACGTTCTTCTAAATTGGGAAATTGTACAAAGTTAACATATATAAAAAAAAGACCAAACTGTGCGTGAATATATCATTTAATGTATAAAATATATATGTGTATTATTATATCATATTTAAAAGGGGAGAAAAAAATGGGAATAATTTATCATTTACAAAATTGAACAAATTTAATACTATCCATATGAATCATCATTTCATTTCTTTTATATTGGTTAACTTCATATTTAACCTCATCAATGAATCCAAATTCATTATCAAAGACTAATTTTCTATCCTTGACTGGGATGATCTCTTCTGGATCAGCTCTATCATATTCTTCAGCTGAATATGTTTCATTAACAAATATTTCATTACCGAAGGAAACTTTTGATTTAGGCATATATGAATCAATTATTGAATCTTGAACAATTTGAGAGATGGGAATATCTTGATGTATAATTTCCCATTGATTTTGTAATCTATCAATTAATCTCGAGGAATCAAAATCTTGTTGATCAGTGGATGAAATTTCTGATAACATTGGAAAAGTTGAATCATCGCCCAAATGTATTGGTTCATGTGGTGGAGATGGTGGAGTTTGAATTGTTTGAACTGGTGGTTGTATTGGTTTAGATACAGAAATAGAAGGTGTTTGTGTAATTTGAATCTTTGGTAATTCTTTCTCCTTTGATTCTTTACCAATAATTTTTTTCCAAAATGAACCAAATTTCTTTGAGTTAGATCTTTTTAAAGATTGTTCAGAATTTGTATTTGTATTATATGATGAAGTAGTAATATTAGTAGTGGTACTAGTGGTATAATTATTTGAAGTTGGAGTAATAGCAGGAGTTGGTGGTGGAATTGGTGAAAAAGATTTTTCCACTTTTCTTGGAGTGAAATGTTCACCATTGGGAAATACAAATTCAGATTTCATTTTATTTCTTTGTATTTGTAAAGGTGATAAATCCTTCACTCTAGTATTATGTTTATGATTATAATATTGTTCAAAATTTTTAAAAGTGTTAATCTTTGAATATTTTCTTTGTCCCGTTGATGAAGATACATTAATTGTTTTATTCCTACGTGGGTTATTATTATTCATATTAACATTGAAAATGTGGCTATAGTTATTATTGTTGTTATTATTATTACCATAGTTTTGTGTATTTGATCTTTTCACGTAGTTAGGTTGTTGTTGTTGTTGTTGTTGTTGTATATTTGGATTTAAAGTATTTGATCTTCTTACCATATTATTATTAACCACATATTTATGTAAATCATTACTATTTTTACTTTGCACAATATTATTATTGTTAATCTGTTGGTGGTGATGTTGTTGTTGTTGTTGTTGTTGTTGTTGTTGTTGTTGTCTCATACGGTGGTCAGTATTATTATTATTATTATTATTATTATTATTATTAGTAATTCTAGTAGAATTATTTCTTACTATAGTAATATTATTATTATTACTATCCCTTGTTATGGTAGTATTACTTCTTCTTAAGGTTTGGCCATTAGTATATAAGTTATTATTGTTATTAGTATTAATAATATTATTATAATTTATACTATAATTTCTTCTCACATTATTGTGACTGTTACTAGAAGTTGTTGACATGTTATTATTGGTATTATTCATAGTACAACTTGGTATAAAATTTTCTACATTAAATAAATCAGAAGTTGAATTAGATCTTGGTATAATCAATTTGCTATTACCATAAGGATCCATAGTCATAGTGTTCATGATTGCACTAATTTTAAATTGAGTTTTTACTTTGTTTACAGTGGCTTGGTGAAATAAAGAGGAAAGAAAATGAACAGATAAAGGACATTTAAATCATTGCAATAGTGAAATATTGCAACTATTTAAACTAAATTGGCCTCTTTTGCAAGGATCTATAATGACTAAAAGCAAATTAATAAAATTTCACCGTCTAAATTTTAAATCTTAAGACAATAACTTTGACATAGCCCCACTTAAAACATAATAGGAAAATCAATTTTCCAACCACCACCAAAAAAAATGGCCATAGCCAGAATTTAAAATTTTTTTTTACGCGTAATTTCATTTTTTTTTGGCAAAAAAACAATACAAACACAATAAATTTCTATTATGTTTCTTTCAGTAAATACACCACGCCACACGCCAAAATTGACTTTGTGTTTTAATTAAATCACTATAATCAGTATGTTAGTTTAATTTGGGATTGAAATTAAAACAAATCTTAACACCTCGATTATTATTATTACTATTATTGTTGTCGTTAAATAATTTCAAATTTAATCAGGTTGTCGTATAACAGTGTATATATAGATTCCATTTATAATATCATAATACCTTCTTTTTAACATAATCATTCGTTTGTAGGAAGTCATATGAATTGAGCCTACATAATTGTGTCTTATTCTCTATTATATAAATGTATTATTAGGCAATATGCTTTCAGAGTGTGGTTTGAGTGTAAGTATTACAAACCATGTTTTTGTTTCTTACCGTTTTCCCCAATAGTAATGCGTATGAATCTATACTCATTAAATAAAATATCATCATGGTCCAACGCTATCTACTGTTAATCTTAGTCTTAGATTAAATCATTGCATACTGACTTATTTTGGAATCTCTCTCTTTTTTTTTTTTCTTACTCTCCAAAGTTTTGAAATCTTGAAAAATTTAAACACTGAATCCCAAGAATCAATGAGCTTACTTAGATCAAAAAAAAGATATTAAAACAATACAGTAGTATATACATTCTATCCAACCCCCCATAAGAGATTCACCATAATATGTCCTCAACTTATATTAGAGGGCCAGTTTGTGGTTTTGATAATTGTCCATCAAGGTTATGGAGAATTATTGCAGGTAGAAGAACTTGTCAATATGGTCATGTCATGGAAGGTGATATTGAATTTAATAATGATGATGATGCAGCTATACAACAATCACAAGGTGTTATCACCAAAAGATTAAATCTTACCACAAGTCAAACGGGTTCCTTTCAAACAAATCTTTCTTTATCACAACAAAATTTATTAAATTCAAAACAAAGTAAAAAATTAATGAAAGGTCAAAAGGCAACTTTACTAATGATTAAATGTTTACAATTTATTTTGAAAAGACAAGTAGATTATCTTATACAAAGACGGAAATTTCCAACCCAATTTGAAAAAATTGTTAAATTTATATGGTTATCATTTATAAGTAAACATAATTATCATACAAGAAAGATGGATAGAAATGATTTATCATTAAATATTAATATTACCATTTCTGTCATATATATGGCTATCTTACAATTAGGATTACCAGTTTATTTTTGTGATTTAATTAATTGGATTGCGTCATTAGATTTCCCATTTTATAAAGCAAGTAATATAATACCAATTAAATGGAATGAAAATTTACCTAATTTTTATTTATTATCATTAAATGGTAATAATTTACTTTCTTTAAAGACTTTCACTGATACTTTGTTTCGTTTCAATTCATTAACACATATTACAAAATTCATTAATACTGAAATTAATATCTCAGGGTTAGTATTTAAATTGATTACATTAACCACATTACCGTTAGAATTTTATTTTTATACAAGGCATTTAGTTAAAATTTTTTGTTATAAAGAGGATGATTACGTTATACCCATTCATTCAATTATAAATAGAGCTGGGTCACAACATGCATTATTACCAGAGACTTATATCGTTTTATCATTTATTTTAACAATAAGATATATTTTTCTTTATGATGGTATGTTTACCAGCACACAAATTTATTCAAATGAATGGATGAATGCATTATTACAAACACCAAATTTAAATGAAGAAGATTTAAGTGAATTTACCATCAATCGTAAATTAACTAAATTATTAAATAATAATAATCATAATAATAATTCTTCAAATCCAATGGATTGGACTGAGAAAGAAACTATCAATTATTTAAATTGGATGGAAGAAAAATTTATGCCTTTAGAGAAACAAAATCATGAAGATTTAGGTAAATTATCAATGGATGAAAGAATTATTTATAGAAAATTAAATGATATTATACCATTGAAATCTACAGAATTACAATTACCACAATTGGATAGACATCCATTAACTTTTATTGAAGAATTACAAGAAAAATATTTGAAACTTTTAGATTTAATTGATAATAGTCAAACTACCGAAAATAATACTAATAGTACTATTACTACTGAAAAGGATGGGGAGAAAGAATTTAATGAAAGGTTAAATTTAATTTGTAAATTAGAGAATAAGATCCTATCCGATTTATCTAATGAATTTAATGTCCCAATTAAAAGATTAAAGTCTGATTTATCTAGATTCGAGAAAAGAATCTCCTACATTCCGCATTAGCATACTTTAAAAATGATAATAATACTACATCATATACAAATAGACCATATATATATATTCACTAATACGAAAACAACATGCATTTCTTTATTTATATGGCTAAATCTACTGTCCAGTAGCCCATTGTGCAAAACTACCTTGTGTAAAAGCTTGAATGGCACTTCCTAATGTGGATCCAATTCTGTTATCTGACGTTTCAGCAAGACGGTTTAAATCATCTACTGAGGCCACGATCTTAGCAACATTTGTTTCAATTACCATCCCACCTTGAATAATTTCCTCTAATACACTTTGTAAAGTTTGCCAATTGAAAATTAAATCCAATTCATTAACCTCAGTGAAACATCTATCTAATGATTCTACAAACGTTTGAATTAGATCTAAAATGGCTAATTCTGATTCTTGATCATCAACAATAAATGCAAAATATAATGTGGCATAATTCTTATAAATGATTTGTATACTTTCATCAAATTCGTTAGAATCATGTTGTGATAATAATGATGGTGGTGTTATCAAAAAGGAACTTTGAATATCTGTGTTTCGTTGTGATATCAGTTCATAGACTTGTGTAAGTAATCTTTTCTGGTTCGGTAAATCCACTGGAGTATAGAATTTAACTAGTCTTGGTTGACATTTTTTATTAACTGTGGTGGAAAAATGGGGTTTAGTTTTGTTAGTAATTGATCGCTAATTTTCTTATGTAGTTGAACTCAATTTAAACATACATATTAGAACTGAATGAATCATGATAACAAATTGTTTTGGATAAGGTGGCAAATGTTTTCTCTTGCCACTGAATCAAAAAGTTTTAATACCTTCATCAACATCTTTAAAAGGTTTAATGTCTTTTCAAAGAAAAAGAAAAAGAAAAATACAATCATACAAACAAAACTTGATTAATAAGGCCGAAAAGTTGTCACATTTTTATAAAAAAATAAGACGAGTTAAATAAAACAAAACTTCCCTTATAGCATATCACTAAGATTCTCATTACATTAAAGGTTAAGAGAGCTACATTATAATTTTTTCTCTCTTCTTTTTACCCCATTCATTTCATAGTTTTACATTAATTTCAAAACAAACACGATTTCTTTGCATATTTCAATACACACACATACATTCACATGTTCGATGCACAAAGGAAAACACCAGAAAGTTTAAAAGATTTCTTATCCTTTTTACCTGTTCTTTGTAACAATGAATACACTGAAGTGTCAGATTATTTTATCTGGAAAACATTAAGTCTTTGCTTAGTGGAGAATAATGATAATATAGATTGGAGATCAATCATCCAAAATTTTGAAGGCATTCATCTGAACAATGATAAATACAGTAGCTTATTAACCGATGGAATGTGGAAGAAAACATTTCTCAAGGATAATCCTACTAATAATCATATAAATACGATGTGTCGGCGATTATGTTACCCAATTGAAACTGTATATTACTGCTTCACATGCATAACCAACCCACTATATGAGATCTGTGAATTTTGTTTTGATCCAAAGAAACATGAGGGTCATGATTATATTTCCAAAATTGTTACAAGAGATGAAGGTAGAGTATGTCATTGCGGGAACCAGTCAATCTTCAAAGACCCAAAAAACTCATACTTTTGCAAGAACCCAATAAATAATGCTAAGGGTGGAAATGAATCTTGCCATCCAGAACAACGTAAAATAGTAAAAGCTACAATTGATACGGTGTTAGATTATATAATCACAACTTTAATTGAAAATGATGAGTTCCACGAGATCTCATCGGTTTCCAATAAACAAAAGAACAGCTTAGATACACCTGGTATTAAAGAATCTTCTCCGTTTGAATTGTCTACTGTTGACTCCAATAACAGTCTTCAATTAACAAATCTTTCCCAATTTGCATATAATAAAAACCTCAAAGAAAAATGGGTTTTACAAATCAATGAAACAAGCTTAGCTATTCATCCCAGAGAACTTTCTACAAGTATAACTGAAATTTTAGAGAAGCCAGCAGAATATGCTGTTTCTATCATACAAAAATTGGAAGCTACCAACTCCCCAGTGACCATTCTTGAGAGTGATAATGTTTCACAACTTGATGACATCCGTTTTGAGTTCGAGAAACATAATATTAGTACATCCCTTATAAGAATGTATTTGGCTTATAAGCACCATTTAGCAGAAAGCTTATTAGGATGGTTATACACAATGACAAAGAATCAAATTAACCCCAAACCATTTTTATCCTGTTTACGTCTATCGCTCTTAGAAACATGGATAGCCCGAGGACCGCAAGCAGTTCTGGACTCTAACTTAACACATAAGATCAATTTGTTTGGTAATTATACTCTTGAGAGAGATCACATCAATAAAATATGGTACAATCCATGGAATTTTAAGACATTTGCTGATAAAACTGTGACTGATATAATGAATGAATACAATTCAGAGCTAGTGGAAGGAATGACTGAAACCTCTACATTCTTTTCATACGAGATAGCTGGTTCAAGATTCCAACATTTACTCACGGAAACTCTTAATAGAATTTCCTTATTGCATTTCCATCAACTTTTAAATATCTTTTCCTGTGTTTTTTCTATCACAGATGACACAAGGGCTTGTCTGGTTGCCCAATATTACGATATTTACCTAAACTTACTTCACCAGTCAATCGATATTAAAACTGACAGGCAAATGTCTGCTATGGCACTTTTCTCTCAATATACATTTCAGGATCCTGAATATGCCAATTTGGCAATTCGGAACGGTTTTGTGGAGCGTACTTTAAAGTTTGCATTTATTTTAATGAATATAACTAAACCCAATACAGGATCAGAGAAGAATTTAGTTTCTATGGACAGAGATTTTGACCTTCCAAGAACCAGCATCCAAAATAAGAGAACCATCATTTGTTTAAAAGAGTTATGCATTTTATTATCAACAAACACAATTCCTACTGAACTTTTATCCGACGATTCTCTTTGGAACTGTATCTTTTCCGCCTTTTGCAAATTTAACGGTATTCTTCCAGTAAAAAGAGAAGTGGGAGAGCATGTAGAGTACGAAAATTTTGAGTTTTCGTCATTCTACTTTTTTTTCTCTTCCATTTTAGTAATGACAGATAGTTATGTTAGGAGTATTGCTCTCATTCTTGATACAGAGTTCCGTCTAAAAATAATTAAAAAATTAATATATACAGCTGTTAAGTTCCAATTTAAATGTCTGAATGAAACTGCTCATGTTATTGTAAGAGGTACGCCTCAAGAGGAAGCAGATACCCATATTCCTAACTTTTCAGATATTGTCACTGTTACTGAAAAGATATGCAACCATAGTTGTGATGTCATACACTTTCAAGTTGGTATGAATATGCAAAGCCTATTAAATCCCATGACATATCTTTTCAAGTTTACAGTTCAATGGGCTTTATCAGGAAGGTATGAACCCCTTCCAGAAAATATTAAACAGAATATTGATATCAGAGACTTAACTTCATCAAAAGTTATTACTTATTTTATGTTAGAAACATCGCTTTGTACATTGGTAATGTTGGGACAAATTGAAGTTGGTTTCTGGGTGAGAAATGGTGTACCAATTAGTCATCAAGCTAAAATGTATACAAAGTATAGTATGCGAGAATTCACATACGTCAGCGATATATTCAATGTCCAACTTGGAATGTGCAACAGTAATCCAAGTGATTTTTTGGTGACATATTTTATAAGATGGGGCTTGAAAAACTGGTGTAACGGGACGCCTATTGGTGACTATCCAGATGAGCAAACAACTGTTGGAATCGTGAATGAGGCCTTGATTCTTTTGATTAGATTGCTTACTGAAACAAAAAGTTTAATTATTTCCTCATCAGTCGATAGTTTTGAAAGAACCTTGAGGGCTGAAATTGTTCATGCCATTTGTTTTAAACATGCTACTTATCAACAGATTGTCGACGAAATACCAGAGCACATAACTAAACATGCAGCCTTTGATTCATACTTAATTAAATACACAAATTTTCATAAACCTCAAGATTCTGATGAAACGGGTACATTTACTTTGAAAGAAGAGTATGAGTGCGAAATCAATCCCTATTATTATGGTTTATCTTCTAATAGAAGATATGAGGTTGAGAAAGAAATAAGAGAAAGGATGGAAAAGTCTAGTCATGTAAGATTTGATGACACTTTTGTCCCACCTAAGAAGATTATTGATAAATTACAAACTACACCATATCCTAATTTATTTGCCATTACTTCTGTCGATTGTTTCGGTTTATTTTTGAAAAACACTTTAGACTATATTAAGAAGATGAAATATGATGTTTTATTACCGAGGGTGGTCCATTTAGTTCATATCGCCGTTGTGAATAACATTCATGATTTCACCAAAATATTCTGGCATGAATATGAGATTGTTGATACTGAGTTCTATCACTATCATAGTATTGGTTCACTTTTATATTCCTTGTTAGCAATTGATGATTTTTCTGTTGTTCATGGTGAAATTAAGCAGATTTTTTCTTATCTAAAAACTAACGCTCCTCATGTTGATATTGATAGCTACTTACTAGAGCAAACTGAATCATACAACCCCGATGTTTTATGGTCAACTGCTACTTACCAACACTTGAAAGACACCGAGATGAATAAGAAAAAGGAAAAGGCCAGATTGAGAAAGGAAAAAATTCTAAAGAAGCTGGTTCACCAACAGAAAAAATTTATGGAAAATAACCAAGCACCACCATCAGAAGATGATCTCTCAATTGATTCTACTTTTAGCTCCCAACGTTCTCTTCAATCTGAAGTTCCCGGATATTTGGGCTGGAAGTTTCCAGATGACTTCTGTATATTTTGTAAAATGGATAAGGAAGATGCTACCTTTGTTTATTTTTCCTATGAAGAAGTCGGTATATGTGACCATGTTATGGATTTTGGAAATGTCAAAGAAAAGATAATGGGTCCAATTGAAGAAAAGCCTATGATCAGAATATGTGGCCACGGTTGTCATATTTTCTGTCTTGGAAAACATTTGAAAAGTATAAGGGCTGCTCAGAGTCAAACCACAAAGAACGTGCCAAACTCGTTTGGTTATGGATTATTATATTGTCCAGTTTGTAACTCTTTAAGTAATTCTTTTATTCCCAAAGTAAGAGAATATATTCCAAGACGTGTGTCGGAATTTTCACACAAAGATATCGCAATGCAAGATAGCCTGCGAGACGTATCATTATCACCTCGGGTCAATGGTGAAGAAGCTGCTTTCATTTTACGAGATCTTGTTGACCCAACCGGTATATTGAAACTCGATGTTTTCCAAGTAGTAAACCAGCTACTAGTGAATACTTCTTCCAGTCTGGAGTTAAGATTGAGATATGACATTGTTGACTTTAGACCCTCCGATTATAAATCTACCATTCCAGGTCAATGTCTTCAAACTTTAAGGCTATTATCAGAATTGAAGACACAAGTGTATCATTCTGATAGTAGGAAAAATATGGAATTAGAACTTGCTATTTATTCCAATGATGAAAATTGGTACCAGAGTATTTTAAAGCATTTTGGCAGTGATCTTTTATTTTATGTTAGTGTACTATTTGAAAGGATTGGTAATATGGAGGATACTGCTAATGAATGCTTTCTCAAGATTCTGAAAATGAAGTTTTTCCAAGACGTGTTATCTTTAAGTTGTAATCTAACCAAAACTGAGTGTAATATCAACGACAAATCATTTATTTCCTGTTTACAAAAGGATGACTTTGTTGATATTGACTCCCAAATCGAACCTTCCAGTATGACTCTTCTCATTGATTTAGTGAAAAGAACGTTGAGTAATGTGTGTCAAAATCCAGATCTGCTTGGTTGTTCCTTTGACAGCATTGCCCCATTTATTTATAATTGGTTACATCAATCCATGTTAGTGTTTTTAAGAAGAAGTTATTTACTTTTTTTGAGCAGATATCCAGATGAATATGAACATATTACAACACATAAGAAATTTAAAGTAAATGGTATTGATGAACTTACCTTTTATTTAAAGAGATTCAAGATTAAAGAAGTGGATCATTTCAATTTATTATTACAAAATTTTATTGATGAATTTGCACAACAAAGTGATATAAGAGGTGTATTATCAGGTTATTTCCCTGAATCTAAAATAAGTGTGAAGTTGGGTCAATTAACTTTTGCTTCGTCTCGACCATTTAAATTAGTCAAGTTACCTTATAATCTCTCTGAAATATGTTTACAACTAGAAAAGATTGATTTAATGAAAATTATTCGGGGTGAACCTGCAATGTGTCTGTTTTGTGGTAAGATTGTGAATTTACAACATCAAAGCGCCTTACATAAATTTGCCATTGGGGAATGTACTAATCATACAAGAAACGAATGTTCTTATACGTCAACTTATGGTATTTTCTTACTGGCTAAGAGTAATACTTTATATTTGTCATATGGTAATAGAGGCACTTTTTATGAGACACCCTATCGTAACGTATTTGGTGAAACAGATAAAGAATTAAAATTTGGATCCCCAGTGTTTTTAGACGAAAAAAAGTATACTAAATTTGTGAAGGATACGTTGTTAGGTAATTCAATTCCTCACATCATTTATCGTAGGACAGATGGTAATTTAGATCTAGGTGGCTGGGAAACATTATAAGAGAGTACAATTTTTCTTTGTCTTTGATTTATCATTGATATTTATACAAAATATACATACATATAAAATATAATAAAGAATTTATAATATATTCTACTCCATTTGCTTTTTCTTTATTTTTTTAATTATTTTCAATTGTTACTTAAACGGTAGTCTTTTCTAATTGTTCAGCAACTTTTTCAACAGAAGCATCTTCAGTCTTAGTTTGGGCTTGAGCACCAGGGTATCTAGAACCCTTGTTCTTTGGCTTCTTAGTCTTCTTAACTTTAACTTCCACTGGGTAACCCTTCTTTTCAGCTTCTTGGAATTCTGGATTGGCGGCAAATTCTTCTCTTAATGGAGCTAATAAAGCGTTAATGGCATCAGCAACACCAGTTTTTAAATCTGGTGGAGACAATTTTTCATCTCTGAAAGCTTGTTTTAATTCAGCAAAAGATTTGAAAGTAATTGGACCACCAAATTTTTCTGGTCTATCAATAAAGAATTCAAAATGATTATCACCAAATTTTAAAGCTTGAATTGGTTGAACAACGAATTCAATAAATGATAATAACCCATTTTCTTCAACATTACCTGGACTGCAGAAAGCAGAATTAATCTTCTTCTTAACCACTTTTGGTTCTTCTAAAAGATCAATTTTAGAATTTGGATCAGATGCGGACATCTTACCACCTTGACCAAGACCTGGAACCATTGGATTCATTAAATGAGCTCTTTTCTTGTAACCTAAACTTGGTAAATTTTCTTCAGCCAGAACAAAAATCTTTCTTTGATCAACACCACCGAATTGAGCATCAACTTTTAAATATTCTTCATCTAAAGCTTGCATTAATGGATAAATTAACCCAGATAATAATGGATTAGCCACTTGTTTAACCACATCAGCACCGGCTCTCTTAGCATCATTTTGAGAGACAATATTAGCCATTTTAAAGATATCTAAAGTATATTCAGAGGTTAATTCATAAGAAGAACCAAGAACAAAATGTAATTTTTCAATTGGAACATTAATTGATCTTAAGATAGCTTTAATGGTTAATTCATAATATTTAGCTCTGTAATTAACGACTTCTAATGGAGCCTTCATATTATCTAAGAAAGCATGTAAATCAGCTAGAAGCACAGTAACCTCACAACCAGCTTTTAAGAAATCAGCTAATTTAGTCATTGGAACAAAATAACCACAATGTGGTCTACCAGTTGGAGCGGTACCCCAATATAATTTTAAATGTCTCTTTTCAACTTCAAGAACATTTTTAATAATTTGTGGGTTTAAAACTTCTTGTAAATTTTTGGTAATTAAGTCAAAAGCGACTTGTGGATCGACAGTAGGAGTAACTTCGGTAGACATTTTGTTCAATTGAGGATATTTATATGTATTATTTGTATGTATATTTACTAAAAATGGAAAGAACGTAAGAATTGGTATTAAAAAAGCAAACAATACTAAGGAATTAGTAAGGCCAAACAATTAAAGATTCTTTATACAAGCAGTTAATAACTAAAGAATTCTATGAACATTATAAACTGAATTCCTCTACCTCGAAAAAGTTGAAAAAAAAAAAATAAAAAAACATAACAAAGTAAGAGTAATAAATAATATGAGCAGTACACTGACAAAAATAATGATTCATTTCATCACTACATAAAAAACTTTCATCTCTTTTGAAAGCAAAAAGTGACAAAAAATAATTACTGAAAATTTGGAACAAAATGTAATCTCAGACGGAAAATTCTTCCTTTGGACACTACTACTTAAAAGGGTAACTGCACTCGATGTTTGTTTCTTTTTGGCATAGTATTTCCCTTTTGGGAAATGACCGAGTGCCCACCATCCTTGCACCACATACACACTTCTTGTGAACAATATCAACCGTCTATCATTCTACCCCACACTGTTTTGCTTACTATTGTCATAGGTTTTATAAACGACAGACAAAGAATTAACGGACAACTAACCGTTCCGATCTTTTTTTCATTTGGCCTAAACGACCCAATCAATTGTGTTTCTTTTGTCCCTTATCATCTCACCGTTTAATGGCCGGCCAAAGTGACAGTGTATTATCACGCCACACGTTTCAGTTTGTCACTTTTTCTATTGTCTCCACCCGTTCGAGCGGTTTTTATTTGGCAAAGTTTTCTCTCTTTTTTTGCAGTGGGAATTATGAAAGGTATATTTTTTTTTATAAAACAATAGGTTTACAGCTGGAACAAAAGATTTGTCCACTACGAGATCTCTGAGAATAAAAGAAATTTTTACCCCTCCTATGCATTCTCTTTCTATGAAATCAATGAGTCTATTGTCTTTGCTACCAATCTTTTTTCTTAAATAGTACGATCTTTTATTTTTTCTTTTCTCAGTTCTCGGTCATAATTTAATCAAATCATTTTCTCGAGCGTGTCTTGTTTGCACGTTGAAATCTGGATTTTTGTGTCTACCTCTCCTTTAAAAAAACATTCAGTATATATATATATATATACTGGAGTCACCTTATCTCAAACAGTTCTTTGTTGTGATTTATTACCAGTTCTCTTTATTGAGTTCAGTTTACAAGATCTCCACTTGCTCACCTTACATTCATTTTCGCTTTTCTTTCTTCTGTTGACTCAGCTAAAAAAGTTGTTGTGGTTAAAGCCATTCGTTAGAAAGAAATTTTTTTTATTTTATTGTACACAAGTGATAAAGACAAAGTAATAACCAACAATATGGATTCGTTAACAAGATTAAAACAAGATAAAATGGAATCTTTAAGTAAATTAAAAAGAAGAGGTATGGATAATATCAGTAGAGTTAGACGTTCTGGTAGAGATCTCGCTCACAAATATAATGCATGCAAGATGGTTAGTAATTCTTTATATGGTTCTGATAATGACAGTGATGAAAAATATAATAATACATCAAATAATATTGAAATTACTACTCCATCTCATTTAGATAATCATGTCATAAAAGAAAATAAAGTTTGGGATAATTACACTAATGGTAAATCCATTGATTCAGGCTCTCAAGTGTCATTAAATTCTGAAGCTCCAACTTTAATCAACAGTACTACTTCTACTTCATTCTCTTCTGTTAATAGTTCAAGATTCCCAGCCGGTAGAAAACTCTCTTATGATAATTCAATTAATTCTACTATCACTTTAAATGAATTAAATTCTACTTCCATCAATACTACATCTATCTCTCATTCATCCTCTCCATCTCCAATCTTTTCAAGAAATGGTTCCGTTGTTTCATCTTCTTCCACAGTTCAATTAGAATCTCCAAAGGAAAAAATCTTAGATGAAAAGATTAGATTATATATTCAAAAGAATAAAAACGTCCCAAAACATCTTTTAAAACCAGATGATGAAATTAAAGAATTAATTTGTAATCATGGTCATGACGAAGCCTTTGAAGAAGGTAAGACTCAATTATTACATTATTATCAATTACCTTTCCCATGGAGAGAAAATCGTTATATTATTAATAATTATAGATTTTATGATTCACATAAAAAATCTTTCTTATCTATTGTTAATTGGTATGGTTGGCATAATGAAACATCAAATATTTGGTCACATTTGATTGGGGCCATGTATATGATGTATCTTGCCATTTATGAATTCCCAAAATCTGAACTTTTCCAATCTGAAAAGATTCCAACAAGTGCAAAATGTATCGTTTATGTGTTCTTAGCTGCAGCTTTGAAATGTTTATTAGCCTCAGTGTTTTGGCATACTTTTAATGGTACTTCTACTTTGAAATTACGTAGAAAGTTTGCATGTGTCGATTATAGTGGTATTACCATTTTAATCACTGCATCCATTTTAACTGCTGAATTTGTTAGTTTATATGACCATAAAATTCCAATGTTTTCTTATATGTTGATTTCTTTAAGTTTGGGTACCATTGGTGTATTCTTAAATTGTTCACCAAGATTTGATTCTCCAGAAGCACGTCCATTAAGAATTAGATTTTTCATCTTATTGGCATCCATGGGGATCTTATCATTTTTGCATGCCACTTATTTAGAATCTTTCAACTTTTCTACATCTTTATTATCTTCTGTCGTTAATAAATCTGTTGTTTGGTATTTAGTTGGTGTAGTGTTTTATGGCTCTTTCATTCCAGAAAGATTTAGAACTGATGTGGTCGTTGATGATTCAATTCCAACTACTTTCCAATTATCTACTGACGCAGACATCATCACAAAGGAGAAACATTTACATTTTAGAGACGCTCCAGTCTGTAATCATAATCCAAGAAAGGGTATCCTTTCATTATGGTGGGTCGATTATTTTGGTTGTTCTCATACTTTCTGGCATATCTTTGTGGTCTTCGGTGTAATTGGCCATTATAAAGCTATCATTGACATGTTCTCAAAGAGATGGTTATAATAAAAAATTGTAGCCACTATATTAAATACATTCGTTCCATTTCCCTTTAAATATTTATTCAAACAAATATTTCTCATGATATCTTATGACTTTATATATAAAAACCTTTATTCTTAAATACAATTAAAAAGCATAAATAAATAACAATTTAAATCATTTTATCTACGATTGCGATATACCACTTACCAAGATCAAGTAGGATTTTTCAACAATATTTTTCTTCACCATCGTTAAAGTGAACTAAAATGATAGCTTATATTAAACTGACAGTCGGAAGTATTTCGTTGTGTTATAATAGTCTCTATTGTGTTTAGGCGTTGTCATGTGGAGTAGTTTGGTTGACAATAATTCAAGGATTATGGGCTTGCACTTTTCTGTTGAATTATTTCTTGGCCTGGCGTTGTTGTTTTTTCGCCGCTTCTACATATTGACCGTATAGAAGAAACTAAACGTCACAAATTGAAAATGACACCAGATTTATAGAACCACATTTTTAAGTGAGTTTGAATTAGGCTATTTTTTTATAATACAATTTAACAGAAAGATATATGTTACCTGGATATACTTAGTTGCCATCTTAGGGAAAGAAAACTTAAAATCATATGTTAACTTCCATTAAAGGACTATAAACCTCTAATTATTAATAATAACATATTAGGAATTAATATTAGAATTTTGAATAACAAGTAATATCGATACATAAAAAAACACAAAAGAACTGGAACCAAATTATCTTTGAAACAGTTAAAGTTAAAACTTAAAAAATTGGACGAGTTGGGAATCGAACCCAAGACCTCTCCCATGCTAAGGGAGCGCGCTACCAACTACGCCACACGCCCAGAATTTATTGCTTTATAAACTTTCAGTATTTCCATTCTATTCTGACTAATTTGGCATACCTAACTTTGTATACTTTGTTTTTATTGGCTGTGGTTGACACCAACAGACTGTTGAAAACATTTAACCAGCCCCGTCAAGCTTTCAATAATTTTTATCAATGGTTAAAGTAATTAAACGCTGCTATAAACCAACATATTTGCAACTAAGTTGAAATGTATTGATAAGTAGTCTTTTTAATATGAACGAAAAAAGGTGTCAATCTCTTATACAAGGAAACAATCTGCAAATAGTATAGTTAAGTCAACTTATTGCCTCTTTCTTACGATATCTCAGTTTTCCCACCTTATTAAATTCAGAGTCACTACGGTATTTGTCAAGTGATAATTAGAGGAATATATTATTTATCCACTATATTTCCCGAAAATTCGCTATCTTTGAAAACAAAACAGCAAAAAATATAGTTGCAAAAAAGTAGATATGGGTGGTACCAATAAATGAAGAGGTCAGTATCTATCAAAATCATTACCATTAATTGACACTATGTCTCTGAATTACCTTATATGGTAATATTCTCAGTCATTTCATCAACTAATCTGTTCCAATACAGAAAATTATCTCCCTTAATCAAATAATGCGTATCATTATCTAGTGATAATTGATCCACTCCCTCCTTTTATACGTATGTGGTAAATATTTCCATATACTTCATCTTGTTATCTTTTGACTCTCCGTCTCTTGAGAAGGATTAGTATTGGTATTAATATTGTTGAACATAGTTCGTAACGTAATAAGTTGTATATTTAGTTTGTACCTCCACATTTATATATAAGGGCGTAGACCCAACAGGGTACCAGCTTCCAGCAATATGTTTTATTCTTGTAACAAAGTTGGACATTCATATGGACACTCTTGCATAAATTAGGGGAGTAATAATTGCGCGGTTGTTTGCTGATTTTATAACATGATAAGGACTATCCTAATGATTGAAGGCAATTATAGCATATTGGACATTTTGTTTAGGGTAGTGTCGCTCGTATTATGTTATATTGCAACACCGTCATGTTGGATATCTCTCTATATAACAGAAGACAAATGTTCTATAATTAAGCATATTACCTCTCACTAAAAACTCTAAAAGAATTAAAATAATGTTAGTATTTCATTAAAGAATTGTTGGAAATACTAGAGGAGATATAATGAGCCTGTAAAGTATTAATTTCTTATTATTTAAGCATGGTTATAATAATATTATTTTAACATCAGTCCAGAGAAAGATTGCAGAAGATGATGACAGAGTGTACAGTAACTGTGAGAAATTCTACTTAATATTTTTCAATTCACAGTGCGCATTGCGAAATGATAGATATAAAAATAAAGCAATTGAATAAAGATAGAAACTATATACTGTCCTTACTAGAGTTAAAGAAAGTGCATCAATTATCACTAATTTAAAGATGGATTACCATGGTAAACACCCTTCTATTAATGGAGAAGAAAATTTTCGGCGACTCTTCTTATCAATAATATATGATAATATTTATTGGAACATAAACCATTGAGATTCTAAAAACCCCATACATCATAATCTATTTTTTTCTTTATATTGTTAACAGTTAAAGGAATTAATTATAACACCAATGTGAATTGAATTCATCTCTTGTTCTTTTTCTTCCTATGCTGAAGGATTTTCAATCATTAATTAACTAAGTATTTTATGTCTCTTTTCCTTTATTAATATTTTATATATGCTTGATATTTCATTTCTCATTTAGTTTTCTCTCTACATTATTATCATATAAGTTATTTAATATACATGTAAAAGTTATGTGCTTAACTTTAATAACATCCAGATTTGCTTGGTTGTTCCTTTGACAGAATTGTCCCATTTATTTATAATTGGTTACATAAATCCATGCTAGCTTTCTTAAGGAGAAGTTAGTAACTTTTTTTAATAATTAAAACAAAGCCACCTTTTTAAAGTATCCCTCTATTATTAAACTCTAATAGGTATAACTAAAAAGTAGTACTGGTTTTTATTAGAAACAAAACTGTATTTTCATTTTATCGGAGAGATGTTGAAAGAAATTTAACAGGGACAAAGGCATAATATATGATATCAAATACTTTTAAATAATGTATTACTTAATTAAGTACTGAAAAATGTTTTTGTAGCTAGCAGAGACAGCAAATATTATTATCTTAGGAGTGCTTTCCTTCTTGGCACACTTGAAATGGATATAATATATAGAATAATAATTACGATACCTTAAATCAGACATCTATGCAAATGTTAATGTTAGTATAACTTTTTTTTCAACATCGCTTTTATTGATACCTAACGATCATGCACCTAATCTTCATTTTTTTATTATTTCTTATATGTATATTGATTATTAATAATATAATAATCGTGCTGTTTCCCGCTCTCAAATAAAAATCAAAAGAAATTATATGGTATGCTCACTGTTTTATCATATCCAACAAAACTCTCAATAATAGAAAACTGAGTATGGAGGTCAAAAAGTCGTTAAATATTAATAGTAGATGTTGGTCACATTTCAGATATTCTTGTTATTAGTACTGAATGTTAAAATTGATGTGTTGTCTTGTGTTGATAATAGAGGTTACATTAGCTGTGAATTACTTCTATTCACCATCCCACGGCTATTATTGTTGCTGCTGCCTATGGTGTCGAGCTCTTAATATGGAGTTAAATCAATGAAATATCAAATCGAGTTGAAAGTGGTTATGCAGTAATGGCAGAGTTCCTGAGTGTAGTAGTTAATGTGGTAAAAGTTTTGAAATAAAACCAACTTGAAATTACTTCAAAAGGGTTTTGCGTTCCTTTCTAAGCAACTAATTTTAAAAGAAGGCACCTATAAAAAGGCTTGTATACGTTTGAAATTGCACTTTATAGTAATACCATTAATGCCAAAATGAAATAAAAACGTATTCGCATTCTAATACCAATAAATCTATACATTTTTACAACCCGCATCTCACATATTTGATACAAAGAATCCCTGAATAGAATGATGTGTCATTTCCCTTCGTCCGAACGGTTAGTAGAAAAAAAAGGTATTTCATCAGAATTTTCTATTTAAAAAGGAGCTTTTTAGAGGCAGTTAACTGGGATCACAACGAGAATAACAACGAGAATGGCACCTTGTTCCGTCCGTAGTTATTAAAGTTTGTTTATTAGATATTCTAATTATTGGAGCTTAAATTAACATCCACCCAGCATCAAAAGATATGCTTTGAAAGACTCAATCGTCTCAGTTTTTCTTGTAAACACACTCAAAAATGTAACCCTGTATCTTATATTGCTATGGTAGAATCTCTGTAAACTAGTACCCTCAAATTTGAATTTTATTTAGATAGTTTTGCATCGTTAGAAGGAGATGTCAGTTGTTTGAGTATTATTGCTCAAAATTGGACTGTCAAGGTATCGAAATAGTGCGTCTGAGTGCAAGCTACAATAAACATAGGCCATCTTATATAAGAAGCCTTGAATTTTTATCTTCCAGACTTTCATTATTATTAAAACCACTTAGTCCCAATTTGCACCATATTATTTAAACAACAACAACTTGTAATCTTAACTTAAGGAACTCGTGTATATTTCTATCTGATTCTGAAGATGATGAAGGAAAGAGAATCTGGAGCTTAACTTTTTCTGCACTTGAATTATCTCAAGTTAAGTGGGAATAATACTTATCACTAACTTCACAATTCAGTTTTCCAACAGTAGCAGCTAATCCTATTTCTCCGTAACTGTTTGAAATATCGTGTTGTCTGCAACTTTTCAAAACATCATGAGGATAAGTAGTTTGTAATTGTAATACCTTTGTAACTGCTTCCAAACTGAAGACTGTACATCATCCGGTATATTCAAATTAGTTTTGTGTTAGACGTATGACACAACTCAATTATTCTGTGGTAAGGCTTTCATTCAACAATTATATAATCGTAAAAGTTTTCATCTATGTGAACTAGAACTTAACATCAAATTAAGTTGCTGAGCGTGGGTTAAATATACACTGTTATACCTATAAGTGACACATTAGAGGAATCAAGTCTGTGTGTATGATTATTTGTGAATAAAACCAAATTGACTTCCCTTAAAATGAGAGGGAACATTATTGCCATCCTCAAGACCAGAAAAAACAATAACTTAACATACTAAAAGATACCTAATCCCGTAAATATATTGACTGAATACCTTTAAGCTGGAATCTTTAATACCTTTATATGTCTGTCAATTGAAGCGTTTCTTTTTCTTTATTGGGTTTAATAAATTGGAACACAAAATTTTTGAAAACAGAAAAAAAAATAAAAGACGAAGAGACTGAAATGGCTAGTCATTTGATAGACTATCCTAGCAAATACGCTTAACAGTACCTTATACTTTCCAGCATCCCATAGCGACCAGACAACTAACAACAGTTTGACTGTGAAGCTTTTTGACATTTTACCACATCCCTTTCAACCTGTACGTAATGGGTCAAAAAAACAGTAAAATTCAAATCACTGAGACAGATAAGGCAGTCCTCCAGTTAAAAAGATCCAAAGATGAGATTCATCGATTTACTAAAAGAACAGATATACTAATTGCATCAGAAAAGGAACAAATAAAAAGACTCATAAAAAATAATCCCACGACCTACAAGCAAAACACCAAAATTAGACTATTGCTGAAGAGAGTCCATTATCAGGAACATTTACTACAGCAAGCATCAGACCAATTGATAAATTTAGAGAATATGTTGGTGAATATTGAGTTTAAATTGATTGAATCTCAATTTTTAACCGGCCTGAAAAAGGGTAACGATATATTAACCAAATTAAATAAAGAGTTTACAAATATTGATGAAGTGATTAGTGATGCCCAAGAACAAATGGCATATCAAAATGAAATTAATGATGCTCTGGCTAACAGTGTAGTCGGTGTTAATAACTTTGAAGATGAAATAGATAAGGAATTGGATAACCTTGGGCATGAAATAAACCCACCAAGTAAGCTCGACATGCCCACTACGGAAGGTTTACCAGCATTTGAATATGATAAGGAAGCTAATATAACTAAACCTGATATAGTAGCGGAGAAACAGAAAGAGGAAAGGATCCAGCTGCCATCGTAATGACCCGATCTCTTTAAAAGCATTTTTTGGATTTATTCCATTGTTCACATAAGCAGGATAGTGTATGTAGTATAGATAAGTCTTCAGGTGAGTTAATCCATAATAATATAGATATTACTGCGATATTTCTTTTCAGCAGTGTGAATGTAATGGTTTCATCACTTCATTTCTAGATATTATAATTTTCTGATCGATATGTGGTAATTTCTTCCTAAATCTCTCCTCCTTTTAACATATGTATTAGAGTAATAAATAATCAATAACTTTGTGTAACTAATATACCTTTTAGAACATGTTTAACTGTTAGTTAGTTATAATGAGTTTTGCTAACTAATTTCCCAACCCATAATTCTCATTCTTTGCATGATAAGTCTGTCATATTCTAAATGGTTACAATTAAAAAAAAAATTACATGGCTGCAAATAACCGAATTTCTGAAATTTACCAGTAAAACTTCGCCAAAACTGGGGAAATGATTCATTTAGCTCATCGATTAAGCGTTCATCTATAACAATCTAATTAGTTTCTCTTTCTAATTCATTTTTCGGTCCTAGAATACAGTGCACAAAACACAAGACACATCTACTCATTAATATGGATAGTCTAATACTTCTAATTACTGCACAACTACTCTCAATAACCCTCTACACCATCTGTGACGCCTTTTGTACTTCTTGGGACTTACTACTATAAAATTCATTTCTTCCAATAAGCAAGATTATCTTTTAGAAAACTAAAATTAGAATAAGTGGCGGGTAATAACATCTAGCCTCTTGAAGCTGCTTCCCACCAATTTTAAAAAAATATACTATTTACTAAGCGCGTGACTATATATATTAATTTTTAATATCTCGTGAATATTTTTAAAAATAATAAATGTATTTTTCATTATATTAAAAAAGACTTTATTTTTGTTTTCCATTTCGTAGAATAATACAATCATATTATTTGTAGTAGTTAAGATTAAAATATTTTTTTAAGTTAAAAAATATCATGTTCAACGTATATAAATAATTTTTAATATTTCAAACCGTATTTTCATGAAACGGTAGAAGTATTTTTAATTACATTGCATTTTTTAAAGCTCTAAATAAATCTAAGGGCATTTCCATTATGAGATACAAATGGGTATTATTGAATGCCACCTCGTTTGTTACAAAACGACATACTTTGTTTTCTTTTCACAAAAGTGAAAAATATACGTAAAAAGATAACGTTGAGATCTTTTCTTCTATAAAGCAGTATAATATTGTATATAATTCCTATGATAAAGTAAGTAAATAAGTAAATACTTACTTTATCATAAATAGTTGTAATGTAATCAGCTCACACTAAAAATTTAAAAGAAATAGTATACATCTGACCTTTGGTCAGACCCTAACTAATTTACAGATCTACAATATTACTACTTATGACAAGCCACACTTACTTAATAAAAATGTTGTATGTTAGTTCCAGAAGGTAAACAGGGCACCAATGGGTTTTAAGGGTCCAAATTGTTAACCACATAACACAAAAAGAGGAACATGATATATTTCTAATGCTTCTATGATATTAAGCACTAAAATGGTCCAAGGCAATAATTGTAAATTGTGTAGGGTCTGACCGAAGGTCACGTTCAAACTATTCAGTATAAATATATAGTGTAACTTAGGTCACTTTACAACTATTTATAATAACGTAAGTCCTCACTTCTTTGTACTTAAGAGTTATATATAATATTATACATTTCATAGAAGAAGAGATCTCAACGCTCTCTTCTTATATATATTTTTCACTCATGTGAAAATATGTCTTCGATACACATTTATTTACTGTGTGGCACACTGTGGTATGTGATGATACACACTTTGATCTCAACGATAATAACTTACCTATGCTCTAACATATACCTTATCACCTTGTTAAATAGCAATTCATTTCGAAATGTATCTTTTTTCCTGGTTCTTTCAGTTCAGTTACTATAGTGGTTCCAATAAGCCTTGTAGATGTGAATTTTAGGAGCAACAACAAATTCAATCAACTAAGGCAAATACATCCAGGATCCCAATGAGGATTATTATCAAATTTATATTTGTTTGGAGTTGGGGCTTACAAGTTACAAGTTGCTTTTTGGAAATCATCCAAATTGTAGAATGTATACAGTCAATTCAACAGGTTCAGTAAAGTTCAATTTAAAGTTATATATCTCAAATTAGTTATAAAAACATTACTGGATTCCAGAAAATGAACTAAGGGCTACCTTCCGGCTGTAATTGATGTTTGATAATGTTTTATATGACTTAAGACACATCTTCCATAATTTTATATATAATTAAATTAATAAAGACAAGTGGTTCAAAATAAGATAAGTTTACTCTAAAAAACACTACTAAAATCTGCAATGAAAATTAGTTTTGAGGTTTAATTAATGAATATATTATGTAAACAATCTATAACTTATATAAATAGCCTGAAGACGTTTATCGAAAATGTCAGAAAGAGTCTCTATTGTCACTTACTTTTTTGATTACTATGCTGGTGGAAACCTAGTCATGTCCATACAGCTGTGAATATATTACATCAGTATTCGAGAGAAATGGATAACTTACAAACGATAAGGAATGAACCTGAGTATCTATAATGACGAAGGTAAAGTACTTTACGAAAAAATTTCAATCGATGATAGTGGATTATTATTAAATATGCACATATTCATCCCTTGATCGTCACAACTGTGATTATTATGATGATTTGTGCTTCTAAACTTATTAGTTCATTTTTCTTTTAGTAAAATGGCATCAACAGTATAGATATGACCATTAGCAAACAATTAGAAGAACCATGTCACTCTATTACGTATGAGTTTTATTATTACTTCTTTTATGTGATATCTCCTCTTCGTTGAAAATACAAGTTTTACCAGGGATATCATCGATAAGAGTGCGCCTTGAATGGTGATGAATTGACTGTTCTGTTGCATCAAATGCTCTCTTTTGCGTATTTTTCATGTGGTCAAGTTGTAATTGTTGCGAAGTTTCTAGCACAAAGTTTGCTTTCCTTGAAGTATCACTTGCTGCATTGTACTTGCCAACAAGCTGGATGATTTTCCTATAGTACATATTTAAAACGTTGTAACCGCTATTAGGACGGCTCCCTGCTACTTTTAAAAGATGTTCATAATCTGGATCACCAGTAATTGTGAATTTTCCCAAATGGGTCTCATATTTACACAGAGTGATATTATCATCTCTTGGTAAAACTCTATAGTTAACTCTTCGCAGAAACTCACTTTCCAAAATATTCAATTCACTACATTGAACACCACCGACCTTTGAATAGTGTGCATTTGTACAGAAAGAATCACAGAGCCCCTTACTTGCTACAGTTGTGCTTGCTAGTAGAAATCTATGCACAGTTAATGAATTTAACGTAAAGTCTTTGTAGATGCTCGAAAGTAAATCGATGTAATATAATGATGTCAATAACACACACTGTTCAATAGAAGAATATTTGGCCAATCTCATCAAATAATTGTATACAGATATTGGCGGTGGGGCACTGGAATGGAAACGAGTTAGTTTTCGTTCTCGCGAATGACTCTCAGAGTCAGAATGCTTGTCATTTTCATTAATATGAATTAAAAATACAAGCATTCTTGATATCAGTGCAATAAGATCTGTTCTTGAACATTTATAAAAATCAACAGGCAATGTTACTGTAGGGATGGATGAGATTGGCTGTTCTGGTTTATCAAATTCAGTTGTGGCATTCTGCATTTCTTTTGCTGGAATAAAATCCAGTATGGTCTATTATTATTAAATCACCAATTGAAACTGTGGCCTTCTGTCTTCTTGTGGGAGTGGCTACAGAAAGTGGGAATTTTAGAAAAAGTTATAAAGTGTTACGGGAATGTTTTTTTAAAATTTAATCATGCTTAGTTAAATGGCCAAAAATAACTAAAACTAAGCGGTTAAAAGCAAATATGGTACTCACTGTTAGTTAGAAAATGTCCCTTGTAAACTACTTCGATGGAATTGAAGACAGGAATGAGTTTATGGTGGGAAGTTTTACTCTGTGAAGTTTAAATAATCTTTAACTATATTTCAATGTTTTCGGATTTTTTTTTTTTGATGTTTTTGAGATGGGGGAATTCCACGTGTTTATTGAATAGTACAACTTGTATTATACAGGTACAGAGAATCATCTCAAAGAAGTAATACATGATTTATAATAGATAAGATGAGGGATACTCATGGAGGGCCTATATTTTATCAAAGTCGAACTTGTTAGCCCTCAGCCTTTAAATGATGAGATCCAACTACACAAATGATTCTTTGAAAAAAATTTGCAGCTGCTGAACACTAAGGGACTCTATGAGTAAGAAAGAGAATATATTGGACATCAAATACAGAATAAACGCATATCATACAGAGTTTACCCTTAGAAAAGTTTTTGAAACTTTTATATAAGTAGTTTTCTTTCAGAAAGATGAGGATATAAGCTCAGAATATTAGGATCCAGTCAAAAAATATATATATATATATCAAATAGATCCCACATATGAAAAACTTTAACTCATGCTATTAAATTTGCACGCATCCTTATATGGTTAGCTATATCTGTTTATAAAATATATAATATCGCACTTCACCTGTAAGAACTTCTTATTGCATTCACTAAGCAGACACGGTTTTGTTAAGCTGGTCGTGGTCTGTTTCGACTAATTTATAACCTTCTTTTAATCTTGTGCTTATTGTTTCATTCGAATAAGGGATACAGTTTAAAACGTAAGCAATATCATCCCATTGCTTTTGGTTACTGCAAGTTATTAGTCTCCCATACAATTTCTCGCTTAATTGCCTTTGATGTCTATCCTTATCAACAAATGAGATTAAGAACTTCATAATCTTTTTGAAACTCTCCTTCTTCAAAACTTTGTCTGATGCTAGATTACTGAAAATATCAATGAAACCGTTATAAATAGCATTGTCTTTTGTGGCTAATTCAGTAAAGAATAAACGGCACATATTACTAATTGATTGATCGGGGTTTTCAAGACATTTTGCCATCTCACCCAATTGACCTTTAACTTTGACCTGGCCAGCTAAAATTAAAAATGTAACTGTCATAAGACATGTTCTTTGAACCATAATGTCGTCATCGTGCAATCTTCGGTAGAGGTAATCAGTGTTTTCATCGACCAAATTATTGAAACAAACAGCCATATCCCCTAACCCAAGAACCGCATTGGAACGTACAATTGGATCTGGAGATTTTTCCATCACAGTAATTAATAAAGGAAGGGACTTTTCACAGTATTTAGAGGAAACACACATTAACTTTTCAAGACATAAGCACGCACTTCTCTGAAGCAACGGATCACTAAATCTCGATGAGTTTGAGACAATTGCCTCTACCAATGGACAGAATTTACCTAAAATTGAATTTTTACTAAAGAGTAACTCTTCCTCTTTGACAAATTGGATTGCATCACTAAAATCATCTTCATTAGTACCACCAATCATAGCTAGTTCTGCATCTTTCTCTTCATCTTCATCATTTTGTTCGCCGCCGTGAGTATTCACATATTTGGGATCTTTAACCTTCAAACTCTCAGCGACCAGTTTCTTTCTTTTGAACTCAGCTTCACATTTCTCTAGGTAAAGTAAGGACCTAATAGCAACTTGTCCAACGATAAATAATAATTGGCTCAATGATGTTATCCTGGATGTGTCTCTTTCTATAGTAGACTCATTTGGTTCTTCTGAATTACCAAATGTCATCATAGTTTTTTCTTTGATTAAGTTGGCAGTTATTAGGTCTGGACGTGAAGACACTACGAATAAAGCATTAAGCGCTTGTTCGCACATTGGATAAAATTCAGTATCAGTAGTGTACCTAATGATTTTTGAATATATCTTTTTCACAGTTACTTCCTCTTGTTTTTCATCAATTGCTAAGTTTTCGCCCTTACGTACAATTCTTTCAAGAGCCACGCAGGAGTATTTGCAAAGAGTCAAATCAGCATCACCACTGCGATCCAAACCCACTTTCAATAAGTATTGTAAGCCTTTAGTTATTATATCGCCATCCTCTAATGCCAACATTCCAAGAATGATAATGGAACCATGTACTTGCTTCTTAAGTTGAGGAGTAGTGCTATAGTTTGGTCTAGATATTGGGTAAGAGTATATCTCCCAAAGCACATTAATGATTTGATTTGTAATCATATCCTGTTTATACATTGCGCACAATAACTTTTCCAGTGATGTTAGATCAGACACAGATGAATCCATTGTAATACCTATAAGGTTATCTGCAATGTACTTGGATGCACCAGCGGTTGATATATTATCAGGAACTGAAAAAAATAACTGTTTATAACAACTGATTAGATGAGAGGCAATACTAGTTCCTTCATCATTTGTACCCTTCATCCACACTAGATGTAACATTTTCTTGATGGCTTTTTCACTGGGATCAAGATTAAAGGCATCAGTTAAAATAACAAAATCCATGGCTTCCAGAACTTCGTTCCTGTTTTTTGAAAACAGTAGTATTGATACTAAATAAATAGATTTGTGCATATCCTTGATGAAGTTTACAGCATCAGTATAGTATTTTTCCATAAGTTTCAGCTTTATAAGATTAGTTGGACTATTCAATTCGGATTGGGAATTATTCATGATTTCCATTGCACTCTCATGGATGTCTTCCATGTGTTCTCGGGTAGTTTCTTCTTCCGCTATCGAGTTATTAGAAATATTATCACCTAGTTTCCTTTTCACAGAACTTGCATAAGATAACCAATCGGCTAGCTTTAATTGATCACCATGGATACCTGCAAAAGGATGTTTTAATAGAAGCTGGGAAAGTAATTTGATTGTATTTCTTCTCACTAAAGATGATTTATCAGATAAAGAACGGACAGCTAACTTAGTAAACTCAATCTTATACTTAGAATTTAACGTCACATTCAAATTTATTAGTTTTAAGCAACCTTGCACAGCTTTAGTTCTAACAAATGGATTGGAGTCACAGAATCTCTCTTCCAGTAATTCAATTAAGGTATCGATCTGCTGTTGGGTCAAGTCTTGTCTTTGAGATAAATTGTCGGATGCATGAGAAATTAGTTTAGCCACAATATTACCACATGACTCAACAAGAGCAGATCTTAAAGTAATGATACTACTATTGAGTAGTGTTATTAATTGTGACAGCTGTCTTAACATTACTAGGGGAGATAATTCAGATAATTTAACTAAGAAGGCAGAAATTGCCTTAGGCCCTGTGGTGTCTTTACTACTAAATACTCTGTTACTTATTTCTTTCAAAACATCTTCAGTTAATTGAGTGAATTGGAAATCAGAATTCAAAAGTGAAAGCAGTTCTGCATTAAAGTTAGATAAGTGAAGAAAATAAGTTAGATCAGACATGATAGATGTTTGTATATTCATTGATTGCCCATGATTCTTAACCGAAAGACAGAATATTCTCTGTACTAACATTTTCAAAGATCCGATTTTTACAGTGGCTTCAACATCCATCAACGAGTGAAGTGGTCTGGTGAATAAAGCCACAAAAAGATCTTTTTCGGGAGTAGTTTGGAGTATTATTTTTAAGTCCAGATTAAGGACAGTTATTATCGATTCACATAATGACTCTATCTGGTTTATAACCTTACGGAATAACTCAACATTACTGGGGGTACCAGTATCACCTTTGCTTTTCCTATTGACAGTACTATGGGACATTATTGTGTGAATACTTTCCTGTTGGAAAAATAATAGAACATGAACCAGGTATGAATATGCTTCGAGGTTCATTTTCCACCTTGGTATTAGATCGATTAAATCATTATAGTCTGTGTTGGATTCGATATTTGCTTTTATATCACTACTGCAGGAATTTAAGGAGGAAGCGACCAAGTAAGTTAATTGAGTTTGAAACTTTGGGGGAAGATGTTGGAAACCTTGACAGAGGTCCAGTAGTGCATCGAAGGTATCATCATCATTGATTTGTTCTGAAGAAATAGCCAAGCTATCAATAACATAATTTAATTGACGGGAAGGGTCATCTACTTCTGGAAAGGATGCCTTATTGGAAGTCTGAAACTTTGTGAGGTATTCTGATAAACTGAATGTTGGCATCTTGAGTTTTTGGGGTTGATGCTTTGTACTATTTGTTATGTTTACCTTTCGCTTATAATTGCGAGTTGCTCTCTTGTTTTCATTAATTGCTTTAAAAAAATTCAAATATTTTACCCAAAAGGGAAACAACTATAAACAGTATGAAAAGAGAACAGTTGGTTAAAAAGGTATTTCTCATGAAACAGAACTGTTTATTGAGTAATGAAAACAGATGTATACTCGAAAAATGTAACAATAAAAAAATTGATTTCGCCCAGGATCGAACTGGGGACGTTCTGCGTGTTAAGCAGATGCCATAACCAACTAGACCACGAAACCAAGGATTTCTGACTGGGTTATTTCTATTATTCTACTATAAACCATTCTTTCTGTCATGAGAATTTTGTTTATTGTAAGTTTTAAACAAGATATGTTTGGGTGAAGATGTTTATTGACTATACAGAGATTTTTATAATATAATAGAAGAACAATGACACCTGTAAAAGTTAATTCAGGTATTAAAAAGATACTTTCTTTCAAAAGTTCCAACTAATAAATCTGTTGGTAAACATAGATGAAATAAGTGGTAAAATAAAGTATTAATTTCTTATTAATATTGAAAGGCTATAATAATATTAACTTAGAATTAGCTCATAGGAAGAGTAGATATGGTGATGACAGAGTGACCCTGACATTAAGTATGGAGAAATTCTATTTTTTCAATATTGACTTTTTTCACAAAATACAGTGCGCTTTGCGAAATGACAAAATCTAAGATATGATTAAATTAGAGCGATTAAATAGATATAAGTAAGTATATACAGTCCTTCTTGGACAAAAGAAGACAGACCAATTTATCACAAAATAATGTGATGGAAAGCCAAGGTAAACACCCTGCTATTAATCAAGAAAATCATTATAATACTTTTTTAGAAAGAAAATGCAACTAAAAGTAGTCCCATACATTTTAATATTTTGGTGAACTTATGTTGACGTCATGTTTATAACTTTTGAAAACAAATGTTTTAATTTAAATTAAAAAGAGTTTTAATATTATTATTAATTTTATATTAATAAATGAAAAGTTGCAATTGGAAACTGGTTCAAAAAATTACATACAAAATAATATTTAAGACTGTTGTAGTATAAATTCTGGATTAATAAAATTAGTGGATGAAATTGATATTATACCTAGACCTGAATAAATATTCTCTTTAATATTTAAAATAAGCTAGTACATATATTTGTAGCCGTAACAGTGCTATAAATAGAGTTCTAATAGCAATAATATGTAATTAACTGTATGATATAGAAAGTATAAAAGATATATATTTCTTGTAATTTTTTTATTTGGGCTAAAGTAACATTAATAATGCTTAGGCATGATGTTCTGAATTAATGAAATTACTTATATAAAAATTTCCATTTTTTTCAATCTGAAGTCTACCAAATGTTTTATTTGAATTAAAGTGTTATTATATTCAGAGAATAAATAATATTATATTGAAAATGTAGAAATTTTGGCCTTGAATTGAACCATTAAAATATAGTTTAAGTTCTGGGACATCTTATATTTAAAAAAAATATTTGATTTTAAATGTCTTGTTTCTATTACAAATAGAACCCAGATTTTGCTTTGATTAATATTACAAAAATTAATTATATAATTTAATTAAAATCCAGAAACGTCAAAGTTTTATGAGAGTCTTTTGTTCTAACTTTTTCTCAAACCTAAGCAAATTTTAACTAATTGAAAGTTTCTCTTAGTATTATTAAAGCAAAAATAATCTCTAAGTTTTGGTATATAACCTAAAAATGACGAGTTGAACCTTTTTTTAAAACAATTTTGGAAGTTTCTAGATCAGAATAAAAATTCAATAAAATACAATGTTACTACAACGCCTTTTAATACTTAAGTAAACCACTTGACAGTTTACAGGTCTCAATTGGGACTTTTAAATTTACTCAGTGTATTTTTTAGGTGTTTGCTCACTGGAAATTTTAAGGTTGAAAAAACCTCATAAATACACTACATAGAGTTGTTCAACTTTTATTGGTCAACCCATATTTCACCTCATGTATACTTCAAATTATTTTGAACAGGTCTAAACAAATTTCAAATCACGTATCCAAACCTTGTGTCTAGCGCCTCTTCCTTATATTATGAGAAGTCTACATCGTGTTGGCCTCTTTTTATTTTTTATTTATTTAAAATTTCGAATCTTAAAACTTTTGACAGATTCCTACATGTCTCAAGAGGTTTCAGTTTAAGTGATCAATCGTCTATCAAGTTCTATCGTTACCTATATTACTTCTATCATAAGATGTCTGATAAGATCAACTCCTATAAAAGAGTGATCTCAGTATGCAATGCATGTAAGGCTCAAAAATTGAAATGTGACAGAGCTAGACCAAGTTGCTCCAGATGTTTGAGAGTCGGCAGACAATGTATCTATGGCGTGTCCAGCAAAAGAAATAACACACTTTTGGCAAGTGCTGCAGATAGTCTGGTTTCGCACCTTTCATCGGTATCCCGTAATTCTGTGTCCCCTGATTTTTTAGAAGAAACTCATAGTATGAGCTCAAATTCATCACCATTACTTCCACATGAATACAGCCAAAATAACCTGAATAATACTCTTACTTTGTTACCAAACATTACAATGGATATTTGGGATCCCAATACGCTTATCATATCTCATGGGTTTGCCACATACTATGATCTTCCTTTTGGTATCCACTGTTTAGTTCTTTCCGATCCTTTCACCAGACTTTTATGTGGTTCTCTTCACGGAAATATTTTGATAGAATTGCAGTGCCATATTGGAAATGATAAGACTCCAACCCTTGGTGGTAATTGCGGTTTATTCACTAACACTGGGGGTGAACTAAAAGGTCCTTTGAGCTTTTTGGAGAAACCACTTATGAAATGGATCGAAGAAAACAACGAGTATGTCAAAAATCAGCTACCTTTAGATTATTTTAATACAATCTATACTGTAGGTGAAATTATGCATCCCAACCTCTTGTTAACTATTGAGACTTTGCTAAGTGAGATTGAAATTATAATGATTAATAAGGAACAAGTGGACTTTTACTTAAGGAACTTTTATGAAAATATATATCCATTTTACCCTTTAATCGATATCCCACTATTTGAAAAACAACTGAAAGATATCTTGATTGATACTTCAGGAAGGTATTATAAATTTAATGTTTTGGATCGTACTGTGAGAAATAAAATCGAAACACTGACAACATTCGTTTTAATAATATCAATTTCAATCAGGTCCTGTCTAGATAATAAGGATCAGCTATTTTCAGGGAAAAAAAATGAAAGTGATACAGCCACTAATTTGATTATTTTTGCTCAAAAGCTGTTATCTTTGTTAAATGGATTTAAATACACAAATGAAAATGTTTTGTGTTGCTCTCTCTTACTTTTTATTGCAGAATTTTTGAGTCCTAACAATAGACAAGTGCATTCTTCTCATGATGATATACTCACTCTAGACTGTATAACTCGATTAGCAATAACGCTTGGACTTTACAATGATCCAATCGTTTATGAAAGATATAGGAACAATCCAAACTATGATAACAGTTCTGAAATCTTCAAACGCAAACTATGGATAACACTTCAAACAATTAGATTTCAAATTTTAACTGTCGATGGTGGTTTTGATGAAATGGATCTCAAATACTTACATAAGTTTAAGAATGTTAGAAAGAGTGGATACTCATTATTTGAAGACAGATTTAAAGAGTCATCGTTTTTTGACTATAAATTATTTACAATGTACGATGCTGTGTATGATTTCCATAAATTATTGGGTGGATTAATGATTTCTATTTCTCCAATGAATGAGACACAAAACTTATCTCAGATTCTCGATTGTGTTGTTTCAGCTGAAAATTTTATGAATGATAAGTTTTCACTTGAATCTATGGAAGAATTTCCAGCAGGAGAAGGTGGTATCATGGAGGACAGCTGGCGTCATGCCTCTCTAAATATTTTAGCTGTCAGAAACTTTAATAGACTAAATATGAACATTATGGGTTTGTCTAGTATCTTAGGGATCCAATCTAAGTTAGTAATGTACTTTGAGAAATTGTGCAAGGATGATAACGTAAAATGGATGGGGATATATCATACATTCTTGATAACAACATTCAAAAACTATGTTAAACTGTTGACCCTCATAACTTCGTACCTCAAGGGCTCATACTCACAATTTATTTTGGACAATCATAAATTTTGTTTAAATAGAACTATAATATACACCTTAGTAAAGTTGTGGAGAACCCAAACAAGTTTTATACTAAGATTGAGCTATAAGAAGACACAACTTCAACAAATTAATAACATCAACGACCCTACATTAAGCTCGCTAGAGGGTTGTCTAAATAGATTGGCTCAGTTATACCCACTAACAATTGTTCTATCAGAGCAATTAGAAGAAAAATATATTGGTGTTTACCAAGCGCTACAGGTAGTGAGATACTTATCATACCTTATCGAAAATGAATCGTTGATAGCTTTTGTCAATAAATTTTGGAAGATGATATTTAATTCCAGTAGAATAGCCGAGTCTGTCACCGAGAAGATTAATTCAAAATGGGGTATTGGGCCAAAGAGTGTTGATATCATTCAATCATACCTGGAGAACCCATCTGTTCTTAACAATATCGATCTAACTGTGATTAAAGAAATTACTAAAATTATAGATGAATCCAATTTAAAACTGAACAATTCTCAAACTCACGAAAGAAATTGGGAGAACCTTGATAAATTTGACATTTCCCTATTTAATGATGAGATGTTTAGTCAATTTGTCCAATCCAATTTTGAGTTTTTCTAAAACCTATATACTATTTAATAAAATATAGGCTGGAAATAATCATTTAACTGTGCTCACACTGGTTACTGAGTGTTTCTTCAAATAGACAAATTTATAGATATACTATAATATCTTTACTATTTCCAAATCTACAAGTAACTAAAGAGGCGTTTTTGATATTACACAATTTTAATTATCACCCTGAATTAACCATCAAAATTATTTTTCAACAACGCTCCTTTATTTCGATATTAAGTAGCCCCTACCTTTAATAATGCTGTAAATGTTCTATTTTAATTTATCGTGATAAAGCATTTCATCAAAAGTGAACCTTTTTTGTAGCCGGCAAGACCCTTAAAGTGATACTTGATTGATGGAAGGAAATTCAACCCCTAAGTAACAGTGCACAATTTCACTTCTCCCAGAAGAAACTTTGAGGATTATATAACAACCGTGTCACTAGAGATAAGATTCATTTCTTTGAAATAAGGAACTCTCTGCAAACATCTCATTGAACAGTCTAAAAAAAATACGTACCAAGCACAAAATGTCAGTGCTAATTTCTGGTTGTTTTGGATTTATTGCTAAACATATTATCCACGATTTATTAGACCAAAAATATAAGATCATTGGCACTGTTAGATCACAGGAGGAAAGAGAGAAATTATACAAACAGTTTGGTAACAACTCCAACTTAACACTTGAAATTGTAGAAGACATTCGCAAAGAACATGCTTTTGATGATGTCTTCAAGAAACATTCACAAGAAATTAAATATGTTCTACACACTGCTTCTCCATATGATTTGGAAACAACTAAATTCACAGAAGAATTATACAAGCCAGCTGTCTTCGGTACAAGGGCAATACTAAATGCAATCGAGAAGTACGGTTCCGATACAGTGGAGAGATTTGTACATACCTCAAGCTATGCCGCAATTATGGATTTTGAAACCGAAAGGGTGGAGGGCACAGTCTACACAGAGAACTCATGGAATCCGGATAACTGGGATCAAGCGCAAGAGTGTGCCAGTAGAGCATATAATGGTTCTAAAGTTCTTGCAGAAAAAGAAGTGTGGAACTTTGTAAAGGAAAAGGAGGGAAAGGTCAAGTTTAAAGTGACAACAATCAACCCAGGCTATGTATTGGGACCTCAGACTTTTGATGAAGATATTTCTAAAAAGTTGAATACTTCATGTGAAATTATAAATAAACTAATTCATACAGATCCTTCCTCAGAGATTAATCCTTCGGAAATCTATGGATGTTTTGTAAATGTTTTAGATGTTTCAAAAGCACATATACTTGCTTTTCAGAGAGATGAATTGATTGGGAAAAGATTGTTAATGTCTGAGGGAAGGTTTTCAACACAAGATGTCTTAGATGTATTGAATGAAGATTTCTCGGTCTTGAAAGGAAAAATTCCAATCGGATACCCTGGTACAGGAGCTATGCATCACAATATTGGTGCCACCGTCGATAACTCAGAAACTCACCGCCTGCTAAACTTCAAGTTTAAGAGCTTTAAAGAAACCATTGATGAGACCGCTGAACAAATTTTGAGGGTTGAAAATCGTCAAGGTCACTGAAACCTCCTTTTTCAATACATACAGGCATTTATTTTCCTAAATAACATTATAGTTGTTAACAATTAAATGAATTTATTTATGTTGATGTTGTATATATATTTGTACTACTTCAAACATGCAACTTTTATTAGTGGTGAATTTCTATGAGAAACAAACAGGTAAGAAGTGTGTGCGATAAAAAAAATGATGTAGTCTTACCAAGAAAACTATAAAAAAGTGCTAATTACAATATAAACCAGCATGGTGAAATCCCATCACTCAGTCTGAAATAACTTAGTAAGCAGAACACTCTCTATACTGTTGCTTTCTGTTTTCTCTAGATAAATAAATCTTTCTTGCAAGTTCTAAACCTAAACAAAATTACCACAGTAAGTATGATAACTTTAAAGAACTTCAAAGTACAGCATAGTTTAGCGTGGGCTGCTTACAGATGTGAGTACAGAGGGTTCACCTTCTCGTGTTTTGGGGTATTGTAAAAGAGGTAAAAGAGGATAACAAGCAGGACATGGAGGGCCTATCCAAGAAGGTGACTTCCCACGTGGGTTATATATGACCAAGTAAGCTCACACAATGTCAAATATGTATTGTTTCCTTGAAATATTAAATTGTTCTTTGTTTAAGAGAGGAACATTTTCTCTTTGTCAGCTAAGGTAAATTTTCAATCTACAATTTCCATTGTCAAAATCGCTTCTTCTCTCATTTTTCAAGATTGACGCAAGTACTCAAAACTATTTTCTATTTTGGGAAAAACACGTAATTATAGCTGCCTCTAAAAAACAATATCACTTCAGCTTTTATCGATAGAAGGAGACCGATGATAACAGACGGTTAATTCTGATGGAGCAAAATAGTAGAGGTGGTGAGGTTATATTATATAAATATTAATAAGACAAGACGGGCTAAAACATATATTCCTCCTACCTATTGCTTACTAAAGATATTTATTTTAACTAGGTGAAAAATAGTTAATGTACTCTGTAATGGGATGGTTGGCGAAGATGGAAATAAGTTACAGACAACAAACAAAACATTATGACAATTTAATACAAACATACCTCGTGTTCTAGTTTTGTTAGTTTGTTATAAGTCACTTTATGTCTACTAAACTAATCCAGATAGGAAGAATCATACAAAACGGCAAAAGAATAAAATTATGTTGATTCTCCAAACATATAAGAATACTTTACTGATATTTTAGAACATTGGAAGTTAGTTGAATTTGAAGAAAGAGTTCCACAAGATGCGGTGGTGCCTTTAGAATAGCAAAAGATAGAAAAATCTTCATGCATATGGTTAAATACAAGCACTCTTAACAGTGAATGTTACGAGAATCACAAGCTTTCTTCCAACTTGCTTAACAATGACCCTGAGCAGTTTTTGGTAAAATGGAACGGGGATGATGACCCCGAGCTACCTCAAAATTGAACACAAACTAAAAAAAGTAGTTATGCTCATACAAATAATGCTGTATTCCTTCATTAATTACATGGGTGCTTCTATATATACCCCTGGTCAAACGCAAATCCAGGAACAGTTCCAAATTAGTCATGTTACCGCGACTCTAAATTTATCAATGTACGTTCTAGGATATGGCCTTGGTCCCCTTGTCTCAGCACCCCTATCAGAAATTGCCAAAGTCGGACGTCAGCAAATATACGTTTTATATTTACCTTGTACATGGTAACCCAAATTGGTTGTGCAGTTGTTAATAGTGCTGGTGGTTTGATTGTTCTACGGTTCATATCTGGTCTTTTTTGTTCTCCAGCCTTAGCAACCATAGGGGCAACCATTGTGGATATTATCACACCCCAAAATGTTATTCCGATTACTGCTTCTTGGTCAGGCAGTTGTCTTCTTGCCCATGTTACTGCTCCACTAGTTGGTGCATGCATGGTAGTTAAAAGAGACTGGAGATGGATATTCTGGTTTATGACCTTTTTCTATCTAGTTATTCTAATCTTTTTCTTCCCAGAAACATCGCATAGTACCATTCTAGCTAGGCGTGCCAAAAGGTCAAGAATGCAAACAGGTGATTTCAGGTACTATACTGTTCAGGAAAAATTAGATGCTCTCATCTCGACTAAAGAGTTTCTACTGACTACCTTTTATCGTCCAATAAAAATGATTTTGAAAGAACTTAGCATCTTAGCCTTTGACATATACACAGCTGTAACATATGGATTGCTATACCTATATTTTGAGTCTTTCCCAATTGTATTCACTGGAATTTACAACTTTACTTTAATTCAACTCGGTTTATCTTATACTGGTTTTTCCGTAGGTACAGTTTGTGGATATTTTCTATTACTAACCTTCACATTTAAGTATGTTAATCTACGTCGGGCAAATGATACCTTTACTCCTAAAACTTACTTAATTTTACTTATGTGGATTGGTTGTTTGATGCCTTTCTCGTTATTTTTATTCGGTTGGACCGCTTCAGTGCATTGGATCTTACCAACTATATCTGAAGGCTTTTTTATCATAGCCTGTTTTAATTTGTTTCAAGTGACATTTTCATATTTTTCAGAAGATTATTCACAATATGTTGCTTCGGCATATGGTGGTAATAGTGCAATGAGATCGTCATTTGCCTGTGCATTCCCACTGTTTAGGATCGCCATGTATAACAGGTTTGCGGTTAATGGATATCTGATTGCTTGAGCCTCATCTTAAGTTGGTTTCATTACAGTCGCTTTAGCCGTAACTCCATTTGTTCTATACAAATACGGTCCACTGTGAAGAGCAAAATACTCTTTCACTGATTGTAAAGTATTTCCCCAAATCTATCTTTTATAACATAATATATATTCAAAATATAATAAAACATTTATGCCTCAGACATGTTTTTTCGTTGAGGGTCTAACATAATTAATGAGTTAGATTAGTTTGAAAAAAATGTAAAAGAAACTTAAGTTTAAGAATGGAAGTAACTTTTACAAAATGTGTCATTGTAATAGTACACAGACCTTAGACCACAACAGTGTACCTTCCTCCTTTTTAATTTTAAAGCTGCAAGGTGTTTCTATCCATTAGTGGATTTTTTGATCTTTTAAAAAAAGACATATGTCAAATAATTCCAAAAGGTGTTCAAAAGGCATAGGATTCCTATGACTTTTGTGGAAAGGTCTACAAAATTCCTATTGGGCAAGCTGGACTCAAGTTGAGCTAAATTATGTTTTTTAGATCGAATGACAGTGATAGACACAGTGGTTTTAGTAACAGGACATCTGCTACAGCATTTGAACGCAATTCCTTATTAGGATTTAATAGTAATAGTAAAGCATCTGCTACGTTATCTGTGAACCTAAATAACACGATAGGCGATACATCATTGATGTCTGTTCGCTCACTGAATGTGCCAACCAAGATGTCAATGCCTCATTTCTCATCCAATGCATCGTCAGGAGGTTCAATTAGATCCTATCCCTCAATTAGAAATCTGGAAACATCCGTTGATAAACTTTCCATATATAATACAACAATTGGGAGCAACAACCAGGTGGTCAATAGAAAAGTGAGTAACGGCTCAATTTTATCAAATTATATTTCCGAAAATGAGAGTTCAAATAATGGTCAGGAGAATTTAATGGACCTACTGGCTGAGAGTATGTACTCTTATACACCTTCTGATATCGGTGTAGAGGGCTATAGAAGGCCCATTGTTAGTAACGAGCTTCCAGATATTTTTAATACTGGCAAACAATTGAAGCAAGAGAATGATAACGAACTTGGGAAGCAAGATAAGAACTTCTTTATATTATCAAGTGCAGGAAAGCCAATCTTTATTATGCACGGGGACGATAAACAGGTAATTCCACTAGCTGGTATTATCAACACTGTTATTAATTATTTCCAAGTTAATGAACAAACTAACGTCAAAACAATATATCTTCGAAAGACAGGTCAAAGGTTCGTGTTTTTAAACAAATCTCCTATCATCATAATGATATACTCTCGTCAGGGGGAGACAACAAATGTGCTACAGGATCAATTAGACTTTCTTTATTCCTACTTATTATCTACACTAACTTCCAAAAACCTAGCTAAATTGTTTAAGAACAGATCTAATTTTGATTTAGGAACATTCTTAGCTCAAACAGATGTAGAAAATTTGAACGAAATCTGCTCTTTATTATCAAATCAATTTTATCCTGATATATTTCTGAATGCTTTGCAAAGTAACCCATTAAAAAAAACTATTAGAGCCAAAATTCACAACCAAATATTACAACAACTAAATGAGGATTCTGAACTGATACCAAGAGGGACACTATTGTATGGACTATTACTAACAGGAAAGGATACAAAGATGACTGCCGTTATCAGACCTCGTGGACATACATTGCATACAAGTGATTTACAACTTCTGTTCTGTTTGATACGGCGTCATTTCCGTTCGAATAATACTGATCGTGAATTATGGATTCCAATATGTTTTCCGAAGTTCAATTCTACTGGTTTTCTTTACAGTTATATTAAATTTCTATCATACGAAAGCAAGACGGTGTTAGTATTTATTAGTGCACAAAAAGATGCATTTTTTAAGTTGAAACTGTTCAGTGATAGACTTACCACTAAATTAATAAACGATAGGTCTATTTCTAAAGTGATAGACTCAGATAGAGAAATTTCTGGTTTTAGAATAAGAGATATTCAAGCACCATTAATTCATCATTTTATTTATAAATCAAAGAGACATGTTCAATATATTATGCCTACCGTAGAATATAATGTTAAGTTTCAAAATATCTTAGAAGATGAGGAAATCTATGAAAGTTCACATAGTGGTGATGAAAATAATGGAAACATCAATTTTATTAAGGATGAAAAAGCGTATCAGCAATTATATCAAATGAAACTACAATCATATTATAGAGAATTACACAATTCAATTATGACTGAAGATGGTCGTGAATCACTAAATAATACTGTGGTAAATTTTATTAACTGGGAAGGAATTTTATCAAATGGTGAGGATACATATGGTGAAAATCCGTATGATGAACACGGATCCATTTTCACTACTAAGGAAAAGATTCATATAATGGGGATGGTTTGGTCTACACCACAATTTGAGTTATATTTAATTTGCAATAATGGTGTTAATGACAAGAAGACCATTTCAAGTAGTGCTAGAAAGATTTTACGTTGGTGTCAAAAATATGAAGAAAGACTATTCATCCAAAATGGTGCCATATTTTAGTAAATGCCTTACCAACTTTTTAAGAAAGACACTGTTAATTGCATACATAATTTTATATACAGGTTTTTATAAAAGTATAATAAAAAGCAAAATAAAGACAGCAGGTAAGAAAAAAATAAAGTTTATATTAAAATTTAAATAGTAAAAGGGTTCTTTTATTCAAAAGTACAAAAGAGAAAAAGGTTATTTTTGGATATTATTATGTTTTTTGTTGAAAAATAAGAATGTTCATGTTGAAATGCCAAATAGTAATAATATATAATAGGGTGGGAATTTGTTTTTACATTAATTTATTGTTAATGAAAGTTTTATCTAGTGGTAAATACCACTAAACATGCTATGTTGAATGCGAAATTTGATTAATCATTTGAAATGGAAATTATTAACACCTACTTCCTGTTGAATTAAGTAAAGTAATAAAGCATCAAATTGATAATCTTGTAAAAGGAAAAAAAAAAGAGAAAAAACAGAGGGTTTGAAAAGAAACAGAGATCAACTTTATAAGCTGTTTAATAATTCATAAATTTTATCATCTTTGGAAATAAAGTCATTATCGACAATGTTGACTAAAACATAATCATGTAATAAAGTATCTAATAAATTGACACTTTTATTAGCTTCGTTATCCTTTAAGGTCAATTTCCACTCTTCAATGATACGATAAAATTCTTCTTTCCAAGCTAAGAAAGAAACTTTTTCCACAATGGTTGGTTGAACCACTTCTCTACCTGGGAAAATTCCCCAAGTAACAGCATTAGCACGAGAACCATCTGGATGATTTGAATTCAAATTACCATCTACATCGACAGCAAAATACGTCATCATTTCATTATTAGCTAAAGTCGATTCTAGACCTGGTAATTTACTTTTTGGTAAAAGGAACTCTAAATATTGTTTTTGATACACATACCCATCCTTTGGACCCCAACCATGAATCTTATCATTTGATCTAATACCATTAATTTGTGGTTGAGAATTTATAGTAAAGATTAATTTATTATTTAAATTTAGTAAATGTTGTAACATTGTATCGACTTCATGATTTAATGGTGTATCACACCATGGTAAACATACTAATTTACCAGTTAAATAATTATTCACTAATAAAGCAATATCATTTAAAGTCTTTGGTGTAGCCCATAATTCTAAAGATTTTTTATTTGATTGTCTAATTAATTGTGAACCACAAAGATCTAATCCACCAAAAGCTGGCGAAGAAGAATCACCAAATCTACCATTTGGAAACTCATCAACGGCCCATTGAGAAGTTCTAGCAACATAAGAGTAAGGTCTACGCTTCCAAAAAATTGGTCTCACTTCTTCATTTTTCCGATTTGGGTTTAATGATTTTCTCCATGGAAAATTTGATGAATTTTGATTAATGACTTCACCTTCAGTTGGTAAAAGGCCTAATCTTTCTAAGATCATTAATGGGGCCTTTTCTAAATTCATTGTATATAAGTGTAAATGATTAATATAGCCAGAATCAATCAATTTTTGACACATTTGAACCACTAATTGAGTACCAACTTCTCTAACTAATTCATCATCATCTTTAATTGGATCTAATTGAGCAGTAAATTCTCTTGGTATATTAATCGCACCCCATGAGGCTCTTCTTAAGAAAGTATCATAAGTAGTAATTGGCATAATACCAGGAATAATTGGTACATCAATACCAAACGCTCTAACGTCTTTACACCATTGAATGAAGTTATCAGCATCATAAAACATTTGAGTAATGATAAAACTTGCCCCCGCATCAACTTTTTCTTTTAAATACTTTAAATTATTTTCAAAAACAGTTTCTTCTGGATGACCTTCTGGATAACCAGCGACACCAATTTGAAAATGGTTACCATATTTTTTCTTAATATAAGTGACTAAATCTTTAGCATAATGGAATCCACCTTCAATGGGGGTCCATTGTTGTGAATCATGTGGTGGATCACCTCTTAAAGCTAAAATATTTTGACAACCAGAATTATAAGCACTTTCTAATGCATCATCAATTTGTTGTACAGGCATATTTGTACAAGTTAAATGCATACATGTTTCTAAACCTAGAACAGATTGAGAAGTAGCCACTAATTCAGTGGACATTTGTGATAAACGACCACCACCAGCATTCCATGTAATATCAACAAATTGGGGTAAAGAAGCTTCAAACATTCTATCCATTCTATCATAAAGATTTTGAACCCCCTGAGTAGTCTTTGGAACAAAATATTCGAATGAAAATGTTGTCTTATTTGAAGTTTCATGATATTTATCTAGTTTCTCAGTGATATGCATCTTTTCTGAGAGTGAACTATTGGGTAATTGTGGTTATTTGAGATGGATTTAATATATTAAAAAGGGTTGTTTTAACGATAAGTGAAAAAAATAAACAAAAAAAAATAATTGAAGAGGCAGAAACGAGGATATATATATATATACTTGTTTTCTCTGTATGTCTAATCGTTGAGATTACAATAATATATATATATATAATACTTATGTGTTTGTATCTGTGGTAATATAACTCCTAGGGTTTTGTTAATGTATATGATTTACACAGTTACACAGTAATAATTTACACTATATTCTTTTTTTAAAATCTTAATCTTTCCTTAAAAACGAAATTTAAAATTTCAAACTGTGAAAAATTCCAGTTTTTCCAAAAATTTGAGTCATGGCGGCCCGGAAATTTCTTAAAATTTCATTCCGTTTCCGGGGATGAGATTGAATTATATATTATAGATTATATATTATAGATTATATAGTGATGTGAATGTCTTGTTATTGAGATGAGATGAGATGAATGAGATAAGATGAGATAAGATGAGACGAGATTAAGATATAAATATAAGTGATATTATCTATTGTAATAGACAATTCCTGCAACAACATATGCAAAGAACAAACCAGATAATTGTTCTGCAATGGTATGGAAACTAGTAGTAGTGACAACTAAAGACCAGGACCATATGATTAATAACCAAATCATAATTAATATTGCTTGATCCCAAAAGATAAATTTAGTTATTAATGGAATTAACCTTAAACATTTTAAAATTGTGTTAGACCAAGTAATATCCTCATTTCCCTTGGTATCCTTTCCAGATGGTTTCATTGCAGAATTTTCCTTTCCCTTGGGGTTATAATGATACTTTGACCATGCAATATTGATCATACGTGGTAATTCACCCAATAATAACATGATCATTAATGTCAATAAGAAGATATGACCAGATGGATCATGTCCACCAGTCCAATATCCACCATATTGTCTACACTGCACAGAAGTATTTAATGGAACTTCTTGTCTTACTGCATCTCTAATAAAGTTATTTATCTTAATATTACATTCCGTATGGGAATGATTTAATCCATCTTTAAGACAAGTTAATGATTGTAATAACATTTCGTCTTCTAATTTATCACTTGTACTTAATTTTGTTAACACTTTTTCTAAGATATGGAAACTTTTATCAATCCTACGTGTATTATTATCATGGAATGTATTATCTAGTTCACCCATTGAATTCCAAATATTGAAATGACACTCACCACCAGTCCATAAAAAGATTAAATCCATAATTGGGGGTAAATTTATTAAGGGGATATGTTGTGTAAAACAAAACCACCAAATGGTTAAGATTACATATCTTCTAATAACAGATTTTAATCGGTGAACATTATATCTATAACAACACCAAAACAAAACTAGAGTAGTCCAAAACCAACCATTCTTGACCAAAACAGTATTTACTAAACTATCTTTGTTAACTTCAATGAAATATCTAGTAAATTTTGTTGAGGATAAAAGATATCCTAATGTTATAAGGGAGGGGCAAAGTAATAATGTAAGCCATTTATATATATGTTTATAATTTTTACCCATTTTTTTTGTTCTGGTACCTACTTCCTGTTTGAAAGTTATAATTTTATCTATTCAACAAATAACATATATTTATATATTCTCCTTGTTGCCTCAAATATGCTTTTAAAGTGATACGTCAACTTCTAAATTATTTCATTTTAGGTTTGGAAATTTCATAAAATAGCAAATAGGAAAAATATTAAAATCTTTAAAAAATTATAAGTTGAATTCGAACAGAAACTATGCCAACAATACAAACCTCAGCAATAATTAAAATTCTCCAACGATGGAGACTAACCCAGTCACACAAGAGAGTGAAAATAACCCCATACCAACAAGATTTGAAGTCGAATTGGAATTTGTTCAATCTTTGGCTAATATACCATATGTTACATACCTTTTCACACAACAACAATCTAAAGAAAATAATAATTTCAATTGGAAAAGTCCCGAATTTAAGAATTATTTAAAGTATTTAGAGTATTGGTGTCAACCACCATATAGTCAATGTATCGTTTACCCCAATGCATTACATGTTTTAAAACTAATCAATGGGTTTTTTGAGACTAATGCTACTGTTAATGAAGATGGTATGTTAGATGGTGTTGACGAGTTACCCCGTTTCTTACAATTACGAGGCCCACACCTAATGAATGAAATGGTTAATCGTTGGGAACAGTAATTTTCCTACACATAGGGGCAACGTTTTTTTGGCCTGGTCTATAACGTATTCATAATAAGTTTCCTTATAGTTTCCTATCGCAAGATTAGATCCGTTCCAGCATATCTATTGGTCCAGTTAACCTTTAAACATTCTACTGCCATTTATGTTACAATATGATATTTTTAATAATAATATAACTTGCCACTGCCGCTTCTATTCATTATATGCCCAACGGTTGCAACAGCATTCTTTTCTCCATTGTCCTTTTTTTTTTTTTGAGAACGTGTAAATTGGTTGCAAGAAGTAGTTGAGCTGCCGTTATAGGAATATGACAGATAAACCCCTCTTTACTTTGTTTACATATATCCATTCATATAATCTGCCCTAACAGATAAATAAGTATATATATAAGTGTATATACATTACGAAGAGGATATCTCACTATTACATTTTTACAAAGCTTATTAAAATTTCCCCTAAACGAACTATATTTATTAAAACACTTCACAAAGGCATACAAACCAAATATCAGTCAATATGCCAAGTGAAAGTACTATTAGAAATAAAGAGTTTGATCTCTTAGGATCATCAAACAAGATCTTAGTGGCTAACCGCGGTGAAATCCCAATTCGTATTTTTCGTACTGCTCATGAATTATCAATGAGGACAGTGGCCATTTATTCTCATGAGGATAGATTATCTACACATAGATTAAAAGCTGATGAATCATATGTGATAGGTGAACTGGGACAGTTTACCCCAGTCGGGGCATACTTAGCCATTGATGAAATCATTTCAATTGCAAAGCAACATAATGTTAATTTTATCCATCCTGGTTATGGGTTCTTATCTGAAAATTCACAATTTGCCAAGAAGGTTGCTGAAGCTGGGATTACATGGATCGGTCCACCATCCGAAGTGATCGATTCCGTAGGGGATAAAGTCTCTGCGAGAAATTTGGCTTATAAAGCAAATGTACCCGTGGTACCAGGTACTCCAGGTCCTATTGAAACTGTACAACAAGCACAAGATTTTGTTAATCAATACGGTTATCCAGTAATTATTAAAGCTGCTTTTGGTGGTGGTGGTCGTGGTATGAGAGTTGTTCGTGAAGGTGATGATTTAGAAGATGCATTCCATCGTGCTTCCTCTGAGGCAATGACCGCCTTTGGTAACGGAACATGTTTTATTGAAAGATTCTTAAATAAGCCAAAACATATTGAAGTACAATTATTAGCTGATAATTATGGTAATGTGGTCCATTTGTTTGAAAGAGATTGTTCTGTTCAAAGAAGACATCAGAAGGTTGTGGAAGTAGCACCCGCCAAAACTTTACCTCGTCATGTTAGAGATGCTATCCTAACTGATGCTGTAAAATTAGCTAAAGAAGCAGGATATCAAAACGCTGGGACTGCAGAATTTTTAGTGGATGATCAAGATAGACATTATTTTATTGAAATTAATCCAAGAATTCAAGTAGAGCATACCATTACGGAAGAAATTACTGGGATAGATATTGTAGCCGCTCAAATTCAAATCTCTGCAGGTGCTTCTTTAGAAGATTTGGGATTATTACAAGATAAGATCACAACCCGTGGATTTGCTATTCAATGTCGTATCACCACTGAAGATCCAGCTAAGAATTTTCAACCTGATACAGGTAGAATTGAAGTTTATGGTTCAGCTGGTGGTAATGGTGTCAGATTAGATGGTGGTAATGCTTATGTTGGCGCTGTCATTTCTCCACATTACGACTCTATGTTAGTGAAATGTTCCTGCTCAGGTTCTACCTATGAAATTGTTCGTCGTAAGATGATTCGTGCTTTAATTGAGTTTAGAATCAGAGGTGTGAAAACAAACATCCCATTTTTATTAACTTTATTAATGCACCCAACGTTCATCAATGGTACATACTGGACTACATTTATAGATGATACTCCACAATTGTTTAAGATGGTCTCTTCCCAAAACAGAGCTCAAAAATTATTACATTATTTAGCTGACGTTGCGGTTAATGGTTCTTCTATTAAGGGCCAAATTGGGTTACCAAAATTAACAAAGACTCCTGACATTCCTAATTTAACTAATGACGATGGTTCAATTATTGATGTTAACAAATTGCCCCCACCATCTGGGTGGAGACAAATCTTATTAGAACAAGGTCCTGAAGCATTCGCTCAACAAGTAAGGAACTTTGATGGTACCTTATTAATGGATACCACTTGGAGAGATGCTCATCAATCTTTATTAGCTACCAGAGTTAGAACATATGATTTATTAACCATTGCTCCTACCACAGCACATGCATGGTCAGGTGCATTTGCATTAGAATGCTGGGGTGGTGCTACCTTTGATGTTGCCATGAGATTTCTACATGAGAGTCCATGGGACAGATTGAGAAAGTTGAGAAAGTTAGTTCCTAATATCCCTTTCCAGATGTTGTTACGTGGTGCCAACGGTGTCGCTTACTCTTCTTTACCAGATAATGCTATCGATCATTTTGTAAAACAAGCCAAGGAAAATGGTGTTGATATCTTTAGGGTATTTGATGCTTTGAATGACTTGGAACAGCTGAAGGTCGGTGTTGATGCCGTTAAGAAGGCTGGTGGTGTTGTTGAAGCTACCATTTGTTACTCTGGTGACATGTTACAACCCGGGAAGAAGTACAATTTAGATTACTACTTAGAAATTACTGAAAAGATTGTTCAAATGGGTACCCATATACTTGGTATCAAAGATATGGCGGGTACACTTAAACCAGCTGCTGCAAAGTTATTGATTGGTACTTTGAGAGCAAGATACCCAGACTTACCTATTCATGTCCACTCTCATGATTCCGCAGGTACATCTGTTGCTTCTAATGCTGCATGTGCCTTTGCGGGTGCTGATGTTGTTGATGTTGCGATTAATTCTATGTCGGGTTTAACATCCCAAGCTTCTGTTAATGCTTTATTAGCTTCTCTAGATGGTACCGTTAAAACTGGTGTGAATGAAAGATATGTCCGTCAATTAGATGCTTATTGGGCTGAAATGAGACTGTTATACTCATGTTTCGAGGCAGACTTAAAAGGTCCGGACCCAGAAGTTTATGAACATGAAATCCCAGGTGGTCAATTAACGAACCTACTATTCCAAGCCCAGCAATTAGGGTTAGGTGAACAATGGACGGAAACTAAGAGAGCTTACAAAGAAGCCAATTGCTTACTAGGTGACATCGTTAAAGTCACCCCAACATCGAAGGTTGTAGGTGATCTAGCACAATTCATGGTGACAAATAAATTGACTTCAGAAGATGTAAAAAGATTAGCCAATTCGTTGGACTTCCCTGACTCTGTCATGGATTTCTTTGAAGGGTTGATTGGTCAACCATACGGTGGGTTCCCTGAACCATTAAGAAGTGATATTTTAAAGAACAAGAGAAGGAAGTTAACGGTCCGCCCAGGTCTGGAATTACCACCGTTTGATTTAGAAGGTATTAGAGAAGATTTAACTAACCGATTTGGTGATAACATAGACGAATGTGATGTTGCCTCTTACAATATGTATCCAAAGGTCTATGAAAACTTCCAAAAGATCAAAGAAACATATGGTGATTTATCTGCTTTGCCCACCAGAAGCTTTTTGTCACCATTAGATATTGGCGAGGAGATTGAAATAACTATTGAGCAAGGGAAAACTTTAATTGTTAGATTGCAAGCCATTGGTGATTTGGATAAAGAAACTGGTGTGAGAGGTGTCTATTTCGAATTGAATGGAGAAATGAGAAAGATTCTTACTGTAGACAGGTCTCAAAAGGTCGAGTCTGTTGCTAAGCCTAAGGCTGACAGCCATGACCCATTGCAAGTCGGTGCACCTATGGCAGGTGTAATTGTTGAGGTTAAAGTGCATAAGGGCTCTTTGGTCAAGAAAGGTGAAGCTGTTGCGGTATTAAGTGCAATGAAAATGGAAATGGTAGTATCTGCTCAAGCTGATGGTCAAGTCAAGGATGTTCTTGTAAAAGATAATGATAACGTCGATGCATCTGACCTAATTGTTCTTTTAGAAGAGATCATTAATGATGATGAAGCTGATGCATAAATTTGCCTCTATCCTTTTAATTTCAAAAAGTTTTTTTATCTCTTAATAATAATATTATTTTATTGACTACATAATTATATGCTTGTATATCCTTAGTTAATCAATTCTTTTCGTCATTTTCTAAATGTTTTTCTTTGACTACTTGCGGTTGGTCTGGATACTCTGCTAGACACTCTCGGAATATTAGAATTCTTCTTGGGAAGTCTCTTTGGATCAGGTCTTTGGGCTCTGTTATTAGCCACTGTAGAAACTCTTTGATTAGCATTAATGCCACCTCTACGTTGAAGACGTTCCACGCTGCTAGATGTACCAGTTTTTTTACCGATGTTGCTATGTTGAGGGTTCTTTACCCTTTCTAATTCTGTCTTTAACTTCGTTATTTCTTCCGTACGTTTCACTATTGGATCCTGTCCTTTTTCCATAGATTCTAAATACTTGATATACTCAGTATTTTTCATCATTTTATTTAAGTAAGTTGCTTGTGATTGAATATTGACCCATGTATCTAGAATGAAATTGGTAGATTTACAAACTTCGTGTATTCTATTCAAATTCTTGGGAGTGACGGTACTAAGAATTTCATTCACTTTATCAACCATTTCAATAATTCCGTGAAGAGAGCTTCTTTCTTCAATGACGGATTGTGTAGCTAACGACGATATTTGACTCATAGAAGCTTGTAATTTGGAAGTTATTGTAGCACTATCTAATGTACCTCTCTTCTTCTCAAAAATTTGAGGGATGATTTTGTTTATGGTTTTCTCATCAAATGAGTTTTCTGACATTGATGGCAATTATGATATATAAGTAATGGATTCTCTGTAGACCCCTTAAAGATAGTAGGTTGTGTTCGGATATGTTTTCTATATTCTGTGTTTGTTTACCTTTTCAATATAATCTTAAATTTCACCAGTGTTGAAACTTTAAAAAAAAAAACTTACTGAAAAGGAATCTGCGTTAGAGAACAGAGATGAGTAACCAAGACCATCCCTGTTTAGTTATTATAGAATACTATCAAGCTTCAGATTATATTAAAATGGATGATAACACCAAGAAAGGATTGATTTCCAATTTGAAGACAGCATTTGTTGATCAGAATGAAGATCCAGTCTCGCTTGTAACAATCATTGACCTTTATGCCACACAATTCGACAAGGAGGGTTCCAGAGAAGATATTGTAAATTACTTGACTAATCTTTACCAACTTTTAAAAGCTAACGAAAACATTGTTCATGAAATTGGCTGGGATCTGCCTAAGGTTTTATTGGATTTATTCAGCGAAAAGAATATTGACTTAGATGAAAAACTGACTGAGAATCGAATTATCACTTTAGTTATGAGGTGTTTCACTGAGATCGCACAACTAGGTAATGCCAAGGAGTGTTTATTGACAGGCTGTGATCTTTTATCCACATTGTCTTTTAATTCTGACTCTGATGAAGAAATGACAGATGAAGCAATTTATGGATCTGAAAGCAGCAAGGAAGACAAAACTGAGGTTCCAACTCCAGAAGACGAGAAAGAAGCAAATGTCAATGATTCAACTGGTAAACCTGAAGAACAAGAGACATATGTTGCCAAAAGCAGTAGAGATTTTATTCCTAACTTAAAGATCCATTTAATCTTCCAATTACTAGGCAATACTTTGAAACGTGTCAAGACATTATACCCTTCCAAATTTTTAGGTATGGCTATTTCTTCTATCTTGGCATTCTTAAAAAAGAATGCAGACACAATAGAAGACCCGTCCTTTGTTCTTCATCGTATCTATGAATTAACAGCCAATTACAAGCCAACAATTTTACCTTACAACGACGATATAGACATTCCGAAAAAAGATTACGAGAAGTTGGTTACCGCTGAACATGATCTCTCCTTAAAGTTACTTCAAGAATTTATTACCCTTATCCTTTCCATGAATTATAAAAGAAAGGAATTAAATTTTGACTTAATCTATTATTATTCGTTAATTAAGAAATCTGATAATGTGGACTTCCATGATGTTGAATTTGAACAGCTATGTTCACAGTATATTTCATTATCAGATAAATTTGATATAGATGTAAAAGGTGAATTTCTAAAATGCTTGGATGAAGCTGAGAGGATTTATGAACCAATTTTAAATAAGACTACAACCTCTTCTGAAACTGACATGAACCAGATGGTGTACCAGTTAGCCTACACATATAACATGAAAAAGTCTTTGGAAACAAAAACTCTGGAATTGAATCCACAAGGTGCAATAATTCTTTCCGCATTCTACTACTTAGTGAACAAAAAGTGCCTTATTTCTAAAATTGATGTTCAAAAGATCATTTGCCTGTACTTAACATATTCCACCGCATCGTTGTACTCTTCTGTATATGACAATAAGGGATTGGAAAGTGTCTGTAGATATTGGTTATGGGAAGCAGTAACACAAACACCAATTGGATTATTGAAATCTACATTAAAGGGTATGAAACCTGTCATAATCAAAACATTTTTACAATTGTTGCTAGTGAAGACATGTGCTAATACTGACGAGCATATCAGAAGCGTCTCTTTTATTTTATTAACAAGGATATTTTGTTTAATGCCTGAGGATGCTTCATACGACTTTATTTTTGATACATTGTTAACTTGCCCATATGGAAACGCAAAGACCACAATTTTAAAAATATTAAAGGACTTAATGACTAAGAACTCAGGCTCTGTTACCAGCCCACCAGGAAAGCAAGAAGTTTCTTCCATCACAACAGCTTTAAAGGGCTTAAATGTTGATGGTATTTCAAAACCACCTTCTTTACCACCTAGGCCATATGTTAGTATTACTGATGATAGAATGGCCGCTCTTCATAGCTTGGCAATTATGTCTATTGACAAAGTTACAGGGGAACTCGAATCCGGTAATAAGACTAATGTTTTGTTAACTTTAAGTTATATGAACTTTTTTGTTGGTTTGAGAAATAAATGGAACAAAGATCTGTTACATGTCATTAATGAGGAAGTGAAGAGAAAAATAATAAACCAAGTCTCATCTGTAGAAAAAGAGGAAATTCCAGAACTACAATTTATTGTCTTGGCAAACGATACATTAAGTAATTTTTTAAAGATATAATTTATTTGAATATAGATTGTATAGCGTCTATACATATAAAAAAGTACTTATCTATGAAAACCAATATAGGCGTACCTTAAATTCATTATATTATCCATGAAATGCGAAAATGAAAAATCTAAAGATCTTGAAAATAAGAAAAGAGCTACTGATGAGGATGACTACTAAATCGTAGTACAACAATTCACTTATAATAGTAAACTGGTGATGTATACTGATTGGTAATGTCAATAACTAGGTATCAGAAAGTATTTGTCCGGTGCAAACAAACTAAGGCTCTTAAAAATATTTCTCAAAATTTAGATTTTACCAAATATTCTCCAATTCAACCAGTTAAAGATGGTTTGGCGCCATATGTTTATGAAATTATGAAAGCATTTCCAAATGGATCCAGATATGTTAATCAACAACATTATTATCATAACCAAATGACCTTAATAAAGGAATATGCTAATAAGACTCCACATCCTGTATCATTGACGCAATTGGCACAATATTATGATGATTCCACTGGTCTAACTAAAAACAAAATTATTAACTCAGGTAGGTTCGTTAAGGAGGAATTGGTTGTGAGAGTAGCAGGTAAGCTACTTGTTTTGCAAAATTTACCTTTCGATGTAGTAAACAATTTCCATTTTGCACAAGTGTATGAATCTTACTATGATATCTTTGAAAGATTTAGAAAGTTTCCTTCAATTAAGACTTTGGAAGATAACATGAAGTTTGCAGAATTTACAAGAAAGATATTGCAGGACTTTAATTCTCTAAATTTACCCCATTTAGTTATGGGTGCATTGGAATGCTCAATCTTGGATCTTTATCCAACCGATAAAATGGATGCACTATTATCAGAATTATTAAGAGCCCGTATTTCGAGAAGATTGATTGTTGAAGAACATTTAAGTGTCACATCAAATTACATGAGTGGGAAGAAAGAAAACACCTTGGTCCTTGGCGATATTTTCCAAGAATGTTCTGCAATGGACTACATTATGGAGGCCTCAAAAACATGTGAGAAATTTATTAAAGGAACTTATTATGACACTATCCCACTACCGAAGCTGATTATAGCAGGTGAGACAGATTTGAAATTTTATTTCTTACCATCTCATTTGAAATACTTATTCAATGAAATATTGAGAAATGTATATGAAGCTACTATCAAAGATTTTATACGGAAGGGACTAGAGCAGCCTGAACCTATTAAAATCAGGATAGTCAAAAATGATGAAAGCTATATTTTTAAGATATCAGATAAAGCAGGTGGTATTCTACACCCAAATGAAAATATTTGGTCTTTTGCAAAGTCTAAAGAAAGAGCCAAGGAATCTTTACAAAATTTTCATAGATTACCAGGCCTTCAAACTGTTTCCTTATATGATCATATTTACCAAGACAAAATAAATCAATCCAATACGTCCACTAAAACTGATGACTCAGTTTTAAAGAATGATGTTATGACCAGACCTTATATGAGAACTTCACTAGAACCAATGACACATTGGAACTTAAAGAAAGGTCCATTCAGCTTTAAAACTCCACTAATCGAGATGTCAGAAAGAGCTCTTCGTTATAAATTAGGGATTGGACTTGCCATGTGTAAGGTATATGCAGAATATTGGAATGGTGAGTTATCATTACATTCTGTTCCTGGTCATGGGGTAGACACTGTCCTCAAACTAGGAAATCTTTTGACTCACACCGAGAAAAAACAATTGGACAAGGTGTAAAGACGATTATGCAAACCTTTAATGACAATGATGAGTATACTGTATTGAATATATGTACAAGATAGTAAATATATCTGTGCTATAGGCCTATTAAGATTCTATTTTTTCTATAACTATATTTTCTATTTAAAAATAATAGTATTCAACGTTTCCTGAGAATTGAAATTGTTTTCTTATTGTGAACCTGCAGAAATCATGTAGTAAATAGATAGATAAATAGCTGTGAAAAGAGTTTGGGATAAGCCAAAGTAAATAATATGATAATATGAGTTTTGAACAAATGAAACCCTGAACTCTATGATAAAGAGAACAAGTAGAAATATATAATGAAATAAAGATAGTAGATTAAATGAACTTTTAATAGTCAGGAAACTCCTCTAATTTACGAGTAAAGATAGTTGTTTGTGTTTATGTTATATTCACCTGAATAATCTAGTAGAAAGGCTCACTCTATTGCTTACCTCTGTGTCACGAATGTAGTATTGTAAATTAATCTGCCATACTAGTTCATCTCATCGCGTACAAAAGATTTAAACATTTTTTCTCACTATAATTTCCAACAAAAGGCTTGAACAATGCCTACTAAAAATATTACAAGGATTAACCTAACAATACTTCACCACTAAAGAATTATCCATCTAAAAGAATGTTGAGGCTAATACCTGTGATAGAGAGATCAACAAGAACACATTACACTTGTATCCTAAGAAATACCTCTTCAAGTTCTTGCCAAGTACCAAAATATTCTAAAGGGGAGGTTCCAAAATCATTACTTTTGAGACAAGAACAAAGGTTGAATACATATGACAAAAAATCCTTAGGCGATGAAAATGTAATGGGTTCTGCAATGACAGATGTCTTTAATTTATTCAAACCAAATGCAATCAGTAGAGAAGATGAAGAGTTGACTGCTAAAGAAAATGAACGGAAGATTTCCAAATTTATTAAGAGTGTTGATTTCAACACTTTGCTTGAAAGTAAATTTCAACTAACTAAGCCATCACATATGTTAAATCGAGATTGCATTTTGCACAATTTTAAGTTATTAACTCCTTTCGAATATGATGTTATTCACAAATTTGTTACTGATTCAGATACATGTTTAAAAGATTGGAAAAGTCTTCCACAGTACACGAAACAATTACAATACTTTATGGCATACGGACCCATTGGTCCAAGAACTGGCCTTCCATTTAATAAATCACCCTTTATTGAAATTAAACCCAGTAAGGACACTTTAAGTCGAATAATCATAGCCGCTTTTCTTCTTGCTTCTTCACTGGGGTTTGTAAAATATAAATTTACAACAGAAGATGACAATACAAAATGACCGTAGCCGACTAATAATATTCCAATAACTTGTAATTAGAATTATATTTATATTTAGTATACATATGTTTTATATAGATAAAAGTAACAAGCATATAATTTTAACGTGCTAGTTCCATTCTATTTCTCTAGACATCGCAAGTTATTTGGTAAGGATCTATCTGTTCAAAAGTGCAATGCCATAATTTGCTATTTATTGACTTAATCACTATCTTCTTCATCACTATCATCATCCATATCTTCCATATCGTCTTCCCAAGACTTTTCCACGGTCTCTTTAACTCTCTTGATATATTGAGATTTATGATCTTTGAATAAAGTAGCGGCTTCTACGTTGGCTGGTGAAGCAGGGTTAGGATCGTTGAACAAACTTTGAATGGAGGTCAATATAGATGCTACATCATAGGTTGGGGTCCATCTATTTTGTAAAATATCTAAACAGATTTCACCATTAGCATATACGTTGGGATGGAACATTTCACTTAGGAACTTAACGTGTGGTGGTTTATTTGGGTATTCTTCATCAAATTCTAAAAGTAATCTGAAAGTACCATCTTCATATGGAGTATCCGCAGGGCCAATGATCATGGCATTCCATATCATAACATTGTCTGGTAGTGGGGAAGCGGAAACTCCTGGTGGTGCATCTTCTTTCATACGCTAGTTTAAAATATAAATTAAATTATTTAATTCCTTGTTAGTAAATATGATTCGGTAATGAGGTTTTATTTGTGGTAATTGTTAGGATCACTTGCAATCGTATATTAAAGACATACTTTAAAATCTCTCATAAGTCTTCTTCTTGCTGGAGTAGACATTCTGTAATGGTTCTATATCTGGTCTGTGATGATTTATATTAGCTAGTCAATGTAAATTGATAATTATTGACTTTTCACACCGTCTATATTCCACTTTACGTAATGTTGGTTGAGAATATTGAAATATTGATGGTGATTGAATTTAAAGAATTTGAAAATATAATTAATTATCGTTACGAAAAAGGCAGTAAAAGGGAAACAGACAAACAAAAGTAGTGGTCTCTGATAAAGAGTATTGAACTTATTGTACAGACAAGCTGGGAATATATCTTCAGTAGTAGCGATTCACCTCTAATTATATTGTGTAATTGGATTACAGGTTTTTCAGATAAAAGAAGAAAACGGTAATGTACTTTTAATGCAAGAGAAGAAATGGCAATAATACAATAATCTTAGCTTCCGAAACACTACCTGGATGTTGACGGTTATAAAAGGATTACTTGTAGATGAAAGTCAAATCTCCAAAGAAATTTCTTCTATGATCATTATTTGTTTGAAAATCTCTTGATAAACTTATACAAACAAATCTGGGTTAAAGGAAGCAAAAATGGAAAACAAACTGTTTCAAAAATCAAGGTTAAATAATACAGGCCTTTAAAGAATACTTTGTATCTATTTTTAAATACTGCTTAGCTCAATTTACTAAGAATGGTATTATTTTGTGAATGTTAGTTACCATATTCAAAAAAGTTCGAGTTAAAAGGTTTTTCAAGTCAAAATAATCGATGAATATTGCAAAATAATATGGTTATTGTGGTACAAATATAACAGTAAGAATAACCTTTGCTTTCGCCCACTAACAGTTGTTTTTTTTTTGTCTCACGCTTCTTTTTGTTCATTTAAACCTCTTTTAGATCTGCCCTACTATTTCTTATCCTTACTAACTGATATATATATAAACCAAAGTAATCTGGTTTATTCAAGCATTACTTTCTCTTTATTTCATTTATTAAACTCTATATATTATGATTTATCTATATTAGTCAAATAAGGCAACAAGTCATACTTTCACTATAATGAGTGGGAGTATCACAACAAGTAAAATAAAGAATGTGTTGTAATATAATACGGTTATTGTATCACCAATATAATAGTGGCAACAAGATGGTTATTAACGATATAATTATTGGAATAGTATCGGTTAATATCTACTAATATGGGCTCTCACGTTCCTTTTTAATAACTAAGAATTTTTTTAGGGCATCAGTTTATATCTTATCCTTTCTACTTGGTATTCATATAGAAACCAGGATGTTCTGATTTATCTGAACTTTATTTCTATTTATTCCTTTTATTATAATTTATACATTTTATCTTATATAATATATATCCAATAGAACAATAGTTCATAGTATTATTATTAAGTTATTCAATTAAGTATGAGTATTCAAAGTAACAAAATTAAGAACGATTAGGTCCGTAATCTGTTTGTTGTAACAGAATGATTATGTCCGCGATATGTTATAACAAAATATAATTCAAACCTTATAAATGACCATTGAGCGTCATAGAGGCATTACTTGTTGTAGTAGGTACCTAGTATAGTCTACATTAGACATAGTAGACTCGATTGACACATTGTTGTTAATTTGATTAGACATTATTATGATTATTTTATCTATTGTGTGTTCTTTTTTTTTCTTTTCTATATAATATACAAAGTAAACATATTCAACAAATGAGTTCTTGGAGTGATATTCACTTCCTTTATATATTAATTGAACTCATCATCAAGGATGATAATTATCAACAAGATTCCGATTAATATTCAATATAGCAATGGAATCCTAAACACCGATAAGAATTACTGAACCTCAAAGTATTTGATATAGTATGTAATATAATGTTAATTGCTGTAATACAATGTTAAATAATGTAATACTTTGTAAGGATGTAATACTATGTTGAACGATGTAACACTTTGTAAAAGATGTGATATTATATTATCATATGTGGTTATTAGAATCTTGTACAACATTACTGATTCATTGATGTGGATTAAAAACTTTCAAAAAAAGCAAAAAATTAGCCCTGTAGGGGGCTCGAACCCCTAACCTTATGATTAAGAGTCATACGCGCTACCGATTGCGCCAACAAGGCCAACTAATTTGTTAAAATCTTAAACTTTTTGAGATCTCCTTATTAATATGTTTTTCGCATATGAATTTGGTACTTTTTGCTCATCTTTTGACTAATCAGATTAAAAATAAACTAATCAAATTAAACAATGTATTTTTAAGTTGATATAAGGTTTCAAAAGTGCCTGGGATACAAGTACTCCATAATTTTATTTGAATTTTATGGCCAGTTTGGCCTCAAAATTTCGAACTCGTCCTTGTTAGCTCAGTTGGTAGAGCGTTCGGCTTTTAAACTCAGGTTTAAGCAAGGATAACCGAAATGTCAGGGGTTCGAGCCCCCTATGAGGAGTTCATATTTTTTTATTATTCTACCCCAAGTATTATATTGTAAGAAGCTGTTGTTGTCGCACGTACTGTAGTAGCACTTTTAAGATTCCGTAAATATTCGTTGGTTCTCTGGCTCTGGATCTACCTTTCAATCCATCGCCATCAACTGTCCTATATATACATACTATTATACATTATTATTATACGACTACTGCTGTGGGTGTGTACCCTAAAACAGCTCTCTCGACCATAACACTTTCCTATCCCGGACATCTATTGTAATGGACATTACACGTACCTGGTAATGTCTGCATTCAATTTTCTTGCTTCCTTTAAAACTATTTTATCATTACCTACTAAATTGTACAAGTTGAAACTAAATATTTTGAGTGGAAATTAAGTGTTACAAATCGAAACTAAATTGATTTGATTGAACTGTGATAGAATGATCTGATGAACCTTCCCAAAAGTGTAAAAGAGATTTAAACATAGGCGTTCAACAGTTTCCTAACTACTAATTGTGTTGTAATATAATATGGTTATTGTATCACCAATATAATAGTGGGAATAAGATGGTTACCACTAACATAATTATTGGGTGTACACCCATAATAACTACGGATATGAGTTCTCACATTTCTTTTTATTAACTAAAAATTCTTTATTTCTTTTATTATAATTTATACATGTTTATGTTTCAATCGTTCTTATCAAATGATTTAGATAGCTAGGGAAAATGCAATATATATTATTGAAACGAGTAAAAGTAATATTAGCTTTTGATGTATATAATAAATATATAGTATAGAATTTAAATATAAAGGATAGATTGAAAAGAAATGCCAAATTGAATTATTTATTTATCTTATTTTCTATTTCTTCTTGCATGTTGTGGATCTACTTGTTTATGTTGGGTTTGATTTCTGGCTAAGATGGATAAGATATCAGTTAATGAGATGACACCAATTAATTTACCAGTCTTTTTATCCTTTTCAACTAAATGTGGTGAGAATGGTTTATTCAAATTAAAATCTGATTCATCAGAAGATGAGATTTGTTGATCAGGATCTGGATCAGTAGATGAAGAAGGCTGAACAATCCATAATCTATGTGATTTAGTAGCAACTAATTTAGCAATAGTTCTTGCTAAAGATGAAGATGGATAAACATGGAAAATTGGGAAAGAATCTTTACCACCATTTTCAAGACCTCTATTGTTTAAAATAATGGAGATGAAATGTCTACAAGTGTTTTGTAATAATGGATATTGTGAAGTTCTAGTTAAATGTTTAACATCTGTGACAGAGATATTACCAATCAAAATATTATTAGAATCAATGACAGCAATAGATGAAATCTTTTCTGAATGCATCTTATAAAGAGCATTAATTAATGGTTCATCACCATTAATCGATATCACTGGAGAATTTCTTGAAGTTAATTTTGTTGTCTTATTATCATTAAAAATACCAATTTTCAATTTTTTCAATGACATATTTAATAATGGTTCTAAATCAGGGAATTGTCTTGCATTATCCCATAAATATTTAATTAATCTTCTTTGTGATAAGATACCTCTTATTTGTGTCATATCTGGATCAGTAATGGCAATTCTATGAACACCAGAACCTAAGATATTAATAACATTTGATAAATTTTCTAGTTCAGATAATTTGAAAAATGGATCCTTTGGAGTATATTTAATCAATTCACCAACTTGAATAGATGCACCATTTTGACAATCTTTATTAATCTTTTCATTACTAAATTTTATCTTGTTTAATACTAATAAAAGATATGAATTTAAATCATTATAATCAAAAGTTAAACAATTAAGATCATTAGGAGGTGTTTGAACAGGTAATGAAGTTAATTGATATTTCACTAATGTATTAAATGCATCTTCTACAGATATAGAAGAATTAATGAAAATTAATTTATTTGATTCAATTAATTGTGATAATTTAATAAATTGCCAATTTTGTTGATGAACTGTGTTTAAAGATTGTGACATTGCAGTTAATGAAAAATTAGAACCATTACTTACAGAATGGGAAATACCATTACTACTATTATTATTATTCATATTATTAACACCATCTTGTCCATTAGTATTACAATATTCACCATTAATATTTTGAAAAGAAGATAAAGATAAAGACATGGAAGAAATTGAACCATTAGATGAAGCCATAGATTCATTAGTTAAAGTCTTTGTTAAATTTAAATTATGATGATCAATATTATTACTATCAGTTAGATCCACATTATTATCTATTGTATTAAAAATTTGATTATTAAACCTTATATTTGAAATACCTGAACTACTATTACTATGATTAGAAGGATTTGTAATGTTAATGTTATTATGATTAGAAGGATTTGCAATATTATTGTTATTATTAGTTAAAATAGAACTATGACTTGTGGGACTACTATTAAGTGATATACTATTTAATGTAGCATGGCTATTTTGTGGAGTAGTATGATTAGAAGTATTGTTATTGTTTGTAATAATATTATCAGGAGTTATATTAGTAGTATTAGTTATATTGTTGTTGTTGTTTATAAGTAGGTTATTAGATGCATTTGTAGTAATAGAGTTATTTGTTGTATTAGTATTATTTAAATGAATTGGAACAGATCTAGGTAATAAAGGTGGGGTAGATAACATTTCCACTATAGAAGTATGTCTTTTATTTGGTTGATTTGGAGCAGCCAAAAGTATATTATCGTTGATATGCGGCATCAGTTTTGAAAATATTATGGTGTAGGAGCTGTTTTATAATTGTTTCCTAATGAATATATTCTTATCTGTGTTATTTTGTGATTGATATTTAAAAAGAAAAAGAAAAAAAATGTATATTTATATAATATCTTTTCTTTCTTTTCACAAGCCCAAAACCTTTTTTTGATCAAAATACAATGATAGTATAATAATAGTAATACTATATATTCTAGTTATTATTATTATTTTAGGAATGATTATTTCCTATCAGAAACCTGTCAATCAAAACTGTTTACAGCCTTTGGGTCATGTATTTAATCAAAAAAAAACCGCATATAACCTCTAAATTAAATTAAATTCAAATTTCAGTTGGAAAATTTTGGAAAGAAAAAAAAAAATTCTGAAATTTGCCGGGTGACACTTTACCGATACGCGTTATTTAGTTGCGTAACCAAAAAAAAAAAAAATAAAATAAAATAAAAAAATAGTGGGGACAAAGCGCGTCATTTAAACTAAAACCCCTCAGTTAAGAAGAGAGAGATGAGACCACTGTTCGAAACTATCTGGTGGTATATTTTCATCCTTCTTTGTGGTAAGTAAGGGATGAGTTTTTTTTAATGAATCATAACGTATCTTTTTTTTTTTATAGTACCGACCATACATAGTCTTTTGTATGAATGGAGATTGAAAGGATGGTGGGGTGATTAATTCAATCACTTTATTTTGAAACTAAAGGATAAGGGGGCAAGTAACTAAACAAGGTGTAAGAAAGATATTACGTATTTCTTACAGTTACCCATATAAGTATCACAAAAAGAGCTAAAAAAAAAAGACGCAAGCATAGTATAATCTTTTACTCTATTTGTATTTATTTCAAGGATAACTTCCCTCTTTTATTAACTAAATCCACCTTCATGGTTGGTTAGAGATAATAAATAAAGACAATTACTTTACCTATCACATATCTCTAATTTCCAATGCTTATTGTATCCCAAAAAGTAAAAAAAAAGGTTGTGCATCTCGAGCCATTGAGAATTACTTCATGCGGTAGTAATTGACCTTTGAACCGATCTCAATCTCATTATAGTAAATATATTTATACATAAAACATTAGTAGTATTACGTTTGCTTTACCACTTTGCCTACTTGTTGAGTTTGTTGGTTGTTTTTCAATACATTAAAAATCCATTATCATTAGTTTATTATTATTATATATCAATTATTCAACCGGCTTGGCACCTTCAATTTTTCTCTTGGTTCCTTTTATGCGTAACTTTCCGGTGTTATCGTAGTTAAAACCGTCAAACGAATTGGAATTTTCATTGTTTGCAAGATGCTCTTCGGAGTTAATCAAAAAAAGATCCCAGTGTAATAATATCAAACCACTACTGACTTGTTTGTTGAGTGTATTTTTAATTACTACATCAACAAATTCTGGTTTTTGATTCTGGTTTCTTTTGCTGTGTTCGAGTGGATTTGTTTCTATTACAATGTTTCAGACAATACAAATGAACAAAAGGAGTGCCTGGAATGTTATTATTGTTATTGGGAGTAATATCATTATAGTAACCGTGCTAAAAAAAGGGTTTTGGCTTTAAATCTGTGTCTATATTGTGCCTTTGAAAAGATGGTTTGGGTTTCGAAGCCATGATTAAGACTCTTTAACTTTTAGACTATTAATTCTAAATATCTCAACAATTATCTTGATTTGGATAGCTGTCACTACTGGTGGTATCTATTATTGATCCCTATGTACATAAATAGATATATAGAAAGAGAAATATATATTATACTCTGAGAACATATATAAAGGTATGAGTAGATGGATTTAGAACAGAGTTATAAAGTTTTAAAATTGTCTATTTTTTTATTTATTTTTTTTTTGATCTTATCTGATATAATATATAACACACATCATACATACAATAGAAAAATACAATATGAGTGCTGCTCAAGTAGAAATAGAAACTATTTCTACATTAAATAATAATGACCCAAAATTATATCCAGAAATGGATTTAAATCAAGCTAATATCTTAGCCACAGGTTTAAATAAAAAACAATTAAGAGTGGTTAATGGGTTAGGATCATTTATGGGTTCAAAAGAGATGGTAGATTTAGATGGTAATAAGACAAAACCACAAATACATATCTCTGAACAACCTTGGACGTGGGAAAATTGGTATCAAAAATTAAATTGGTTAAATATTACTTTAGTCATTTTGATTCCATTGACTGGGTTTTTAGTGGCCTTTTCTGGATTGGTACCATTGAAACGTAATGTCTTAATGTTTGCTGTTTTCTATTATGGTCTTGGTGGTATTTCCATCACAGCCGGTTATCATAGATTATGGTCTCATAGAGCTTATAACGCCAGTTGGCCATTACGTTTAATTTATGCCTTTTTTGGTGCTGCCTCTGTAGAGGGTTCAATTAAATGGTGGGGTCATTCACATAGAATTCATCATAGGTATACAGATACACCAAGAGATCCATATGACGCTAGACGTGGTCTTTTCTTCTCTCATATGGGTTGGATGATAATGAAACCAAATCCAAAAAATAAAGCTCGTGCTGATATATCTGATTTGAATGATGATTGGATTGTCAGATTCCAACACCGTCATTATATTATTATTATGTTATTAGCCGCCTTTGTGGTTCCATGTTTAGTTTGTGGTTATTTATTTAATGATTATCTTGGTGGGTTCATTTATGCTGGTGTCATTAGAGTATTCTGTATTCAACAAGCTACATTCTGTATCAATTCAATGGCTCATTATATTGGTACTCAACCATTTGATGATAGAAGAACTCCACGTGATAATTGGTTAACTGCTTTAGTCACATTTGGTGAAGGTTATCATAATTTCCATCATGAATTTCCAACAGATTATAGAAATGCCATTAAATGGTATCAATATGATCCAACTAAAATTTTAATTTATTCTACATATTTATTTGGTCTAGCTAATGGTTTGAAAAAATTCCCACAAAATACAATTGATCAAGGTATATTACAACAAAATCAAAAGAAACTTAATAGAGTGAAACAAAGAATTGATTGGGGTCCATCATTAAATGATTTACCAGTTTGGGATCATGATGATTTTGAACAAGAATTAAAGACAAGATCTGGTTTAGTCATTATTGGTGGTATTGTTCATGATATTACTGGCTATATTAAAGAACATCCAGGTGGTGAAAATTTAATTAAATCTGCTAGAGGTAAAGACGCTACAAAGGCTTTCACTGGTGGTGTTTATCGTCATTCTAATGCAGCACATAATGTCTTGGCTGAATTTAGAGTTGCGGTATTAAAGGAAAAGACTAATGCTGCTGGATTATTTGTCTCTAGAAGAGGTGAATTATATAATAAGAAAACAAATTAGAACGATTATCATGAGGTTATCCTTTTATTGGTTTATGTTACAGTTTTTTTAAAATATATATTATATACAGAAAAAAGAAAATTAGATATAGTTTAAAAGTTTAACAAAATTCCATCTATTATAATTTTTTTTTTAATTCTTGTCTATTTTTGAATTTTATTAACGTCATACTGAAGTTATTCGATGGGGTAAAGGATAAGTTCTGTTTAAATATACATTTACATATATTCGTATATACACAAAAAAGAGAACATATATATACAGTCAATATGTATTTATCGGTGTGGTTAAATTTCAGTTTCAAAATAAAATATAAACTAACTTGTTAATAAATTAGTCCAATTCAATCTAATATTCTTCAGCAGAACCTTCAATTAAGGCCATAATCATTCTGTATAAGTAGAAAAAGAACATTAATAAATGGAAACCTAACTTCATGAAACTTTCTCTCTTATGTTTACCCAAAGTTCTGAAAATTTCAGTAGCATCAAGTAATTGAACTTTATTATAAATCTTGTTTAAGTTATAGGCTAAGACTGGTAAATTTAATAAGAAAACAAACCAATAACCATTTAATAAAAATAGTAATGATACAATTGCATGTAAAGCAGCTTCTGGAACAATTAATTGGTTAACTTTTGAACATAATTCAATTGGATTGATATAATCAGCTTCTAAATCGGCGTAAAGGATAGTGAAATGAACTTGACCGAATAAATTGATACAGTTTGTCACAACTGCTAATATGAATAATGCTGCACCGGCCATTTTTGTTTATATGAGATTTTTTTAATATATGTGTTTTTTTTTCTGATTCGAATTTAATGAATTGACCTTTGAAGTTGTCTCTATTCTCCTGCAAAAAGAATTACAAAATAAACTTTGATTGAATTAAGTATTCGAACAATATAATTGGGATCTGTCAAACCGTAATGATACTCATTAGGAGAGTCATGAAGCAAGGGTTCATAATCCTTGTATTTATCAAATTTTTAAAATCGTTTGTCTTACCAATTTTGAAAAAAAAACACCTACGTGTGAAGTGATGTATAAGCTGTCAAGAAGAAAAAATTAAATTCTAAATTGAATTAAATGCTTCTCCGATACGGGGAGTCGAACCCCGGTCTCCACGGTGAAAGCGTGATGTGATAGCCGTTACACTATATCGGATTTATTGTTTTTTGGGAAACTTGAGCAGCTAATTATATCATTAAAATGATCATGTTTTGGAAACAAAGTATAATTATATTGTGACCATTAGAAAGTGTATGAAACAAGCTTTAAGATGATATATTTATCCCTGCAAGGAAATACTTATTTATAAAGCTGTGAGACATTGAATTTGTCACCTATTATTATTATCTCGTAGAAAAGTGACATTTAATTGTCATCGATAAAAAAACCAAGAAGAAAATTTGTTGGAAAACATAGATGAAATAAGTGGTAAAATAAAGCATTAATTTCTTATTAATATTAGAATGCTATAATAATATTAACTTAGCATTAGCTCATCCAAAGAGTAGATATGGTGATGACAGAGTGACCCTGACATGAAGTATGGAGAAATTCTATTTTTCAATATTGACTTTTTTCACAAAATACAGTGCGCTTTGCGAAATGACAAAATCTAAGATATGATTAAATTAGAGCGATTAAATAGATATAAGTAAGTATATACAGTCCTTCTTGGACAAAAGAAGACAGACCAATTTATCACAAAATAATGTGATGGAAAGCCAAGGTAAACACCCTGCTATTAAGCAAGAATAATGTCCCGATTAATTAATTTCTTATCGGAAAATGGATGAATTTGGATCCAAAACGCGAAACATACCCAGGCTTAGTTGAGAAACGACAGATCTTATGTACATGCAACTTTCACTCAATTAATTTTATTCCTTTTCCTTTCAGTTATTCCTTTCCTTGCAATTATTCCTTTTCATTTCTCCTTGTTGTTTTTATTGAATTGTAACATAATAAATTAGTCTTACAAATCTCTTGAAAAGATTGGTGTAAACTTATATGGAGAAAAAAAATAAACTATCTAATTAATTTTATAGAATAAAATAAGACAGTTAGTTGAGATAAAACCAGATTTATTCAAAGGTAAAGACAAGAGAATGGGCAAGTAAACAGAGGTTTATTAAGACAGGATTAAAACTGGAAATTCAGTAGTTTTTAAAATTTCACCTCAACCATGTAGGTTTCTTCTCTTGTTTAAATGCTTGAAGTATTAAATTTAGACAAGTTTTTACAAATTCTGTGGGTGAGGTGTTTATTTTTTATTGAAATCTTAACATTATTTACTTAATACTTTATTTTTATTAGAAACAAATGGTTAAACTTTAAAACTTTAAAAGTATATCTCCTAAAATACACAAAATTCAGAACTTTCTCAAAAATATTATTTCTAAAAATAATACCAATAAATGAGGCTAAAGAAGTGTATCTTCCACAAAAGATTCAGTCCAAATCTTCACAAAATAGACCTTTGTCATAATTTTGTATTAGAAATTAAATATTTCAACTCCATATGTTCTCTTTTTTTCAAATTTAAGGTCATTGAAGTTTTGAAGTGTTGTAATATAATATGGTTGTTATGTTATTGTGGTAATATAATGTGGTTATTGTATCATCAATATAATAGTGAGAATAAGATGGTTACCACTAATATAATTATTGGGTGTACACCCATAATAACTACTAATAAGAGTTCTCAAGTTTCTTTTTATTTACTAAACATCCTTTCAGTTTACCATATTATATCTTATCCTTTCTACTTAGTATTCATATAGAAACCAGGATGTTCTGGTTTATCTGAACTTTCTTTCTATTTCTTCCTTTTATTATAATTTATAAATTTTATCTTATATAATATATATCCAATAGAACACTAGTTCATCGTAATAATATTTAGTAATTCGATTAAGTATGAGTATTTTAAGTAACAAAATTAAAGACGATTAGGTCCGTGATCTTTTACAACATTTTAATTGCAATGTGTGCCATTCTTGTTATATATTATTTTATTTATTTATACAAATTAAGTGGGTTGAACTAACAGTTTCTTGGAGTAATATTTATGGTACTTCTATATAAATAAATCTCATCACCAAGGATTTTACTTATTAACAAGACCCTGCTTCATATCCAATGATCTGGAACACCAATAACGATTAATCAACCACAAAGTATTTAAATGGGTAAGTAATAACATGTTACGGTTTGTGATGCTATGTTGAATGGTGTAATACAATATTACCATATTTGAATAATAGAATCTTGTACAACATAGAATGTTATAAGATAGTATGGTTATTGTGTTACAAATATAACCGTAAGAATAACAGTTACAGGAACATTTTCACTAGCTTTTTTTATTCATTAGAACCTCTTTTAGGTCTGCCATATCATTTCTTATCCTTACTAACTGGTATGTACATATAAATCAGAATAATCTGGTTTATTCAAACATTACTTTCTCTTTATATCCATTTATCATAGATAATACATTTTACCTTATATATTATATATCCAATAAGCTAATAGGTCATATTGTTATTGTTAAGTTATTCTATAAAAGTAAGAGTATTCCAACAAGTAAAATGAAGGACGATTATGTCCGTAATCTGCTACAACAAGTTATGAGCCCTGCCATTTCCAACGGCAAGGTGATTCCGATTATGTTGAATGGACCTTTGAATTTCACTTTATGGTTAAAGAGAATTTATTAGTTCATCTCTATTACTAGCTCCCAATGGAGAGAGTACGTTGACTCTGGTGACTTGGGTTAGTCTATTTCTGGTAGAAATTTAGATGCTGGTGATGTTGCTAGGGTTAAAGAAGCGTGTGATCAAGGTTTGTACTTGATCATTACGAACTCTGTGAGTTCTGAAATCAATGAGGTTATTGACTGATATTACTTATCAAACCAATATGCTGCTACTTTAGATTTATTAAGGTACCTTAAAAAAAGTATTCCGATTTAAAGGTCAGGGGGTATGCTGAAATGGTTTCTCAATTCAAGTCTGTATCTAATAAAGACTTGAAGAGCCAATCCGATTGGGCCTTAGAATTCGCTGTTCAACTATTGAAATTTGCGAATACTGGTGATGGGACTATTATTCCTGAGCAGAAAGTTTCTGCATTACTGTTATTAATGATGAACTCAGACAAAATCAATAAATGTTTGAGTTACATTGGTGATCGTGACTCCATCTCAGTTGATGAAGTTCATGATTTATTGAAGGATCGTGGTGGTACTAACCGTGGTCTTGGTGACGTGGCTATATTAGCCAAGAAGAAGAAACCAACTAGTAGTAAGTTGAAATGTTATTTCTGTGGTGAAAATCATGCCATTCAGAACTGTCCTAAATTTAAGGCTGCTAATCCAACTGCTAACCTTTTCGAAGGTTCTGGTGATAAAGTGGGTAAAGATTCTACTTCGGATCAATTCTCATTTCATGCCAATTTATTGTCTGCTGGTGAGGAAGTTTCCAAAGGTTGGATCTTCAATAGTCGTAGTTCTATTCATGTATGTAATGACAAAACCGAATTTGTTACACTTGAACCATGTCATGATGAAGAAGTAACTGGTGTTGCTGGTAAGGAATCTCTTCAGGGTATTGGTAAGGTTGTTCTTAACAACATGATTTTGAATCGTGTTGCTTATGTTCCTGACATTCCGTTCAATTTAATCTCCATCTCTGCTGCTACTGAACATTCACACGCTCAGTTTTTGTTTGCTAAGGATTCTTTAATGATTAGAGATTCCAACGATGCTGATCATGTCATCGCGAAGAAGACTCGTGGTTTATACTTGATGACCTCTCATCATGAAGCCCCTACTTCTTTGATTGCTAATGAGGATACGGATGCTTTGTTACCTCACAAGAAGCCAACGTTACCTGAAGGTGTCGTCATTCATGGTCGCTTAGGTCATCCTGGTGTTAGTGTTTTTAGCAATTTAGCTAAACGAATGGATTTACCAACTATTAACCGGGACAACCTTATCTTTATGTCCAGCATGTTCTTTTGCTAAAGGCAAAATGCAAAAAGGCAAAATTCAAAAGAATCAATACTCGGCACCTCTTCAAATGTAACAAATTGATTTGATCTCCATTTCTGCTGCTACTGGAAGCTCTCATGATTGAATCATCCTGTTTGAAAATGGGTGTTACGAAAATTAAATTAAAGGGTACAATTTATAAAGCTCAAAGTTGCTAAACTCAAAACATTGTTTTAAGTGTCATTTGTCGTAGTCTTTCCCTGGCTACTGTCTCCTCATCTTTACCTCGTAACATTCGAGAGGCACTTACTGGTCCTGAGTCGACGTTGTGGTTGGAAGCCTGTAAGAAAAAACATAATGCTTTCAAAGTGCATAACACCTACAAATTGGTCCCACCTCCAGAGGGTCGTCGTGCTCTTGGTTCTCGTTGAGTTTTTACAGAAAAAGCAGGTGGTTTAAAGAAGGGTCGTCTAGTTGCCTTGGGTCATTTACAGAAGCAAGGTATCGATTATACTGAGACCTTTGCTCCTATGATTCGACATGAGCCAGTAAGAGTTTTACTGGCTGTCGCTGCTTCTAAGAATTAGGTCATTCATGAAATGGATGTAGATACTGCTTCTTGAATTTAAATTTAGACACTGCTGTCTATTTTCGTCAGCTACCTGGTTTCATCTTTTTACTCATAAAGATCATTGCTGGTTACTTAGTGTGTAAAGAGAGTTTTCACGTTAATCCCATAATGTCATCAGTGATACAAAAGCACACCTCACCTAGAGTTAGTCATTTTCATTGCATTTAACCTGGGAAAACATCCTTCCTTTTGAAAGGATTTAGCGACTAGATCCACTTTTGTAGGCTAGCAATACTAAAAAAAGTTAGATACTGGATGAATTGTGTCATTTGTTCTATCATTCTTTTAGTATTCATAATAATTTGGGGAGGATCCGGCTTACTTAAATTTTTTAGTAAAAGACAAATTAAGTCTTCACCATGGAACGCATTTCCTGCTATGATAGTTCGCACTTTATAGCAAGTCTTGGGAAACGGGCCTGCTGTATTATAAAGAATAAAACGAGAAGATGCCATCCCACATATCATCTCTCTTTCTGTTTAAAAATTTACTCCTTCACCTTTTAAATGTTTTTCAAAAAAAAAAAAATAGCTTCAAAGAAAAAAAAGGTTCGGTGGTATCAAGCATATAATGGAAAACAAGAGCTCATTAATATAAGAGATTTTGCTACAAATTCTAACATTCATAGATTGCATAAGTACACTTATTAAAAGTGAAAATATTGTATTTTAAAGATAAACGATTTTTGGGGTAAATTTGATAAAGAGTGATTCTAACTATTAATTATGTCATAATAAAACCCGTTTTCACTCTTAAAATTCTATAAAATGTTTAAATAAATTTATCAGTACATTATTTCTTATGTGTTTTTCTTATATATTAAAATGACACAATCTTAAAAGCCCATTTACAGAAGTTATATCAACTTCTCGTGATATCTTTTCTATAATTTAGAATATATTTTATTTTCAAAAAATCATAAAACAAATGGAGGGTTGGCCGAGTGGTCTAAGGCGGCAGACTTAAGATCTGTTGGACGGTGTCCGCGCGAGTTCGAACCTCGCATCCTTCATTATTTTTTTGTAATTTTTTTTTCTGTTACTTTCGAAACTTAATTCTTTTTTTGTTGTTGGAAGTACCTAGTAATGTCTACATTCTGTTGTAGTAGGTACCTAGTATAGTCTACATTAAACATAATAGACTCGATTGACACATTGTTGTTAATTTGATTAGACATTATTATGATTATTTTATCTATTGTGTGTTCTTTTTTTTTCTTTTCTATATAATATACAAAGTAAACATATTCAACAAATGAGTTCTTGGAGTGATATTCACTTCCTTTATATATTAATTGAACTCATCATCAAGGATGATAATTATCAACAAGATTCCGATTAATATTCAATATAGCAATGGAATCCTAAACACCGATAAGAATTACTGAACCTCAAAGTATTTGATATAGTATGTAATATAATGTTAATTGCTGTAATACAATGTTAAATAATGTAATACTTTGTAAGGATGTAATACTATGTTGAACGATGTAACACTTTGTAAAGGATGTGATACTATATCATCATATGTGGTTATTAGAATCTTGTACAACACATAATCGTCTTTAATTTTGTTACTTAAAATACTCATACTTAATCGAATTACTAAATATTATTACGATGAACTAGTGTTCTATTGGATATATATTATATAAGATAAAATTTATAAATTATAATAAAAGGAAGAAATAGAAAGAAAGTTCAGATAAACCAGAACATCCTGGTTTCTATATGAATACCAAGTAGAAAGGATAAGATATAATATGGTAAACTGAAAGGATGTTTAGTTAATAAAAAGAAACTTGAGAACTCTTATTGGTAGTTATTATGGGTGTACACCCAATAATTATATCAGTGGTAACCATCTTATTGCCACTATTATATTGATGATACAATAACCATATTATATTACCATAATAATATAATAACCATATTATTTTACAACATAAAATATCTGATAATATGAATAATAATGTGTCAACCGGGTATACTTTGATGAATGTAGACATTACTTGGTACTTGCGACAACATTTAAATCAAGATATGAACCACTAAAAAAAAGTCAAAAAATAATGAAGGATGCGAGGTTCGAACTCGCGCGGACACCGTCCAACAGATCTTAAGTCTGCCGCCTTAGACCACTCGGCCAACCCTCCATTTGTTTTATGAATTTTTGAAAATAAAATATATTGTAAATTACGGTAAATATACCACGAGAAGAGGTTATAAAATGCTCAATAGAAGTAATAGTAAAAATAGTTTAAGTAAATATTCTAGCAGGGTCAACAAAAGTATTAGATATTACTTTAAACATGTTTTTGGTGAAGTAAATAAAAATGTCAGGACAAATCTTTCTACCAGAAGTTATATTTTTAACTATCTTTCACAATACACTTTACCTGAAACATTTAAACAGATACCATTAAATCGTATGATGATTAGTATATTTCAAATATTCAAAAACATTTAAATTTCAGGCAATTAAACCATCATATTTTGAAAAGGAAATACGAAATTGTAATGTAAAGCCACGATAAAGTTTACATTATTCACCAAACAAATCAATTTAAGAGAATTTATGCTTTACAAACTATTCAATACACTAGTTCTTCAGCTTTAGAAGCCATTTGTTAACTTAAGGCTTGGGATTTACCTTAATAGCTTCATTAATAGAAAAAGTGTTTATATAAATGTCTTTGCAGTAGGGAAGATTACGCTATATATATATTTGTTTACATTCATTTCAAAGGTTTGACAAAATAAAATAGATAAATATGAAGAAAACAGGGCCATATCACATTGTTGAAGTTGATATACTAACTTTAAATTAAGATTTTGAAGATTCTATAAAAGTTTCAATTTGTGATTACAGCTATAAACTATACTTAACCAAGACATGTAACCATTTTAATCATAGATATACAAACAGTAACATATACACATTATCCTTCAACTGCTGGACGTCTGTGGTCTTATCAGTTATGGAACTCATTATGTAATTTTTCAGATTTGGATTCGTCTCTTTAAGAAGAGAATAATGTTATATAGAAGTATATATTCTAATTTAATTAACTTAATGTCATTTAAAAAAATAATATTTTTCCAACATTGAAATTCAAATAATACTCAATATAAAATGACACCAGAGTCCGAGACCAATGTGACGCGTTGATCTCATGTAACTCGATATTACCTTTCAAGCGAATATGTAAAAAATCCTTCAAAATTACAAGAAGTACGATAATTCTAGCAGTTTTATTTAATACTCAACATTGTTTGATTAACTACAGAGGTGTACCTTGAAGTGTTGCTTTTAAAAAAATAATAAGAACAAAAAATTATTTAAAAAATCAATCCATTAATTATATAAGCATATTTAACTTATAAAAATGTGCATATTTATCAGGTTAAAAAAGAATAAGAAAACAAACTTAAAAGTTTGCAAAAAATACAATATTAAACACCTTATAAATAAGCTTCAATAATATCCCAGGTTAAACCATTGACATCAGCCTTATCACCCCTTTTTATCCCAGTAAATTTAGTTGGGAACTTGGCAACATCAGCACCATATTGTTCTAAAGTTTTAGTTTCACCCTTAACGGTTTCTAGAGTTCTGACAAAACTCAAATCTTTAGTGGTAGAACCATTTTTCTTAGCTAAGAAACCTTGAGTCCATCTTCCGACCACAATGACAAGACCGAAGTATTGGTCGTTGTCGACTTTGAAAGTAATGGATCTACCTTGGGAATCAGCATGGTTTTGAATAATGAATTCATCCCTTTGGGCATCAACTGGTTGCCATAATTCAATGAAGTCAACGCCTTCTTTATCAGCACCTAATGGGAAAACCTTACCAGATTCCTTAATACAACCAGAATCCCAAGTTTCCCAGAAGGTATCAACGGCACCACGATGAGTGTTTGGAATGTCTAAATAGACATTAGCATCGAACCAGAACTTGAAGATTTGTTGAGCACCACTTTCCTTAACAGTGACATCAACATCATCTTTAGTACCAGCGAAAGCCCATTCCCATGGGAAGGCCTTTTCTTCTGGAGTGGATGGTTTGACAAGTGGACGTAATGAGATGTAATGTCCGTCATTGGAACCAGAAGATAAAGTTAAAGTTCTTTCATTTGGATTACCAGCGACTTCGAAGGCAATTCTCTTGAATAAAGATGGCATTTTTTTTCTTGTTGTGTGTAGTGATATATATTTAATAAACTTCAGTTAGTTTATGTGATATGCTGGTTTAGCTTATCAATTGGAATTAGAACTACGTAAGATTTTATCAAAAACAAGGGTTATTTCATGTCAACACACTTATTGACGTATACTTATAAATTAGATAATGCATTTTGCTTTCTCGAAAAAAGTTGATCTTGAAATTTCCCCGTTTTCGGACCACATGCCACCGAAATTGTTAAACGTGTAGCCGCTGAAAAACGAAAACATATACATAAATATCTCAAAAAAACAAAGAGCAATAAAAGAGAATAATGGTATTTAAATATAAATAGTGTATATATATTGAATGAGTATTTAGGGGAATGTATACATATGTGGTTAAGAACTTAAAGTAGAAATGATAGAGTGATAGAAGAACAAAAAAATGGATTAACTGGCACATTGTCCTGGGTACTGTCTATCTGTGATAGGTTGTGGGAATAATCCATTACCAATCAATTTATCAACCCCCCATTCTAGACTTGTTTCAGTCTTGTAACACCATATAATCCACCCACCTCTCATTTCAAATGCATCTAATTGGGCCTCAACAAATCTTCTTGTTTGTTCCTTTCTTTCATCTGACCATGTGGAAATATCTTCATTACCTTGACAGGAACCTATATAGTATGAAGTCTGGTCATTTTTGTTGAATGAACCATCATAACGAGAACCCACACCAACACCATTGACCCATTTTGCACAATCTGTCAAAGCAGCTGAGAATTCACCTGCAACACTCCAATGAGCTTCACTAAGAACACCAACCCCCCATTGACAAGCGGTTTGAATCTTACTATTGAAATCGGCAGATAATTGGTCTGGAGAAAACACTTGATAGTGATGATGATCTATACAAACACCCCAATTTTCTTCAGCAGGGGTTAAGAAATCATCCCAATAATTATATTGTTGGAATGCATCATGGATAATAATAACTTGATCATTGTTTAAATGGTTTCTAATATAATCATATGCTGGAGCCAAGAAATCGTTTTTCAATTTATCCATATCAATAGAAGGACCTAATGGTTCGTTGACTAATTCAATCCCGATGACAGTATCCTTATATTGATCTTGTGAATATTTTTCTAGGATTGTATTTAATACTTGACTTGTCACTTGTAAATTTTCATCATTTAGGAATTCAATCGTGTCTCTTAACCCTGAATTATCAAACCCATTTTGTGATCCCACAGCCCCATGAAGGTCTACCCAGACTTTCAATCCATAATTTGAAGCCCAACCAATGGCTTGATCTAAGAAATCAACTTGTGGCCCACTAACATATGGATCATTATCCATTAATTGGAAAGCCCAATACCCAATTGGGATTCTAACCAAATTAAATCCATCTTGGGCAATTTGTTCAAAATCTGATTCAGTGTACCAATTACTCCAATGATCCATTAATCTGTTTTTCGCCTCATCGTAACCTAATTGTTGACAATAATGATACTCATCGACTGGGATACCATCATCGTTATTATCATTAGTACGGAATGCTTCAAACAAAGATGGGGTAATATATGGTTCAAGAACTAACCACCCACCAATGTTAACACCACGGATTGGGGTCCCCATTGAACCAGCATCATAATTATAATATCTTTTCTCATTATGAGAATACATTACTTGAAGATCATTTGGATCCTTCAATGGGATGGGATTGGCAATGACTAAACTGGTTAACCAAAATAAGCAAGCTAATAAAACCTGTTGTAAAGTCACCATGATTTGTATCTATTTTTTACTTGTTGTGCCTTATTCTTTTCATTTTATATTAGACCAAATACAAGAAAGGATATCAAATACAGTAGATCTGCATACACAAATCTCTTTATATATGGTTATTCAAAAATAAAACAACTTTAACCTTTTTCCTTATAGATTCCTAATATCACAATCACAGAACTTCGTAATCTCTAATATTCCTGAAATAGTAATAAGATGATTAACCAAGTTAAAAATAACCCACATTTACTTAATTAACGGCTATATTCATAAAAAATAATTATCATGACGTACAAAGGATTTTCCCTTCTTACAACAATAGGAAAGCAACCAAATAATATCAATAACTCTATCAATTTCCTCTTCTCTTTGCAGATTTTTTTGGTGTCTGTTTTATCGCAAGAACATTATTGTTGTGGTTTGGATCAAGATTTCAATCTTTAGGCGACTGTCTATTGTTTACAGAGCGATGCCCAAATCGTTTGATTTTTTATTTTGTGATTTTCTCGAGAAACCGCACAACTTTAATTATTCGAGTTTTTACCCGAAATGGAAGCGTTTACCTTATGGGGGAAATCCCCATATCCCCCAATTATAAAAATAGAACAGCAACCATTTCAATTAATATATTGTTGCTCTTATTGTTATTATAATACCTATTGAAAATGGGAAGGGAAAGGATAATAACCCACACCACGATCCATTCCTTAAATGATTGTTTGGATTAAACGACAATGCACACATCTTATATTTATTTTTAGATTCATAATAGAATCAATTAATTAATTGATACAACTTGAATAAAATTTATTTTTTGTTTTAACCTTATTTGAAAAATTACATAGAACAATGAATATATATTTTAAATTAACTAGCTATTGTCACTTCTTTAATACCCCTGAGATACCCCACGTTTCCTCCAGTAATCACTCACACCGATCCATCCTACTCTGTGACTTTTAATAGCATTAATGACACTCTTAGGCACTTGTTCCATGACTTCATATCCCATACCTCTTAACTTGGAAATGGTTCTCTTACCAAGCATGGATAAACTTTCTACCTCGACACGATCTGGTAATAATTGATGATGGACTCGAGGGTATGCCACAGTTTCTAATAATGGCATCTCGTGCCAATATAATCTAATTAAACTTTGTAAAATTGCTGTGGTAATACGTGAACCACCTGATGCACCAATAACTAAATCTGGTCTACCAATTTCATTTAATACAATAGTTGGTGCCGTAGATGATAATGGTCTTTTCAATGGTTTAATTAAATTATAAATTGAAGCAGCTAAATCAAAACTATTGGATTTGGCTTCTTGTGCAAAATCATCCATTTCATTATTGAAAATTACACCCGTCTCTGGATCGTGAACAATGGCACCAAATAAAAGATTAATTGTAGTGGTTAATGATACAGCATTACCATAATGATCAATAATACTTAAATGTGCAGTACCATGTGGTTCATTCATCTTATATTCTGGATTATAATCTGTATAATTTGGCATTGTATGGTAATGGGCAATATTTGCAATGTGATCCCATTCTGTATTAGCTTGAATTGATTTAAAAGCTTGTTCACTCCATGTATCATTTAACACCTCTTGAATTCTATCCGGTAAATCATCACCTTGATAATCACCTAATCTACTTCTTGCACTTGCCATCCATTTCATTGTCTCAATAAGATGGAAATTTGATTCATCAAAATAATCACCACCAATCTCTGTGGGGAAATGATCCATTATTTTTAAAGCAGAAATTAATGCTGCACCAGAACTTGAACCACTACTTACAATCACTTGCATATCATTGTGTGGCATGTTTTCAAAACCATGTCGAATTGTAGTGGTCAAGGGTTCAGTTTGATGAATATTATAATTTTGGAAATCTTCTAAAGAAATAATACCACCAGCTCTTTGAACAGATTTAACCATAGATTTCACTAACGAACTTTCAGGATCATAAAATGGTGCTACAGATTCATTTGCTGCTAATACAGATAAAGTGTGTGCTAATCCAGGTCTTTTAATCCAATCACCTTGTTTTAAGACACCATTTTGTGTAGAATTTAATACAAATGACCATGTATCAGGCATCAATGTGAAAATAGATTCATAAATGGTTAATGTCGCTCCTAAAATTTCATCAATTTCCCAGCCATTTTCACCTAATTCAATAATCGGCTGTAACAATTCAGACCATTTAACAGTACCAGACCCTTTCAGTTTATATAATTCATATAACCCCATTAATTCACCAGGCGTTGCAATAGCCAATCCACCAACTTTTGTACTCCAATCATCATCTTTATAAAATGATGGATTTGCCTTTAAAGGTGATAATTCTCTAAAATCAAGATTAATGTTATCTTTTTTTTGATGATCATGCATAACTAAATATCCACCACCACCAATACCACTATTGAAAAAATTAACCATACCAATACAAAGTGTTAATGGGACAGTCATATCAGCTGCATTTGCTTGTGGAAATCGCTTATTTATCTTATCTATCACTAAATTGTTACAAATTTGTAAATCTGAACTTAAAACTCCGTTGTCACCATAAACTGCAAATTTTGTATCTGGTGTCATCGATGGTGATCTATCGATGGGTGTAATATCAATATTATGATCTGGTCCACTTTTTGTATCCATAAAGATTTCATTCATTATTTGGAATATATTATTATTATGTAAATTAAAAGTTACTGGATGAGATGTGGCTGTAGTCACTATCACACAGAGTGATAATAGCCATTTTGTTACTATATATTTCATTGTTAATGATGTTGTATGTTAGATACTCTTTGTATGAATATATACTTATAATAATATGCTTGTGTGGTTGTGTTTGTTGTCTTGATGTGGTAGACATTATATCTTAAAAGTAGACTTTTTGTGTTAACTATCTTTTAAGTCTTACAAATCCTAGATTATCGCTTAGTCACAAAAAAAATCCGGCAATTATCACAAAAACACAATACAAAGATAATAGATAAAGCCACAACTTGTGTCACTTTTGCAGGAAAACAAAAGGATAAACTACTACAAGCTGTTATAATCTGACCACTTTTAAATAAATAATTACGTTTAATTTTTACGTTAATCTTCAAGTTTGTGATAAGGTTTTAATGTATGTAATTCAGTAAAAGGAACGCAAATGTTTATACAGTTCTAAGTAATATTCTATTTGAAAAATATAATAAATTCATCACATTTAATCTAAACATTTAAATTACATGCTAGACTCTTTATACGGAACTTATTACCTTTCATCACCTTTCAATCATGTCTGTTACCATTATATAAGTGTTTACTATCCTTTACAGTGAAAATTAACTAAAATTTCAATAGTGAAAAATGAAAAATTCTTAGTTTAGTGAAAAAAGAAGTCTCAAAAAGAGAACAATTACTCAATACACAACAAAAGCATACCCTCAAACCAAACCAATACTCGATAATGGCAAGGTATTATTGTGAATATTGTCATTCATATTTAACACATGACACTTTAAGTGTTAGAAAATCACATCTTATTGGTAAAAACCATCTTCGAATTATATCAGATTATTATAGAAATAAACATGTATGTTCATTACAAAAGAGTATAACAAAGGGTAAGAGTAAGAGTAAAGTTAAAAGTAAAGAGAAGGCTGCTACACTGAGTACAGATAATAAAAAGATAACATTCCATCCATTGACAAATAAAGAAAAACGTAAAAATAGAAAGATTAAAAGGATATTTGATAAAGAATTGAATAATGGTGAAAATAATAAACCACAACGAAATAAACGTAATGTTAGTAGTAACTATAATAATATAGCGAAACAAGACAATATTCTTTCTCAACTATACAATGGATCCCCTGGTTATTCCAAGATTTTTATAGATAGTAATAGATTTGATATTGGTGAATCAATCAAACAATCCAGATTACCTCAACGTGCTAATGATAATATACCAAATGGTGCCAGTAATAATCCTGTGTATGGGGCAAAGAGGGATAGGAATGAAGTATATGAAAATGCTGAAGGGACCACATTACCACCACCTTTAATCTTATCACTATGGTCTAACAGTATACCCAAATATCAGATTTATAACAACTCTGCATCCATACCACATGAAAATAAACCTATCTATAGAGACCATAAGAGAAGATATGTTCCTGTTGAAGACACTATGAAGTATAAAAAACGTAGATATTAAATATTATATTAGTGTATTAGCATATATGTATGTATATATATATATATTTTTATTAGTTATTAATTATTAATTATTAGATATTATAAAAAAGAGTGTATTGAGTCTATAAATGGGGGGGAGGGGTGGTCGTTAAAAAGAGGTGTAGAGAGAATTGTTATTTTAAACTTTCAAAGAAAGATCTTGTTTCCCCAAATCATTATATGTCATTTCATTAGATAATTTCAATTTATCTTGTTTATAGGTGAATGATAAATATATTGTGGTTAAGACACTTAATATTAAGACACCTAATAAACAATAAACAAACCAGAGGACAATAACCATTGGTATATTTTCATAATAATCTTCTTGTGATTCTAGTAACACATTATTTGTATGATCGATTGACGTCCACATTGTTAGTTTTCCTCTGTTTTAGATGTAGATTATTATTATTGTGGGACATAGAGAGGCAATCACAATTATTATCACAATATCAGTAGGGAGGATCTCTTATATATCTTTGTCATAAATATAATTTATACAATATTTTATACGTCTCAGCGTATAGAAATCAGAAAGAAAAAAGATATTTGACGTTTCTCAAGCGGTGAAGAAGACAATACGAGCCGGATAAGTTATTAATCACTTTCCCCTTTTAGGAAATAAAACAACAAACTGAATCTTACATTTTAGCCCTATTTATTTTACCAGGGCGTACATTTTCAAACTGGAGTAACACCTATTTTTAGAACTTAATAAACCCTAGCTATTCATCATATCACTGCTCACGGCCGATCCTTCTTTCTTTTTCTATGAAAATTTCCAAAGCGGGCGATGAGTTTGAAAATTTTTATTTATTTATTTAATTTAATAAGAACTAAAGTGTTATCCCTGTTGTTGTTTATTTAATGATCTGTTAATTAAATTGCAGGTTTTAAATTCTTTTGTTTTGCTTAATAAACCAGCTCAAATATATATACTAAATAATAATGTCTGCTCCAGCTGCTGCTCCTACTCAAGGTGAAGTTCCAACTTTTAAATTAGTTCTTGTTGGTGATGGTGGTACCGGTAAGACCACTTTTGTCAAGAGACATTTAACTGGTGAATTCGAAAAGAAATATATTGCTACCATTGGTGTTGAAGTTCATCCATTATCCTTTTACACAAATTTTGGTGAAATTAAATTTGATTGTTGGGATACCGCTGGTCAAGAAAAATTTGGTGGGTTAAGAGATGGTTATTATATTAATGCTCAATGTGCCATTATTATGTTCGATGTCACCTCTAGAATTACTTATAAGAATGTTCCAAACTGGCATAGAGATTTAGTTCGTGTTTGTGAAAACATTCCAATTGTTCTTTGTGGTAACAAAGTCGATGTTAAAGAAAGAAAAGTTAAAGCTAAGACTATTACTTTCCACAGAAAGAAGAATTTACAATATTACGATATTTCTGCTAAATCTAATTATAATTTTGAAAAACCTTTCTTATGGTTAGCTAGAAAATTAGCTGGTAACCCACAATTAGAATTTGTTGCCTCTCCAGCTTTAGCTCCACCAGAAGTTCAAGTCGATGAACAATTAATGCAACAATATCAACAAGAAATGGAACAAGCTACTGCTTTACCATTACCAGATGAAGATGATGCTGATTTATAAGGGGAATTATATTCTAAAATAAATATTTTTTCATTTACTTTTTTTATATACCTCTTTTAAAAAAACAAACAAACATTATATATTTATATCTTTACTGCCAAAAAGCTACAATCAAACAGCAAATTAGTTCAAGGTTTTGATAAACTGTTCTAATATTTAAAAATATCATATCTATATATACATGTGTGTACATCTACTTTTAACACATTATTATTATTATTACTATTACCATTATGATATTTTTAAATTGAAAAATTATATAATTTAAAAATTCACTATGTCAAAAACATCATATAACATATTGACACGTAGAAGAAACAGCGTAACATAACCAAACTACACCCTCGAAATGTCCATTCTATATAATGAGAATTCTAAAATGATCTCTGTGGCTCAACCAGATGAAGCTACAGAGATCTTCGCCATCAATGTTGCTCAAATTAATAAATTATCCAAATCAATAATTGCAGAATCAAATCCAAATTTTACACCAAAACCAAATGATAACACCACTGCCATGATTCAAAAGATGTTTCAAACTGGTATAACAAAGATGAAAGAACAAAAATTAAATGATGCATTAAAAAGTATTTCTCTTGCCATTGAAATGGCTACTAGAAATAGAAGTCCCTATGAAGCATTTGCTTTACAATTACAAGAATTACAATTCATGTTAAAACATAAGATTGATCTTGAATTGGTCTTAGGTAAACCAATGGACGCATTACAAGATCTAGAAATGTTAATGGGCACCGGGCTTGCCACCCCTGACGTCTTCATTAGATTAACTGATGCATTATTAAAATTAGGCCAATTTAATGAAGCCACTGCTGTGTGCGAAAGAGGCTTAAGTTTAAGTCCTAATGAAACTAAGCTAAAGGCTTTGATTTTACAATGTAATAGACTCTTGGCCGAGTACAATGGTGATATTTAAATATCTATCTCATTCAATCTATCTATCTATATATATTTTATAAAACTATCTATTCATCTAATGATAATATCAATTTTTCGTATTAAATTCTAAAATTTTCTTTACAAATTGAAAAAGTTGAATAGTTTGACATGGTTTCCCAATAAGCATCATCTAATCTCAAATCAAGATAATCCCAAAAGGATACTACCTTCTCCCCCCGACAATGTCACAATTCAGTAATCCAAGTTTAAGAGAATTAAATAATGCTAATGGGAATAATGAACTTAACGTGATAATAGATACTTTTATCGCTAAATTGAAAAGAAAACAAATTGTAGGTTCTTATGCCATCGCGTTAGAAACTTTACAATTATTGAAAAGATTTACGTCTGCAGCACGTTGGACCCATGTCACTGAATTAATCACCCAATTAAGGGCATTAGGGCTACAGTTAGAAAGAGCTCAACCAACTGCATTTACATGTGGTAATATTATTAGAAGATTATTAGGTGTCCTAAGAGATGAAATGGAAGAAGAAGCCCAAGAAATTGCTAATGAAAATGGGATGAATGATAATAATAATGGGAATAATAGTTCAACTTCTGAACCTTTAATTTCATCTATGTTTAATCTTTTACAAAAACCAGAAGAAGTCCAAACCGTAACAAAATTATTATCCAGTCGTAATAAAAAGACAAAGACTGATTTTAGACAAATTGCCATTCAAGGTATTAAAGATTTAATTGATGAAATTACTAATATTGATGATGGTATTCAACAAATTGCCATTGATTTAATTCATGATCATGAATTATTATTAACACCAACTCCGGAATCTAAGACCGTTTTGAAGTTCCTTATTAGAGCTCGTGAAAGAGCTCACAGAACTTTCACTGTCTTAGTCACCGAGGGGTTTCCAAATAATACTGACAGCGCACATGAATTTGCCAAAAAATTAGCACAACATGATATTGAGACCATCATTATCCCAGATTCTGCCGTCTTCGCATTAATGTCTCGTGTGGGGAAAGTTATTATTGGTACTAAAGCCGTTTTCGTTAATGGTGGTTCCATTGCTTCCAGTTCTGGTGTTTCTACCGTCTGTGAATGTGCTCGTGAATTCAAGACTCCAGTATTTGCTGTAGCAGGTCTTTATAAATTATCGCCACTATATCCATTTAATATAGAGAAATCTGTGGAATTTGGTGGTTCTCATGAAGTGTTACCAAGAATGGATCCAGATTATAGATTAGATGCCGTTAATAAGACTACCGCTTATGTTCCACCTGAAAATATTGATATTTATATTACTAATATTGGTGGGTTCGCACCAAGTTTTATTTATAGAATTGCTTGGGATAATTATAAACAAGTGGATGTCCATTTAGATAATAAATCACCTTTAGAAAAGAGTGTCAAGGCATGATTGATGGCTTACTTCAATACCAATACAATATCAAGAACACTCGTTTTAATGTACATATAAATATTTAGAAAGTAGTATAATATATAATTTATAAAAATAAAATGATTTCAGCATAGAATAATAAAACGCTCTTCAAAGGTTTCTTTTCTTGAGTTTAAACCTTTAAATTAAATGTGAATACAAAAAAAAAGTTGTAACATTAAAAAACTTGAACTCTTTACAAAAGAGTAAATGGATAACAGGAAGAGCTGCTGTGTATTAGTTCCATAGCAATAAAATGAACACAACTGGATTAGGTAGAAAGCTGGTTGTTTTTGGTGGTAATGGGTTTTTAGGGAAAAGGATATGCCAAATTGCCTTACAATCAGGAATATTCAAATCAATCATAGCATTGTCTAGATCAGGAAAACAACCATCACCTACAGATGGTAACAGAGATCGTTACCCACATGATTGGATGAAAAAAATTGAGTGGGAAAAAGCAGATATATTTGATCCTAAGAGTTATGAACATCATTTAACCGATACAACTGATGTGGTTCATTCAATTGGTGTCTTATTAGAAAGTTCATCCTATAAATCGATCGTTAATGGGGGTAAAAATGTGACTAGTAATGTTGATCCAACTTATAAGAAAATAAATACTGAAAGTGCATTAACACTAGGACGGACTTTTCAAAATGTTTTACAACAACGAAGTACAAATGCGACAAATTTTAACCCACTCTCCTCTACCTTAACATATATCTCTGCTGATAATTGGTCTCCAGTAATTCCAAATGGATACATCGAATCAAAACGTGAAGCAGAATGGCAATTAAGTCATCTAGAACCTGAATTGTTCAGATCAATATTCATGAGGCCAGGTATTATGTATGACGAAAACTCAAGACAATCATTTAATGTGAGAAATGGGATTGTAGACGTTTTGAGTGTACTAAATTGTACAAATAAGTTACTATTCCAAAAAAGGTTCGAAACTGTCAACAATTTAATTAGACCACCGGTTTCAACTCAACAAGTAGCTAGAAGTTTAATTTCAAAGATTGAAGATGCAAAATTCACTGGCATCGTCACATTAGACCAGATTTTAGAATAATCGAATATTTAATGAACCTATTTAATTGTACATATTTGTTTTTTTATAAAGTCAATATATTCTTGCTGTTAGATTTCGTTAATGTTTTAATTATATACATGTTTTATTATTATTAATTTATATATGCATTTTGATATGAATATTACTTACGTAAAAATGCTTGATATGCATCTTGAGATATGGTGACGTTTCCCACTGACTTCAAATTCTTCTTACCTTCTTTCTGTTTAGCCAGTAATTTCTTTCTTCTCGAAACATCAGATGCATGTAATTTAGCCAAGACATCCTTTCTTCTGGCCTTAATAGTTTCTCTTGCAATCATCTTCCCATTGCATCTACTTTGAATGATCACCTCATATTGTTGTAATCTAATATATTCCTTAAACTTCTTAACCCATTCTCTGCCCAAATGTTGGACTTGTGATCTATGAACGACATGAGATAAAGCATCCAAACTTTGTCCATTGACTAATAATTCTAATTTAACAATATCGGATTCCTTAAATCCATTGGATTCGTAATCCAGAGTTGCAAAACCATGAGATATGGATTTCAATTGACCAAAGAAATCATCAATCAATTGGGCTAATGGTAAGTCATATACTAACTCAACTTGATCAATACTAGTAGTATAGTTAACGTCTAATTGTTGTCCTCTATTATTTTCACATAATTGGATGACAGGTCCAACATATTCGTTGGGTAACGTGATAGTAGTCTTTACAAAAGGTTCTTGTAATGATTTAAGCTTAGTTCTGTGTTTAGAAGAACTATCCGGAAATTGTGATGGGTTAGTAATCATTTTAGGTTCTCTACCCTCATATTGAACCAAGTAGGGCACAGTTGGTTGAGTGATTATCAGTTTAGAACCATATTCTTTCTCTAATCTTTCTTTGAAGACTGAGGCATGTAAAGATCCCAAGAACCCTAATCTCCAACCTTGACCTAATGCATCCGAAGTTTCTCTATTTAACGAAACTGATCTATCATTAAGAACCAATTTATTGATATTTTCATCTAAAGCTTTGAAATCTAGACCATCTGCTGGGAATGCACCAACAAAGACCATTGGTTTAGGTTCTTTAAAAACAGGCAACAACACGGTGTTTTTAGCATGACTTTGTGATATCAAAGTATCACCTAGTATTGCATCTTGAATATTTTTCATACCTGGTATAATGTAACCCACTTGGCCACAGGATAAGTGATCCAATGGAGTTTGATTTGGATACATAATCCCAATTTCTTTCACATCATATCTTTTTTTTGTTTGTCCACTCATTATTTTATCACCTACCTTGACCTTACCATCAACAATTTTTGTCAGTAAGACCACACCCAAATATGGATCATACCATGAATCAATTAATAACGCTCTAAATGGCGAATCAATCTCTCCGTTAGGTGATGGAATGGCCTCAATAATCTTTGGTAGTAATTGTTCTTTAATATTTAAGCCAGATTTAGCACTGATCCTGACAATCGATTCTTCAGGAAACCCCAAATCATGTACCAACTGGTCTTGCACAACATCCACCTGTGAATTTTTGACATCAACTTTATTTATTACTGGAACCATAGTTAAATTCATTTCTTGTGCTAATTTGAAATTCGCTACAGTCTGTGCTTGAACCCCTTTAATGGCATCTACCAATAGTATCACACCATCTACTGAGGCAAATGACCGTACAACTTCATCTTTGAAATCTACATGACCAGGGGTATCAATTAGTTGCAATAGATATTCATGTGTTTTGGTATTTTCATAAAACATAGAACAGGTTTGTGCTTTAATAGTGATTCCTCTTTCTCTCTCAACTTCCAGCTTATCCAAGATTTGTTTATTATTATTATGCTTATCTATAACATTAGTTATCTCTAATAATCTATCACTTAAGGTTGATTTTCCATGATCAATATGTGCCGCAATAGAAAAGATTCTATAATCCTTTAAAGGAATATTATCTAATCTTTGTTGAATTGATATACTGGCAAACCTTCGAAATATCAAGGAAAGCCGTATCATTGTGGTCTTCTTGTATTTCGATGCTGTTTCTACAGATTTCGGAGTAATTATATACTTTCTCGAACACTTCCTTTAAAGTTTGTTTCTCCTCATCTCAAAATTTAGATATCTTTACAAAATTAAAGATTGGAATCCAAATCAATAATATGTCAAATTTAAGAGGTATGCAAAAAGGATAAACCATAATGAAACTAAAATTGGTAATTGATGGATTTGAACAGCCACATGATTACAAATTATTACAATCTACTATAACCACGGTTACCTCTCTGCGAGAAAAGGCAGTGTTAAGATTTACCAAAGATCGATTAATTATAATTTCCACACCTAAGATAGGTAATAACGGTCAAGATAATGTGACTGGTAATAACGGTCAGTTATGGTGTACTATCCCAAGTGATGTGTTTAAATGTTATTTTGTGGAATCTATAAAGGACAGTCCCGTGTCATTAGAATTTAATTGTAATAGACTATTGAGTGTGTTTAAACGATATGAGAGGGCTTTAAGTCAGGGATCTAATACAGCCATGGATATTAGATTACAAGAAGCATCAGAATGGCAAGATATATATAATAAATCCAATAAAACTCTCATTAACAAATCTAATGGAGATACTAATGATTCAAAGAAGAGAAAAATTAACCCTATTTACAGTTTCACTATGAGGTTTCAAGAAACAGTACGAACAGAGACGGGCGATCCCACAAATAAACGGGCACATGGTGGTTCTGGTAGTTTGGACGTATATAATCCAGTGAATAAGACTGTTATGCATAAATTTAAGATTCCAGTGAAAAGATTATATTGGGAACAAGATCAATCATTAAAGGAACCTGTGATAAGTGAGTCGCCCTTGGTGTTAAAACTGCCTCCAAGTCATGAGGAGTTCGGTAGGCCATTCCAAAGTTTTATTAAGAGAATTGAAAGATATAGTAGTATCAAGGATATTCAAGTGAATGCTACCTCATATCAAGCTCCAGGAAAGGATGTTGAGTTATCTATATCAGTGAACCAGCCAGAATGGGACCTAGCAATCAAGTGGAATGGACCTTTGGATGTGTCCTTTGATCCTACAACGAAAGAAAATGATACAGAAGATTCAAGTAATAGTCAAAGAGATAATTATGATAGTAACAACTTCCATAGTACAAATAGTAGTGTGCTACCAACAGTATCGTATGGAGACAATCCAATAATATCTCCGTACGAGCCCACTCATGCATCTCATCAAAAATCTTTGAATGCAGATGATGATGTGTTGGAAGATAGTGAAATGATAATGACCAACACAATGTCAGGTCCCAATAGATCGGAATGTCCAATAAATAGTTTATCTATGAATAGAGCTGATAGATTAAAAGAAATATCAAAATTAGTAGAAAGAGCAGAGGAAGAAGATAAAAGACAATATAGTGTAAGAGTGAAACCAAGAGATTGGAAAGTTTATACTAAGTTGTATGGTGACTTTAATCAAGTGATGTTAGCCATTGCACACGATCAAATGTGTATATTGCATTGTTCATTAGATAGAGATGATGAGGACGAGGAGGAAGACGAACCTGAAGAGGGCACGCAAGATATACTACCTTCCAGACAGAAGGGTCAAATCATTTTCTACATGTTAAAGAGTAAATCCTTATAAGAAATTTAGTGAGAAACAAATAATATTATTAATAAATAGCATTAAAATAACAATTTAAGCGCTAATAATTTCAAAATTCTAACTTGCGACTGTTATTTAAAACACCCATACCTAATTTTATTTTATGAGACTGCCTTTCCCAATATAATAGGGATACTGCCTTTTTAGGTAATTTAGAATTGTTTTGTGCGCTGGAAATTTCAAAAAAAAAAGTTCGAAAGTAAATTTCGTTTCATCGATTTTGCCGTGTGAGCCTAGCTTGGGAAGAGAAATTGGAAAGGCTGGCTTTGTGGAAGGAGTGTGGTTGCAGTTTGTGTTCCGCCTAGACCACTCTTATCTCCCAACAACGCTCTCCTATCTCTGTCTAAACCGTCCTTTTATCCTCTCTCGCTAGGCAGAATCACTGCTCATACTCTCCTTCTACCAGCCTCAGTAGCTCCACCACGTAATGAATTCCATTCAATATTCGTAATTTCCATCAACTTCTATATATTGATTTTGACCTTATTTGAATAAAATTACTATTATATTTTTATTTCATAGTATATTTCCCAATACAAGAACAGATCAATAAACTAATAATACAAAATGGTACGTACAAAGTGGTTATAAAGATTTAAAATAAGTTAAGCAGATGGACAAAGGTTGTTAAATTGTGGTTAAACTGATAAGAATATTGGACTTTTTCGTTATGGAAAGAGAGATATGAAACCCAGTGGCGAATATCATAATATCCTGAATATTATTTACATGGGAAATGAATACAAAATTGTCAATCAAATATGAGAATACATTATCCAAATAAAAATAAAGGATAAACCAATATGCCGTGATTCCCATCCCAAGACATGAAATTAACACATCTATGTTTACTTATTAAATTTTCTAGATAAGCTCCGAATACTAACAAACAATATTGTTAAAAACATTATACATGTTTTTCAAATTCATATTTTTAAATAGGCTAAAGTTCACGGTTCTCTAGCTCGTGCTGGTAAAGTTAAATCTCAAACCCCAAAGGTCGAAAAGACTGAAAAGCCAAAGAAGCCAAAGGGTAGAGCTTACAAGAGATTATTGTACACCAGAAGATTCGTTAACGTTACCTTAACCAACGGTAAGAGAAAGATGAATCCATCTCCAAACTCTTCTTAAGTTTAAGTTAAATTTAATTGATTATTATATATATTTTTATCTATATACATTTACATTTACATTTATATCTAACTTAAAGTTTTAAAACCATATATTATTAAATATTACTATATTTTTTGACCAAACTACTCTGTTGAAGTCTAGCTTTGTCTATAACTTAAATTTTAATTTGTCTAATTGAAAAATTTCAACCTCATCTCAAAACTTGATTGAATAGTGAACTATTTATTAATAAGATATACCCTATACCAACTTCTACTCGATATATTGACCCTATTCACAATGTCTGGAGTTAAAATTGAATGTAAACATTTAATAGAATTAAAATCTGCCATTGAATCAGAATTTTTAGCCAGATATAAAGATAATTTAGATGCAATTCATAACATTGAATCTAAAACAAAATTACAAGATTCTGCACCATTAATTGAATTGTCTAAACTTTCTCAATTACTTAGATCTCATTCCACTAAATTAGGTATAATTCTAAAACCTGAAACCTTCACAGAGAAGAACTATGAAGCTACATACAAGGAATTAAAATCTATCATTGATACAACATTCTATTTATTTAGTTTATTACCATTATTTCAAAATAAAGAATATACACAGTTATTATTATCCCAATTAGATGCATCCATGTTAAAGTTTTTGAACTCTTTACAATCATTATGTAAAGAATTAGATTCAAAATTTAATAATAAAGAATATGATGAAGAAAGATTAATGTGTATTGGTATGATTTGGTCATGTTGTGATGATTGGGATTCTATAAGTAAATTGGGTAATTTAGGTATCCTTGCAGAATCCATCAAATTAAGTTCTCAATTGATTCGTGATGTCATGGATGAAGTGGAAGATTTCTTAGAAGATCCAGAGGCTAATATTGGACAACGTTTAGATTTCCTCGATGATGACTTCGATAGTGAAGATGATGAAGACAAAGATGATCAGGTGACAGTGGATAAAAATCATGAAGATTCTGAATCTAAAAGTTTAGAAGATATTGTGGCACTTGTATTACCTATCATGAAAGAATGGAAAATTAAAGTTGTCTTACTTAGAACATTATTCAATTCATTTAGAAATGTTATAATGTCAAAAGATCCACCAAAGATTTATACCATTGAAATGTTAGATGACTTGGACAATTTGCACAAATCTATTGCTGGTTCAGCTGATAATTTCACTTGTACGATATATATGGCTGATGAAACTTTTACTAAAGATGATATCACAGAAGAAACTGATGAAATTAATAAGGACGTTAGACAAATGTTGTCCATTATTAAAAAGATCAAGAAAAAGGCTAGTGATAAGAATGAATTTGCCAACGTCTGGGAAACTAAATTTTTTGAAGCTTCTTCTTTATAGATATCTCTCGTGATTAATATATTAACAATTGCTCACTTACATATATGTATATATAACTGTATTAGAGAACTACATCACTGCATTTTAGGTTAACGTCTGGTTAGAAAACATTTTTGTTTTTCGACTGACTATCAGCGGCTATTGATAATGAAATGTGTTGTTTTTATTTCCAGCAATAAAACAATTCTGGTTTTGAAGTTTTGTAACTTATTTCATATTGTGATATTTCTTGCGATCATTGAAGTGCTACTTCACAATTGTTTATTTGGAAACTCTTGAATCTATTTATTTATTAACCTTGATATCTAAATTTTTTAAACATTTTGTATTTTATTATCCCAAAATTTAGAGGAATTGCTATACAAACATAAAACCTTTTTACAAAACAATTCCTTAAAACAAATGATATTGTTATTATACTAAAAGTATTATTATAAGTTTATATTATATATTTATTTAGTTGTATAAATTTGATATTGATTTTAATTTAAAGGTAAAATATCAAATTCTGGGCCTAATGCAACAAAACCGGTTGGTTTAGTCTTAACAAATGATTTATAATAGAATAATTTGATATGGTCAAAATTTGTAGTCAACTTAAATGAATTATAATTCCAATATAAGTTTTGTAACCAAAGATGTAAGAATGGATAATCATTTCTAATACTTTTGTAATTACAATTGAAATGCTCATGATAAGCAGAATCAAATCTAACAATAGTAGTGTATAATCTAATATCAGAATCTGTAATTTGACCATTAAATAAGAAGAATTTGGATAAGATATTCTTCTTATCTTCCTCACCAAATTTATATTCTAAATCATGATAGATTTTGTTTAATTTAGTTTCAATTTCATCAAAGCTTTTGAATAAATTGTTAGATTGGTCTTCATAATCTTCCTGAGTAGTGGCATTGTTAACTTTATAAACACCACTGTTGACATTAACTTGTAACCATTTGTTATATTCGTCTAATTGTGGAATCAAATCCTCTGGAGCTAAATCAATTTGATCCTTAGTGACCGGGTTCTCGACTAAATCATCAAAGACACCACTGTTTAATAATCTAATAATTTCACCGCTATCATTATTAACAATAGTTTGAGTCTTTAAATCCCATAAGATTGGGACAGAGAACACACCAGCATATTCTGGATCACTCTTCTTGTATAGTTCTCTCACGCTTCTAGTGTTATAATGTGGATCATTAACACCATCAATGAATAATCTCTCAGTGTCTTCAGTGACTCCTTTAAAACTACCAGAATTATCATTTTCAGTGGAGGTTACACCGCCATCATATCTATATGGTTCATCAGTCAATTTTTGATCAGATTGAATGAATTGCCAACCCTTTGGACCCATTAGCCAATGTGCTACAGTTAACCCAATAATTGAGTTTAAACCTTTAATTGACCTAGCGATCATGATTCTTTGAGAGAAAGGACAACCTAACCCACCATAGATCCAATATCTACCCGTTTCTGGTTGATATACAGGATGTGTCTTGCTAATCGTTTCGTTGAATGAAGTTCTTGCCATTATGTTTATGTATTTTGTTGTTGTTTGTTTGAATAATTTCAAAGTTGTTGCTTTCATACAATTGACTTTAAAGGAAAGCTGATTAGTTAAATTTAAATTTTCACTAGGGAACTACAACACTGCTTATATACCAGTTAAGTTCGAGTTGAAACGCTATAGTCAACTTCGAAGGGGTGTGTGCATATCCACCACAATTGACATGATGAGTAAAAAAGTTAGTAATCCTCACCTTATTACTGAAAAAAACAATGTGTGCGGAAAAGTGAAAAACAATGGGAGACTAACTTACAAATACAGTAATAGAGAGAAGATTACTAAGAGTTGTCGGGATATTTGCTCTTGACTTAGACTATCATCGTAGCTTTGTATTATTGTATTGCTGACCTTAAAAGTGTTAGTAATAAAACGTGAGTCTATCGTACATCTTTTAGTTAGTGGATGTATCATTGCTAGTTTCAGTAAAGAGAGACCGACACCTTTACTGGAATACGGAAAAATAGTATCCTTCGAGCAGAAAAAGAATTATTCGCCTCTTTCACTACATTTTAACAACTACATTTGAAAGCATACAAGAGAAAACTTTCTGACTGCTTCTGAGGATTGCCCAAAATGTTTATCACTTTTCCAGATTCAAATGAGATCTCATCGCCATCTTCGAAATTTTCGGTGTATTTTTGAAGTTTGCCTTTACGCGCGCGATGAATTTTTCAAAGGGAGCGGGAAATTCCCAAAACAGACAAATATTTATTTTAACCAGCATGAAAACATAACAAAGACAAGCAAATATGTCAATTTGATAAATATAAACACAAGGAATATATCATTGGTATACGATTTCCAGTATCACTGGTAAACATTGCTAACTTAAAATATTTGTTTACATACCACACTTTAAATGTGAAAGAACTGATAGGTATTGTATCTCTGACACCACTGCTATTGCCTACATTGAGGCTTTAACAATACCTTAGAGAAGATTGAAACCTCAAATTCCACTATCCTTGCTGGTATTTACACTTTAACTTTCTATTCTGAAAGGAGGTAGGAATAGTCCCTTATCAAAAATATTCCATATATAAATGAAGGAGTTCAGAACAAAGTTTTAGTTTAGAAATTAAAGTAATCCTTATGCTTTCATTTGTTTAAAATTACACTTCCTATAAAAACAAACTGAAAACTTCATTCATTTATTCATATTTTTTTTTTAAATTATTAGTAACTAAACTCTATCTAATTCTGATAGTTATACACTCCTTTAATTTTATTATAATTTAAAATATTACACAATGCAATCGTTTAATACACTTATATTAACTACTTTTTTCTTTATAACTTCTGTGCTTTCTTTCGATGTTGAATCACAAAACAATATTGCCGTCTATTGGGGTCAAAACTCTCAAGGTGGTCAACAAAGACTATCTGAATATTGTCAATCTTCTAATGCCGATATATTTATCCTTTCCTTTTTAAACATTTTCCCAAATAACATGGGTTTAAATTTTGCTAATGCCTGTTCTGAAACATTTGGTGATAATGCTGGTCTTTTACATTGTTCGGATATTGCTTCTGATATCCAAACTTGTCAATCCTTAGGCAAGAAGGTTCTTTTATCTTTAGGTGGTGCTTCTGGTGCTTATGGGTTTGCTAGCAATGATGAAGCTGATGCCTTTGCTGAAACTTTATGGAACACTTTTGGTGAAGGTTCAACCACTGATCGTCCATTTGACTCTGCTGTCGTTGATGGTTTTGATTTTGATATTGAAAATAATATCAACATTGGTTATGCTGCTTTAGTCAACAAATTAAGAGATTTGTTCAAAAAAGGTACTAAACAATATTACATTTCTGCTGCTCCACAATGTCCATACCCAGATGCCTCTGTTGGTGATTTATTATCTAACGCTCAAGTTGATTTTGCTTTCATTCAATTCTACAATAATTACTGTAATGTTGACAGACAGTTTAACTGGAACGATTGGGAAAATTATGCTTCTACTGTGTCTCCAAATTCTAATATCAAATTATTTTTAGGTTTACCAGGTTCCCCAACCGCTGCGGGTTCAGGTTTCATTTCTGATTTGAATCTTTTACAAAATACTGTTAATACTATCAAAACCACTAAGAATTTTGGGGGTATTGCTATTTGGGATGCTTCTCAAGGTTTCTCTTACCAAGTTGATGGAAAGAATTACATTGAAAATGTGGAAAATGTTTTAAACAATGCCCAAACTACTGTTGTTTCTACTTCTTCCGTCAAAACCACTTCCATTTTAACTCCAGCCACTACCACTTCTATCACTTCTTCTAGTAACACTATATTATCCGAACGTATTACTTCCACATTATCCCCTGTTGTTTCTTCCACTCCAGTCTTTAACTCTCTTTTAACTTCTACTCCAGACCCAGTTTTAATTGCTGTCACTCAAACTGAACAAGCAGCTGCTGATTTTGCCACCACTACTGCTCACCACACTGATGCCAAGGTTACCACAGTCTTAACTCCAGCAATTATTGTTGATAAGGATATCATTGTTTCAACTTCCACCACTATTTCCCCAGTTGATCCAACTATTACTGTCGTTGCTCTCCCAACTACTCCAGCCACTACTACTGCCGCCACAACTACCACTCTTTCCCCAGCTACTTCAACCACTCAAATTTACCCAGGTACTTCAACCACTCAAGTTTCCTCAGATGCTCCAGTTCACGAACAAGCTCAACAATTGAATCAATTATATGCTGCTGGTAAATTCAATGGTCAAGAAACATGTACTGAGGCTGAAATGTCATGTTCAGACGATGGTAAGTTTGCTATCTGTAATTTTGGTGTTTGGGTGACTATGGAATGTGCTAGTGGTACTACTTGTTATTCATATGATCAAGATGGTCAACTTTTCACTCAATGTGGTTATATAGATATCAAGAATAATTTTATTTAAATTGCTATCTTAACCTGCATACACGGAAAGTCATCATTCATAAATAATAATAGTAATAATAATAATAATAATATATTCATACCCGGTAATGCTAATGCATTTTAAAACATGCCATAACTCTGTATAATAAATAATGATATAAATCTAATAAAGTTTTTTTTATTTACAAACAATATGTTGTAGTCAATCTATATTAATTTACATAAATATTTTTATTTTAATGTTAAATAGTAGGCGTAAACACGAGATCTAATCTCAGCTGGACCTGGATCACCTTCAAACATTGGAGTCCAATTGACCATTTCAATCTTTTCCGCATTGAAGTTATATTCTTCTTCAGCCTTTGTGAAAAAGGCTAAATCAGCGTCTAATAAATGCGTTCTATGTGGTGAGAAAACGACAAGAGCTTTACCATTTTTGGCTAATAAATCTTCAGTGGTCTTTAATAATTTATCGTGTTCGGTATGGTTAAACACTAAATCACTTAAGATGACCAATTGGAATTTTTTGTCTTCCATGTCATCTAAATGTTTTATTATATCGTCATACTCGTTACCCCAAATATAACCTTCCACGGCGACATTTTCTAAACCTTCAGCATTATGCTTGATGTTATCAATTAAGTCAGCATCTGGATAATCAGTACAAACAACTTGTTTGGCACCAATAAGACCAGCAACAACAGATGGCAAAGCACCTGCTGCACCTAATTCTAAGACATTCTTACCTAAGACTAATTCTGGGTGTTTATCTAAATGTTTAGCGGTATAAATACCTGCATTCCAAAGTAAATGACCCCATAATGGTGAAGAGCCAACTAATCTTAACTCAATTTCTTTCTTTTGTGATTTAGATTTGGATGAGATACTTTCACGCTCATAATGGGCAAAATGTGCTTGTGGTGGAGGTGGACGAAAATCTTCTGGTTCATCAAATAAATTACCACCAGTTAATGATTCAACGTCAGACATTTATGAAAAGGTTTGGATATATATTTGTGTGTCGTCTTTAAAACTGTTGAAACAGCTCTGTTTAAACAATCAAATGCAGTGTCTAAAGATTCAAGTTTTTTTTATCGTAAATTTTTCACCGAGCGAACTCATCTCATCGCAAAAAATTCAATATTTAAAGGTTGCTTGTTTAAGTATAGTGGCTACTAAGCATAAGAACCAGATATAAGTGAAAAACAACTTACTCTTGATATTATGGTGCAAGTCTTGTTTTGTAATGTTTAGGAAAATTTGAAAGGTTGAAACTTTATTTTCCCTAAAAATGCTTATAGAAAAGATCAAATGACGTTTTTACCCCACAGTCTCTCCAATGAAATTGCCTGTCGGAGTTAATGACAGTTAAACCCTTTGAAGAGGGGAATCATTTCATTTGAAACAACATATATAAAGAGTTATAATTTGGATTCTTCGGTTGCAGCTACTAAAAGAACTCAACAAACAAAGACTACACTGATTTAGAATGACAATGGCTCCAGAGGAGAAAATCGTTTTCCGCGTGGAATACCCTTTCTTTATCATCAAATTACAATGTCCACAAACTTTAAATGCCATGTCTTATGATGATTTCCTTTATGTGACCAGATTGTTGGATAAAGCTGAAAAAGATGATAAAGTTTATTTTACCGTATTACAGAGCACTGGTGCATTCTTTTCTGCTGGTGCAGATTTCCATACTGTTTCCAATGAACCTCGTGGAGAAGATGGAGAAGAGCTAAAACTATGGTTAGAACAGTTTTTAGCTAAGAATCAGTACATTACTAGCGCTTTTATTAACCATTCTAAGATCTTGATTGCATGTCTTAATGGTTCTGCTATAGGGTTAAGTGCCGCTATTGTCTTACTTTGCGATATGGTTTATGCTATGGATACTAAATCAGAACGAAATTTCTTTCAATTCCCATTTGCTAAATTGGGTCTATCATGTGAAGGTGCCACATCAGTAACATTACCTGCAAAATTAGGCTGGAACAAAAGTTTTAGTAAGTTAATTTTCAGTGAAAAATTGTATTTCCATGAAATGATGGGAAACGTTATTGTAAAAGATTATTGCATGGGAAATGATCCAGCTCTGGTTGGTTCTTTCAATGACAAAGTCTTAACTGATTTGAAGAAGAAAGTGAGTCAATTGTATTTGCCAGCTTGTCTTCAAATGAAAATTGTTCTAAGAGCTAGTAACGATACGGTTGCTACTTTGATGTTAGCCAATTCTAAAGAAGTTCATGGAGCCTTACCATTCTGGGTTAAAGGTGAACCACAAAAAAGGTTTGAAATATTACGTAACCAGAAGATTGCAGCGAGGAAACAACGGAATGGTAAGAGTAAATTGTGAATATATATTCTTTCTGTATAATTGATTATTCTATATAATGATATCTATGTCTTTCTTTTTATCCTCTTCTTTCAAAATTGCCAGTTCTTCTTCAGTTAATTGTTCTACATCTAGGACTGGTGACCTTGACTTTTTATTAGATATATTCACCGTAATCAAGAAGGATGATGCAAGGATAACCACAGCAAGTAACCCACTTCTTGTGGTCTGCCATCTTAATGTTTCAATTTCAGACTTAATACCAGAAATTATTTGGATGGTAATCTTATTTGAACAATCATTCAAATTCAAATTGATTCGTTTGTATAAAAGAGTGTTCGCGTTCTTGTGTTCATGAAAATCTAATTTACAATTCTTTTCATATTGATCAATAATCATCTCGTTAATTTCATCTACAATAGAATCTAAGTCTCTTTTTAATCTCATTAATTGTAAATGATGCTGATTCATTTCCACATCACGAGTATTAGTTATGGTATATTGAATTTCACTTTGCAAAGAATTAAATAGGTGGTCCTGCTTATTAATCTCAAAATCCCTTAAAAACTTGTCATTATAAGTCGTATAAAATTGTTCATTCAAAAGGTACAACATTGTTGCCATGATGGCTTTACTTTGTCCTGGTGTAAATTTAGTTAATAGTTGATGATAGGTTGACATTGTATCAACTTGATTTTCTGCACTTGTTGGTTTATGTAAGTTCAAAGTAGTTTCGAGAATTAATTGCTCCGATAATGTCTTAATCAAATCATTTCCCTCTGACAAACTATTCTTCTTCTGTTCAACCGGTTTGCTAGCTGAAACACTCCCATGTGTAGGCATTGCCATGGATTTTGGCATTAAAAGAACTGAGGTTTCATTTTGATTATCCTTGTTAGTTAATTGAATGCTTCTTCTTATGGTTAAAGAAGGAAATTTGTATCGGGTATAAACCTTTGTATTACTTAAAATACTGTTTCGAATAGTTCCTAACATTTTGAAGAATAAATAACGCGGTTAATAATTAACTGCACACTTTATAATCGTTTTTATTCCCACATAAACAATTGGACATATATTCCAGGGATTATTGTAGGGGAAACTGACTAAATTCCCATTAACGTGTTACATAACAATTCCTTATCCAATCTCTTTTTTTTTTTTTTAAATTTAAGAATTTATTATTTTATTTTAAGGCGGTTAAACTTTACCTAACCTTAAGGTCAACCCTTAATAAGTTTCAACAAAAAGCAAGAAATTATCAACGATGAGACGTTTCCTAACTACATACAGGCCATTGCTTGTGAAAAGATACAATTTACCACCTAGACCCAAGTTTACGAAGGAACTTGAAGCTGAGGTTGAGGAAAGCTTTCTTCATGGGGGCAGAGGTCCAGGTGGTCAAAAGATCAATAAATGCAACTCCAAAGTGCAATTAAAACACATCCCTACTGGCACAGTTGTCAGTTGTCAGGAAACGAGATCTAGATCTCAAAATAGGATAATTGCAAGAGAGAAGTTGGCTTTAGAACTGGAAAAGCAGCGCCATGGTGGGGAACTGACTCCAAGAGAAGATGCCATTAAACGTTTGGCTCTTCAAAATAAACGGGCTAAAGACAAGAAAAGTCAGACAAAACATTCTCAACATAAATTGCTAAATGAAGCGAAAAAGAAAGAACAAGAATTGGAGGATGAGATGATTCTTCAAACTATTCTTCAAGATAGTGATGCATCTGAAAATTAATGGAGAATATCATTCGGGCTTCCTGTTTTAACAGTCTACACCCATACATAGTACACAGTTACATATGCCGATAAACATTTATAACTGATTGCTTTGTATTCTCAACTTCTTATTATTAATTATATTGAAACTATTATTATTACATACCGTCTCCTGGAGGGGTTCCCCATACGACACGAGGATCCTTGCCACTGTTCTTTTTGTTTGCAATTCACTCTATATTCTTAATTACAAGAAACAAAACAAGCGAACACGAATTTTTCTTTATGGGCTCTCTTTTGGGATGCGGACGTATTTGACCCCCATCGTTTGGCCCGTTATCATTTTTGAGGGCCAAAAATGCCAATGACTGAGCCAAACCTACCTGTCCTGTCGGTCTTACTACTGAGTGGTATTGTTAAAATGAACTACTGTAGATTTATTCCATGTTATTCTTCACGAAAGGGTAAATAATTTTGCTTGGTGAAATTTATTTTTGTAATAGCCACTATTGTTGTTAAATCATAATCTAGCACTAAAATGTCTCACAATGGGGAATCCCATTATTATTTTTCCAAAGATTAAGACAGATGACCCAATTTATTTGTTAAATCTTTTACATTTCCGAGACAAAACATTACGGCATTATGTTACGTTGTGGAATATCCTCCATAAATGGCAACTCAGTGAGATTAAATAATACTAGACAATTGATCTGGTGAAGGTGATTTCCCGTCATCGGAGAGTTGAGTTATTTCTTTCACAATATTCGATTGTTTTCACTGTGAATAAATTTTTTTCATTCAGGCCTATTTTACTCTTTATAGGCGTTACACCTTATTTTTTTCCTGTCTTCTCACACATGCAACGTGAAGGAAACATGAGCTTAATCGTCTTTCCACTTTTCCTATTGTTCTTTGCTCACTTTATTTCCTCTTTGTGGCACCCCTGTATATCTTTTTGTAAAATCTGTGCTGTCACGGTATCAGCTGTTACTAACGTTTATTACTTATTTTGTCCTCATGTGATTTCTTTGTTTTGTCGGACTCGTTAGTTATGGCCGAGTAACAATAATTTTGAGAGTGGTACGATTTCTTCAATATTACTAAAAAATAACTGGACTCACAAAGAGTAAGACGGTAAACAAATAAACAAAAAAATGGACAATATCTTTAGTTCCCGTCAATTTTCAAACAAAGGTATATTAGATTTAAAAAACATCAAGAAGTTCGAAATACAATATGTTGTTTGTTTGTACGTAATTATTTTTTCCCAGAGAGTCAGTGATAATAATTCCCTACTGCATTCCTTGGTGGTTTAATTGTCGTTTGATTATCTGTGAAAGTTTCCTTCCTTTTTTGGTCAGAGTTCCTATTTTTTAACAGGTCGAAAGGAAAAAAAAATAAAATAGCTTTGTTTAGCAGACATCAATTTCTCTTTGTTGTTGCTTATATTATTCTAATCACTGTTATAATAAAATAGCCACAATAAGGTTTTACTAAAATTATCATACTATTTATCATTTTCACTTTAGTGAGTAAATGCTCCATTTGTCCTGACTTTTATGCAGTAATATATCAACATTTATAAAGTTTTATTTCAATTAAATCGGGCGTTCATTTAAAGGAATTAGGAATCTGAAAAAGACCAAATAATAACATATCCAACGCTGTTTCTTTATCCTTTCAATTCATCTTCATTATACTTTTTTTTTCCATTCCGAATTTAACTAGACTATCCTGAATATCTTCAACCTATCAACAAACAGGTTAGTAATTTATAATGGGACGTCCAAAAAAAGAAGTCAGTGTGCAGAACATTGAAAAGTTTCAGCGAGAATTAGCTTTAGCTGGTAACAGAAGTGAAATTCTTTTACAAGATAAAAAAGGTAGATCCAGATCTTGTCTGCTGTGCAAAAGAAGAAAACAAAAGTGTGATCATAAACTTCCTAGCTGTACTGCATGTTTGAAGGCTTCTGTGAAATGTATTCAACCTGCCAGATATAACCAACCTAAAATTAAGAAGGAGGAAGAGGAAGAGACACCAACTTCTACAGATACTACAAGCACAAACAGTACCGAAAGTAAGGCACCACTCGGGCAATCTGAACCTCTTCAACTCTTATCCCACGTACAGAAACAAGGAAATTTTGCAAGTGTCAAATCTTTAACTCCTCCGACCTCATTAAGCACATCGTCAAGTGTGGCAAGTTCTTTGTCCAGCTGTTCAAATCCATCTCCAAATGCACCAGAATCTAATAGCTTATATTCCTCATCTACTATCCAAACCAATGAAAATAATCCACCCCTCCTCGTTCAAAAGAAATCAAGTGGCAAAGTGGCAAAAAAGAGGAAGGATGATGGGAAAGATCAATATACTGCTTTTTTAGAAAGAAAGTTAAGATACCTGGAAAAATTGATCGATTTACCCATTGGTGGTTCAGTTTTCAACAAGAAGCTAAATCAATACAAAAAAATTACTCATTTATTAGGTGAAATTGATGATTTAGAAACCACAGTGGCACAATTACCGGCAATCCAAAAAGAAGTAATTCCAAAAAAAGAACCTTTAGATTATAACAACCGTATACCGTCTAGGCTTATCAAACCTGATAATTCCATACCTGCATTATCTTCTGACTCGTTAGACTCAATAGATTTCAATAAATGTATCTTTGCGAAATACTTTTCCAAAAAATACTTCCCATACGATCCTGCTTTTGAATTTGATCCTAAATTATTCAGATCATTTCTAGACACTTTCTTTACCAGATTACAGTTTAAGTATCCAATTCTTGATGAACAAGAGATTTATTCCTTTCACCACCATTACTCTAAAAATAACATTTATTCATACTCGACAAACGAATTCCATTTTGCTTCTGGGCGAATGTGGTTAGTGTTTAGTATTAGTGCGTACATGCAAAAGACAACTGGGAAATACAAGGGTCTCGAACCAGCTAGATACTTTAGTACTGCTGTAAGACATATCACCAAATGCGGTGACAACTTGAACTTCGTCCATAGAGTTGAATTATTGACATTACTAGTGTTATACTTGATAAGAACTGATAGAGATTCAATGGTTTTGTACCAAATCATGAAAGATGTAATGTTTATTTGCAAGAACAAATTATCTCTTAATCAATGGTTCCCAAATGATCCGTTTTCACGCAAGAAATTAAGACTGTTTTGGTGTGTCTATTTATTAGAAAGAATGATTTGTGAGGCTGTTGGCAAACCGTTTACTATTAGTGAATCTGAAATTAACTTACCTTATTTTGACGAGCAATCTTTTAATGCAAAAGATTCAACACAAATTAGAAATGTCCACTTTATCAATCAATCATTGAAATTAAGAAGAATTGAATCTAGTTTTGTTGAAGATCTACAACTTTTACCTGATAGCAGTAAAGAAGTCATGATTGGAAGAGAGTCGCAACTAACCAAAGTCAATGATTATTTCAGACAATTGGAAGTTTGGAGAGCATCATGCTCCACTAACCATGTGAAGAATTTCGAGAATGAAACACTCAAATTGTATTATTATAGATCTGTTAGACTGTTAATTCAACCATATTTGGAATTTTTGAAGCCAGAAGATAGATTATTTAGAGAGTGCCAAGCTGCTGCAGGTCAAATTTGTCAACTGTACAAGATATTTCACCAAAAGACCATCAATGGTCACTCAACTCCAGCTGTCCATACAGTATTTGTTGCTGGTGTCACATTAGTCTATTGTATGTGGATTGCTAGAAATTATGATGATGAGAGAAGAAGAAAATTAGGTGATGAATCCAAACATACCAGACCATTAATTAGTGCCAGTTTATTCTCCACAATGGATGATTTAAGAGCATGTTCTGTTTGTTTGTATGTCATGACTGAAAGATCTAAATTTGCTCGTGTGTTTAGAGACACATTTGATGAATTAATGAATGCTACCATTGGCAATTTAATTACAAGATGTGGTCCAAATTCTTCTGAGTTGATTCATTTATCCAAATTTAAGAATAAGGTTGAAAATGATAGATTACAATTAAATGGATCTAATAATAATAATTTAACAGTGCAACGTCAAAATTCAGAACCAAGTCAATCTTCCAGTGATAATGACGACGCTTCTCAGAATCCCAACGGTATGCCTCCAGCTAGAAAGAGGGTTTTTGGTATGGGCCAAGCAGAAGAACATGCAGGGTTTGTTCAACACTCTCAAGTTGATATTGAAGAGCAAATTAAGTTGAAGAAGAAGCAAGACGATTTAGAAAAAGAATCTCTTCCTCAAGGCCTGGCTCATTTATTAGTTAATGAAAGGGAGGATAACAGAACTAAGAATGCAAAGAATAATGAAAATCCACAAAAGGTTGTTGATGAAAATCAACAGTATATTGTGAAGAAACCAATTAACTCCAACGATTTTGACTGGAAGATGTTTCAACAACAAGCGTATATGCAACAACAAGCAGCTCAACAGAACTTACAAGCTTATCTATCCTCTTTGAATTATGCTGCTAACAAACAAGCCAGCGATCAAAATCAACAAAGCGTCCATCCACCTTACCATGGTAATCAAGATAATATGCTGCCACATGACCAACAGCAACCAAATACTTCACGAAACATGATGCCACTTGGATCTAATATCATGTTAGATAATGATGTGTTAATGTCACAAATTGCTAGATCTGCAACACCAAACATCTCCAATCTCAGAACTCAGACTCCGATTCAATATCCTAATAATACAAACAGTTCAGAAGCAGATGACCAAAGAAAAAGCCAAATGTCAACCAATTCCTCACTCTCTTCAATGAATCCAGCTGCTGGTATATCGATTAATGGGGTCCTGTTCAACAATGGTACGCACGATATGATCAATAACATCTCAAACTGGACAAATGATTCCATTGTCAATGGTGTCCCGATGCAAATTGATCAAGACCTTAATGTACCTCGTGTACACTCGTCACAAAATCAAATCTATGCCGATGATCCTAATGCTCCACCTCACCAAGCTCAATTCCTTCCTTCCTACAACCAGCAACGTGGCATGAATATACCTATGGGTGTTGATAATAACTATCCACCAAGTATGAATAGAAATATGCCTGGTCCACTTATGAATCACCAAATGGCTAGTCAAGTTGTTGGTCCTCCTCCACCTCAACCCCATCACAATCAACATGAAAGTATTGGCAATGCTGATTCGGGTTTCCCTAAAATAAATAACAATAACATACCCAGAGGATCAACCCAATACGCAGAATACGAAAATATTGCACCATCAGCACATGCAGAAGAGTTTTGGACGATCAACGATGACTATGGGTTCCTTACCTGATGATATTTAATGAGAAATGATTAAAAGTACCAATATCCATTTTTCCAGGAGAATACGAAAATTTAAACCGTTCCTAATAAGAACACCCATATAGATATATAGATTTAATTTTTTTTAATGATACAAACTAATTTACAAATATAATTTTATTTTGAACCGCAGTTTTAATGAGATGTCTTGTCACTCTTCTTTACTTTTAGTGTTAATTAAACTTTTCCGAAATTCATTTTATAGAATTCTTAAATTGAAAAATTATAATGGTAAATAATGTTAATTTGCAATACTTAACTATAACCAGATAGAAAACCACACACGGCACAGTCAACAAATCCATTGACGAAGTGTCAAAGAACAATGTCTCAACCATCTAGTAACTCTTTTAAATTTTTTCCTCTGGGAGGTGGTAACGAAGTCGGGAGATCATGTCACATTTTACAATACAAGGGAAAAACAATCATGTTAGATGCAGGTGTCCATCCTGCTCACCAAGGGATGGCCTCATTACCGTTCTATGATGACTTTGACCTAGAGACTGTCGACATTCTACTAATTTCTCATTTCCATTTGGATCATGCTGCCTCCCTGCCGTATGTTATGCAAAGGACACCATTCAAGGGAAGAGTGTTCATGACACATCCAACAAAAGCCATCTACAGATGGCTTCTTAGAGATTTTGTGAGAGTTACAAGTATTGGGACAGATCCAGCAAGTGCTGAAGAATCTTTGTATACAGATGAGGATTTGGTTGAATCATTTGATAAGATTGAAACCATTGATTATCATTCCACAATAGAAGTTAATGGTATCAAGTTCACTGCGTTTCATGCAGGACATGTTTTGGGTGCTGCTATGTTCCAAATTGAGATTGCAGGTTTGAAAGTACTGTTTACCGGGGATTATTCCAGAGAAATGGATCGTCATCTGAATTCAGCTGAAGTACCACCTCAATCATCCGATGTTCTTATCGTGGAATCCACATTCGGTACGGCTACACATGAACCAAGACTACATAGAGAAAAGAAACTGACACAGTTAATCCACTCCACAGTTGGGAAAGGTGGTAGAGTCTTAATGCCGGTGTTCGCCTTAGGTAGAGCTCAAGAATTAATGCTGGTGTTAGATGAATATTGGCAAAATCATGCTGAAGAATTAGGGAATGGACAAGTTCCGATCTACTATGCCTCTGATTTAGCAAGAAAATGTATGAGTGTGTACCAAACGTACGTTAATATGATGAATGATGATATTCGTAAGAAGTTTAGAAATTCTCAGTCTAATCCATTTATCTTCAAGAATATTGCTTACTTAAAAAATTTAGATGATTTCGAAGATTTTGGACCAAGTGTGATGTTAGCGTCACCGGGTATGCTACAAAGTGGTCTTTCAAGAGATTTATTAGAAAGATGGTGTCCAGAAGAAAAAAATCTTGTTTTAATTACAGGTTACTCTGTGGAAGGGACAATGGCTAAATATATAATTTTAGAGCCTGACACCATCCCCTCTGTAAATAACCCAGAAGTATCAGTTCCAAGACGTTGTCAAGTAGAAGAGATATCGTTTGCAGCACACGTCGATTTCCAAGAGAACCTAGAGTTTATTGAACAAATCCATGCTAGTAACATTATTTTAGTTCACGGTGAGTCCAATCCGATGGGGCGTTTGAAATCGGCATTACTTTCAAACTTCTCATCTTTAAAAGGTACCGAAAATGAAGTTCATGTTTACAACCCAAGAAATTCAATTGAAGTTCTTATCGAGTTTAAAGGCGTTAAAATTGCCAAAGCCATTGGTAACATTGTAGAAGAAATATATAAGGAAGAACAAGAAAATATTAAAGTTGAAAAAGTGAAGGAAGAGGTACCTGAAAGTGCTAAAGAGAAGAATGATGTCAAGAGTGAAGAAAATGAGTCTGAAGATATTGATGCCAAGCCGGAAGGAAATGCTGTTAACATCAACTCTGGTGAAGAAGAAGATGCACTTGCTAAGGAAACACCAGAAAAGGATATTATTGTGTCGGGACTGCTAGTCTCTGATAACAAGAATTTTGACTTGAACTTAGTATCTTTGTCTGATTTAAGAGAACATCACACAGAATTATCAACCACCATCTTAAAGGAAAGGCAAACTGTCAAAATTAACTGTAGAAAAGAGCTAGTATACTGGCATATTTGCCAAATGTTTGGTGATTTAACAGTTATTCAGGATGATGAGAATGTCGCTGGTGAAATAGCTGCAAAGCTAGAAAAGAAGAATACCCAGCTAAATGAAGAGAAAAAATTGATACTTCAAATTATGGGCGACATCCGTTTGATTTTAGTTGGATCTATTGCTATTGTGGAATGGACTCAAGGTTTAGTAACAGATACAATTGCCGATTCAGTGGTGGCCATTTTAATGTCAGTAGATTCTGCTCCGGCGAGTGTGAAAATGAGTAGTCATCACTGCGACCACTCTCACATCGTTGAAGAAGGTCATACACATGAAGATGATATCATGGTTGAACAAAGTGAAGTTGCATGGAAAATAAAGAAAGTTGTCGAATTATTCAAAGAGCAATTTGGTGATGCTTTTACTCTTGTGTTAAGTAAGGAAGATGGAAGTATCGAAACCACTACGGACGATATCATAGGTATGATCACTTTGGGGAAACATTCTGCCAAGGTCAATTTCACAAATATGAAAGTTGACGAGTGTAATTCCAACCCACTAAAAGGTAGAGTGGAAAGTATATTAAGCATTGGTGGTGATTTAGTCTCAGCTTTATGTTGAGACTTATATTACCATGAAAAAAGTATATAAAGTATATAAAGTATAGAATAAATCAAATAGAATATTCATAATCCATTAACATTTTTGACGGCTACTTATTACATCTAGGACCAAGTATATATCTGTATTTTAGGACCATTCTTTAGTTTAAATCATTTTATTATATGTTTAATCGGTATTACTATCATTTATAACGTTCTTGAAAATTTTGAAAATTTATTAAGAAAAGCTCATCTCATCTCATCTCAAAAGTATTTAAAACTATAATAGCGATTATAATAACCTTATATCACTTAAAGTTATCGTGCCAAACAAGAAATGAGTAAAGGTGGTAAAGAGTTAGCTGCTGAAGTTTATATTGACGATTCTGTCAATTTTGAGTCCTTCCAATTGGATTCCAGATTATTACAAGCTGTGAAAGGTGCTGGTTTTACTCATCCCACTTTAATCCAATCTCACACCATTCCATTAGCCCTTCAACAAAAGAGAGATATCATTGCTAAAGCTGCTACTGGTTCTGGTAAGACTTTATCCTATTTGGTTCCTGTTATTCAAACTATTTTAGACTATAAGAAAAATGAGTCCGAAACCGACTTTAATAGTGAAAGTAATACTTTAGGTATTATACTAGTTCCAACTAGAGAATTAGCTCAACAAGTGTTTAATGTGTTAGAAAAAATGATTTTATATTGTTCCAAAGATATTCGTGCTTTAAATGTTTCTGCCGAGTTACCATCTTCTGTTATGAATGCATTACTTTTAGAAAATCCAGAAATTATTATTGCAACTCCAGGTAAATTAACAAGTTTATTAGACACTAAGATTAATTCTGTCTCATTAGATAATTTGAAATTTTTAGTCATTGATGAAGTTGATTTAGTTTTAACTTTCGGTTACCAAGATGATTTAAATAAGATTGCTGAGTATTTACCATTAAAGAAAAATTTACAAACTTTCTTAATGAGTGCTACATTAAATGATGATATTCAAGATTTAAAACAAAAATTCTGTCGTTCTCCAGCTATTTTGAAATTTAATGATGAAGAAATTAACAAAGATCAAACTAAATTGATTCAATATTATGTGAAGACTTCTGAATTCGATAAGTTTTTATTATGTTATGTTATTTTTAAGTTAAATTTAATCAAGGGTAAGACTTTAATTTTTGTAAATAATATTGATAGAGGTTACAGATTGAAGTTAGTTCTTGAACAATTTGGTATTAAATCATGTATCTTAAATAGTGAGTTACCATCCAATTCAAGACAACATATTGTGGATCAATTCAATAAAAATCTTTATCATTTATTAATTGCTACTGATGATTCTGAATATTTCCAAGAAGAAGATGAAGATGCCACTACTCAACATTCAGAAAAGAAAGTACAAGAAGTTGACGAATCTGCACTTGATAATAATAATAATGATAATATTAATAATAGCACAGAAGGTGGTAAGAAGAAGTCTAAATCTGTGGAAATTAAAAAAGATAAAGAATATGGTGTTTCTCGCGGTGTTGATTTCAAGAATGTTGCTTGTGTTTTAAATTTTGATTTACCAACCACTGCTAAATCTTACGTTCATAGAATTGGTAGAACAGCTCGTGCTGGTAGAACTGGTACTGCCATATCATTTGTTGTACCATTAAAAGAATTTGGTAAACATAAACCATCTTCATGCTCAACTGCAAAGAGAGATGAAAAGATTTTCTCTAGAATAGTGAAACAACAAGGTAAATTAGGTTTGGAATTACAACCATATTCATTTGATCCAAAACAAATTGAAGGTTTCCGTTATAGATTAGAAGATGGGTTCCGTGCTGTAACTCAAGTTGCTGTGAGAGAGGCAAGAATTAAAGAATTAAGACAAGAATTATTAACAAGTGAAAAATTAAAGAGACATTTTGAAGAAAATCCAAAGGAATTACAAACTTTAAGACATGATAAAGAATTACATCCAGCTAGAGTACAAGAACATCTTAAGAGAATTCCAGAATATCTTTTACCTGAAGCTGCTAGAAAACAAATTAGTAAAAAGAAATTAGGTTTTATTCCATTTCGTAAAGGTGCTAAAAAAGGTGGTAAAGGTAAAGTGACGAAACGTAAAAATGCTAAGACTGATCCATTGAAGAATTTCAAATAAGACTTAAAATAATTAATTAAAAAAATATTGCATTGTAAAATATAATAAATAAGATTTCAGATTCATAGATAATTAGTTACTCGTCTATTCTTTTTTCAAGAATATTATATATTAAACAAATATATATGTTTGTACATTATTAATTGAATCTAAACCAAAAAAAAAAAAAAAAGAATAATCTAACGAGAGAGAGAGAGAGAGAGAGAGATGCAGGATGATTTCAGGAACCAGTCACCCTTGTAATATTACACTTATAAAATCACTGTGCTTTTTTTTTCTTCCTGCTTCTATTTCAAAATTGAATGGAGATGGGTTAAAAGTATTAAATTTATTGAACGGGAGCCTTCAAAATAACAATGACAGAATCCCCTCTTAGAAACAATTTACTAATAAATCTTTCTCTATTAATTGATTCTTTCCCATTTTTCTCAGTCCATAATTCTTTAACATTTTCTAAAACCATATTACAATGTCTATCAAATGCTTTCACTCTAGCTATAATTTTATGATTATTTCTTAATGATATTATTATTGGGGTTCTTGATTGCATTGAATCATTAATTAATGACATAGGACCATGTTTGAATTCAAATTCTTCTAATTGTGATAATTCATCTTTATTTAATTCAGATTTTGGACGATCTATTAATTGTTCACTGTATAAAAGTATGAAAGGGGGGGAGGGGAAGACAAAAAAGTTGTTAGTAAAAAAGAACTATTTTGATATAAAAAGTATAAAAGATATAATTCAACATACGACATGATATGAGATTGGTGAGTGTTTATTGTTTGGGTCTGTTATTATTGCAAGTATATCTCTTTTAAGATGAAAAAAAACTTTTTCAAAAATTTAAAAAGTTACAAATTTCATTTTTTACAAAAATAAAGATATATATATATAAGGTTTAAACACCACTTCTATAAATATTTTGACCTTGATGTCTTAATTGAATTGTATCATGTTTCTCAAGGATATACAAAGCTTTATCTAAAGCATTTTGTGAATATTTATTACTATCGACGAATTCTCTTCTTAAAGTTTGATAAGAAGTTGACCAACCGATAGGTAATCTTCTTTTCAATTCAGTTTCAATTAATCTTATACTTGCCATTAAATTACCATTATTATTACTTGAATTACCCGCAACGGTAGCATCTTGTGACGCGGCATCCATTGTCGAGGCTTGAAATAATCTAATTGCTTCATCAACATGCTTTTCATGTGCAATTGGAGATAATTCTAATTTAGCTAATGATTCAGTGATACGAATAATGGCTTCTAATTGACGTACAGTGATTGGGATCGTGGATCTTTCATTTGATTCAATTTCATTAACCATTAATTGTTTTCTAATGGTGACGAATTGTGAAGAAAGTTTTATAGCGGCTTGTGGTGAAAGTCTTGGTGCACATTTCATTCTACAATATTGAATATATCTTTTCAATTTATCCATTGGAATTTCAGTACCATTCATTTCTTGATCTTGTTGTTCTTGTGATGATCTCCCCGTGTGAATGTTTATAACATGATTAGCAATTGAGATATCACGTTCTTCATTATGTTCATCTTTAACAATAAAGATCATATCAAAACGAGACAAGATAGTGGTTTGGAAATCAATATTATCACCAGGTGATTTAGATTCATCATAACGACCATAAATTGGATTTGCCGCGGCAAGGACACTGGTTCTTGAATTTAATACTGTAGTGATCCCAGCTTTGGCAATTGAGATAGTTTGTTGTTCCATGGCTTCATGAATCGCCACACGATCTTCATCTCTCATCTTATCGAATTCATCAATACACACAACCCCACCATCAGCAAGAACCATGGCACCACCCTCTAGGAAGAAATCACGAGTCATTGGATCTCTTTGTACTGATGCGGTCAACCCTGCAGCAGATGAACCTTTACCTGATGTGTATACGGCGATGGGGGCCACTTTCTCTACAAATTTTAATAATTGTGACTTGGCAGTACCTGGATCACCTAAGAGCAAGATATTAATATCCCCTCTTAATCTCATCCCATCAGGTAAGATCTTTTTGGACCCTCCCATAAGTAAACAGACAATGGCTTTTTTGATATCTTCATTACCGAAGATTGATGGTGCAATGGAGTTTGCTAATAATGGATAAATGTTATCATTTCTTGATAAATTCAAGAATTCTTCTTCTTCATCCTCCGAGAACATATTCAATGAATGATTCCCCACATTCATATCAATATCTTTTTGAATCCCCAGAATCTTAATATATGGAGTTCTAATGGCGACCCCACCATTTGAATCATTCCCAGCACCGATTTTTTTGGAGTTATAAATTGAATAAATCCCGACAATGGTGACTCTTGTACCAGGCACGACGTTATTAGTTAAATATCTATCACAGGACATTGTAATATTTCTTGGCATTTCACCTACTGGGACAGATTCCGGAATTTCTTGTAATTTTAAGAATTGTTGATCAATGAAATTTGAAGATTCATGAATGATCATATATGGATCTGGCCCACAATTCTTTGTGGCATTGGATGCATCAGTGATTGCGGTGTCAATATTTGTTTTGTTTGATAGACATGAATGTGGTAAAGAGATATTATTTGAACCGATGGAATTAAAATTATTAATATTGATTGATGTCGTGTGTCTACAGTTTTTACACATTAATTGTAAGTGAGTGGCTCTTGAGGATAAGATTGATGTGGAGATTATAATCCCAGATAATCTAATAATCTTGGCAACATGACTTGAATTTAAATCTCTTAGAGCGATTTGATTTGCATTTGAATTAAAGATTAGTTGGAAGTTTGGGATTAAGTCTGGATCGTCCTGGTTATCTTCTTGTGCATTAGATTTATTTAAGATAATCATTCTCTTTGCCACTTGTGTGATTGAAATTTCAAATAATGGGATGATATCGGATGGATCATTTAATAATTTATTATATAAATCTTCATTATAGGCGATTAAATGTTCTAATTCCAATGAAAGGACGAACTTCTTGATTAAGATTGAATTTCTTAATTGATCTCTATAAATAAATTGTGAATTGATTCTAAATTCTAATAGGAAATTAGTGAAAGATTTAATGATTTGAGTGTTATCGTCATCGTTTGGAGTTTGACCTTGTAATACTGGTGCACTATACACTTCAGGCGAGTCGAAGGACATGTTGATCTATTTATATATCTTTCTAATATCTTTCTGATTTGTATACTTGTATATAAGTTACAATGAGATCTTCATATAAATCATTAAATTTAATGAAAATTTAATTGTTGTCAATTCAATTAGATTACCCAATGGGGTAATAGCACTTTTGAGCCAGAAACCCGGGAGCCGGGTAACGTTTCCACACCCACACACCCGGCCGCGCACTGAAAATGGTGCGATAATTAAGCTCATGATATGTTCAGAGCATAACAAGACACCTATCAATATATCAGTGTATGGTAATACTGTAGTAATATAATGGAGTGGGATCTCCAATTGCCTACTGTCTATACGCTATCATCTCACACTATATATCCACCAATCAATATATAGGTATAGGACATGTATGCTGTAATAACACCGCGGGTTGCATATTACTACTCTATTATGCTACTCTAGTATACTAGAATAGTATACTATTCTATGATCCGCTCAACACACTCTCGAAAACATCAAAGCCCATGATCTCAAAGTATGTACGTGCTATTGTATTCTGTTCCGCTCATTCCAGGGGCGGATTCTCCATTGAATAGCGTACCATGTAGCACAATAGCGCGCTATTGTGTGGCGGCCCCCGGGACAAACAATACCCCCGCGGCCAGGCAGCGGATCCACACACCCGTATCTGTTGGTATTCCCATCGCGACAAACAGCCCGCGCCGAAACGCGCCGGTGTGCGCACTCTGTGGTTTCGGCGTGCGGTTTCCCCGGTTTCTTGCCGCTCTCTTGTTTATTTGTTGACAAAAAGGGATACCGGCATTGTTGGTATGCACAATGCCCCCTATTGTCCAGAGCGGTCGTGTGGTCTCTTCTATTGTGACCGCTGCTCGCAACAGTTGCCTCGAGACGTCTTTTCTTGCTGTTTATTTTAGTTTATTTTAGTTTCCAGCAACGGGTTGTTTGTCGATTTTTTACATTAATCATCTCATGTTTTTTTGTTTTTTTGTTTTTTTCTTCTTCTTCTTCTTATAAAGGATCTATATATATATATGCGCTTTATATCTTATTACAATTATATCTTTGCGATTTTGTAAGAACAAACGCACCAGCACAACACAACCATGAGAAAACTAAAATCCTCGTTGAAGTTGTCACGTTGTAATTCACTATCATCAGATCTATCATCAACATCTTCAAATTCATCAAAATTTGTAAGATTTGCTCCACAATTAACTACTGTGAAAAATTTTCATATTAATGATAAACCTATATCTATATCAAATGAAACCTCTCCAATCTTATATCCATTATCTACTGATACTACTGAAGTTCACACCACTTTATATGATATAGATGATGACGACTTAGATGATGACTTGTTATGGTTAAATCAAAAGATTAATAACTATAATCTAACCTATACAGACATCACGCCTACTAATAACAATAATATTTTCAACAATTTTAACTCTTCTATCTCTTCCACAAATTTTAATCTATCATCCAACCTATCAAATCAAAATGTCAAGCTTATTAAATTGTATCAAAGAGATAATATCATCTATGGTACCATAAAATGTAATAATTTAGCATTTGAAAAATTCATTCAATGTAAATTTACATTCAACAATTGGGAGAATATTCATTATATCACAGCCACGTATTCAAATTCACCATGTGAACATAACGATGTTTTCAAATTTAAGATTGATCTAAATTTATGGAAATTCTTCTTACAATATAATAAACTGATTGTCGATGGTATCGTTGATATGCAATTTGTTATCATGTATGATGTCTTAGGGACCACATATTATGATAACAATAATAATAAGAATTTTACACTAAATTTACAATTATCTCCTATTGAACTATCCTACACCCCCCCAGCAATCAAACATAATAACATAAACAATATTAACATTAATAATAATAATAATAATAATAATATTACAACTCGTAAGTTTAGTGATGATACAGATTATTATAACGAGTCTCCATTGAAACATATGTTTCACACTGATACAACATGGATACATCCAAAGAATCAAAATAAATTGACATTTTTCAATAAGACAGGGGATCTATTGGTCAATGATGAAGTGACTACTCCATCGTTATCGTCCTCTTACTCGGATTTGTCATCTGACTCATGGGATGATGATATCTCATCATCCCAACCTCTCATTTACAACAATTTTATCATTAATAATAATTCAAATGATACATTATTGTTCTTTGATGGCTTGGATGAAAGTGATAATGATACAATCACTCCACAAAACAACAACACCACCACAGAAAATGATACAAGTACAATCTTAACAGATGAAACTGTAAAGAAACCATACACATATCTAATCAATACCACAATAACAAATTCTTTATAAACACTCTTTTCTTCCCGCACAAAATGACTTAATGATACAAATTATCAACGATGAAGTCTAATACAAATTTGCTTTTAACTCTTTTTCTCTTATCATATTTTGCTGGCAAAATATGTATACCCCCCATATAATATAGATTTTTCAATTAAAAAATAAATAAATAAATAAATAAATAAGTAAAATAAATAAATAAGTACACTTTCGTGTTTACCGCCCTAATACAGACAGACAAACACACAAGATGCAGCAACTTATTGATATGTGTATTGAAACGAATGATGTCGGATTATTTAACACATTATGTGATAAATTGAAATTTGAAGAGTATAATCTTACATCAATACAAACATTGAATGATTTAATCAAGGGTAATTTCATTAATTCAAATTTTATTAATCATTTAATTAAATATTGTAAATTTGACAAGTTGCAATCAGATTCAAATATTGATCAGTTGATTATCAACACTTGGTTGAATGATATCACAACTCAAAATTGGAAAAGATTATTGATTTATTTCAAATTATGTCAATTTAATACTGAATTATACCCTTCAATTTCAATGAATCCTTTAAATAATCATTTACCATGTTATATTATTGTAAATTTATTAGAACGAAATAAGATATCAAATATAAATTTATCTCAATTCAAAACAGTTTACCTTGTCTCCAGGATCATTATTAATAATAATATTATTCATAATGGTGAAATTTATATTCAATCATTAAAATCTGGGTTATACATTTTCATATCGAATGAATCCATACTATTAGAATTATTAAATGTCAAATATACAAAGGATAAATTGGGAGATATCACATTAAAGACAGATCAAGTTTGGTGTCTTATCGGTAATTTAAAAATTAATAATATCAAAACCATTTCATTTAATTTACATTCAAATAACAATAATGTAAGATCAAGAATTTCAACTTCTGAAAGTATTGTGAAATTAAATGGTGATTTGACACCAACACAAGATTCTTTAATTATCACTAAATGTAATGTTAAATTTGCAAATTCAAAGAAGAATGTTATACCAAAAAATAAAGTAAGCAAGAAACAATTAAAACAAAAACAATTAAACTACAAGATCAAAGAGCCAAATGTAAAATTAGAAATTGCAGATATTGATAATGATGACTCTACCACAATCTTACCTTGTGATAATTCTAAAAATCATCAAAGTGAAGAACCAATTACAATAAATAATCCTGCTATCCCCTCAATAAATAATCCTGCTAACTCCACAAAAAACAATACAATTTCCACTCATACAAACAATTTCACAATTTCTTTACAAGATCAAATTCAACAATCAATGGATCAATTCTCAAACGATCTTATTAATAAAATCAATTTGCTCAATAATGAAGTCAACAACACCATGCTACAACCACTCGCCATCAAATATCAATCACGTCTTAACGATCTACAACTTGATTTCAGACATGATATCCAACAAATAATCACCAATTTCAACGATCTCTTTGCCAGATTGCATTGGAATGAAAATGATCTTTTGCATTTCTTACAAAATAACCGTCGTGCGACGTGACCCACGCACAAAAGTCGCAACTTTTTTTTTTTTCACAAAATTCCAATTTTTTTTTTCCATCTTCACCAAATATTCCAATTTCATTACCAGAATTTACCAACCATCGTTTTTATTTATTTATTAACACTTTCAATTAGCTATAACTATCTTCTAATCTGCATATTTATTTCATTCTTAAAGCTCAAGTAAGTATCCCAGCAAGACAGCAAAATGGATTCCAAAACCCCAGTTACTTTAGCCAAGGTCATCAAAGTTTTAGGTAGAACCGGTTCTCGTGGTGGTGTCACCCAAGTTCGTGTTGAATTCTTAGAAGATACTACAAGAACCATTGTTAGAAACGTTAAGGGTCCAGTTAGAGAAAATGATATCTTAGTCTTGATGGAATCTGAACGTGAAGCTAGAAGATTACGTTAATCAACTAATAAAAATTAAAAATATCCAATTTTTCTTTTTATTTCGCTAATTTAATTTCTATCTATCTAATAATCTAAACTCCACCAAAATAATTAATTTTGATATTATCATCTATGACTTCTTTATTTTATTAATCATAATATAAAATGGTATATTAATAATAAATTTTTTATAGATATATCTCTATATAAGAATATATATATATATTTCTGCTATAGAATTTTGACTTATTTTTATATTTATATATAATATAAAATAAAAAGCATAATAATATAATAATATTTAATTCGTTATCTTCTATCTCTGTTTTTACTTACTTTAACGCGTCCAAATGATTTTTTAATTCGCTTATTTTGTGTCATTGTATCACTATCATTATTACCATCTTTCGAGACAGGATCTGATTGAGTGATGACTACGGATTTTTGGACAAGTGGATTTCTAATTAATTCAAGATAGTCATTTATTGAAACTTCGACATCCTCTTGTATTAATTTTTGATTTATTTTAGGTTTTATTTTTGGAATGTCATATCTTTGTATTAATTCATAATTTAATGAACCTGCGGGTGCCCATTTATTTATAAGTGTATTACCACCAAGATTTATTAAATTCTCCATTAAATATTCAATGACTTTATCTTTACCCTTAATTATTTCTTGTTGTTTCCTTATTTGGGCAGATTGTATTAAAGATGTTATCATATTTTGTTCCATTAAATTTTGATACACTCTTTCCAAATAATATTCACCAATTTTGATACTTGATAAGAAACCTTTAAATTTTAATTGATCATTTAAACTTAATATAAAGGGAATTTTCTTATCTGTAAGTGAATTATCTTCAAATTGAAATGGACCATATTTACAATCATAACTTCTTTCTTGTATGGTTTTCCAAATTGAATCATATTGCATATGTGGATATCCTTGTGTCTCACATTGTTCTTCAAATGTTTTATAAGTCAAATGACATACTAAACAATCATCATATTTAGGTTTAAACAAATTTAATGGGATGAAAATGAATACTAATAGTTTCTCACCATCTTTTTGTTCATTCAATATAAATTTTAAAAATAATATACTATCATCAGAAAGGCCAGGTTCTATACATTTAGTTTTATACCAACTAGAGTTACTTAAATCATTATCAATAGCATAATAAATGTGTTCAATTAGACCCTTAGTATCTACACCCATCTCATCACTTTATAATCTTATGATGATCGACAGGATCTGTTTTAAAGGTTGTTTTTTTTATGCAAGCCATCACTTTCTAAAATTTCACCTTTAAAGATTATCAAATTTACATATATTATATTCTATAAAACTACAAAGCAATAAAGAATATATATATTCAAAGAATAGTATGGCTCCTCAATTGAAATGGCCATGGTTAGGTGTTGCCATCCCTACTGCAATCATATCATTTATTGCTTATAATGCACATTATTTCATTTTAAAACATTTCCTCTCGATAATAAGACAATACATATTTGAATTCTCAGTGACAATGATTTGGATATCATATCTGTTAGCTATTCTCACTAATCCAGGTAAACCACCTTTAAATAGACGTTCAAAAAAGGATAAATTTTGTCAAAAATGTAATAATTGGAAACCAGAAAGATCACATCATTGTAAAACATGTAATCAGTGTGTATTAATGATGGATCATCATTGTCCATGGACATTAAATTGTGTAGGATTTAACAGTTTCCCACATTTTATAAGATTTTTACTTTGGATTATTATATCAACAAGTCAACTGAATTGGTATTTTGTAAAGAGAATCTTAGTCATTTGGAAATTAAGAAATGAAATTAATATATCATTCACCAAAACTGAATTCATATTTTTAACCATTTTAACTCCATTTAATTTCTTTATTTGGTGTACTATCTCAATGTTATTGATTCGTTGTTTTAATAATCAAATATTACATGGTAGAACTCAAATTGAAAGTTGGGAACTGGATAGATTGGAAAGTTTATATTATCATAAAAAATTAGTCCCCATTCTCATCGATCAAATATGGAAAACATATCCAAAGGAAGCTACTTTACAAAATAAGAAAGAAGCAGAATTGTTATTACAAAAATATGAAACACGTAGACTTGGGTTTGATTCAATTGTTAATTTCCCATATGATGTAGATTTAGTTACAAATTGGAATCAAGTATTAGGTCCAATTCTTTTCACATTATTACCTTGGAGTAAGCCAACCGGTGATGGAACTAAATTTATTAAAAATGATATCTCACAATATGAAGAAAATTCATCTATCGAGGATATAATATTATCATTATCATGGCCACCTGATGGTGGCAGAAAACAAATTGATACTCAGTCTGGTATTGAACAAAGTATTGAAGATGGAGAATTTGTTATTCGTAAGAGATCAACTTCATCTGAATCAAATGAAATTTCACCTGAAGAAACAATTTCAAGAACTCAATGGGAAAATCAATGGGGTGAACAATTAGAAGATTTTGGTGTTGATGTCAATGAAGAATAACTGTACTTTTTTCATTTTTTATAAGAAATAGTCATATTATTTGAATATCATGTTTAGAACTTATATGCATATATTATATACAATTTTTCTATTAAAACAAATTTAATTATACAATTTTACTCTGGTTCAAGTTAGTTAGTTTAGTTTATCATTAATTACACATTAGTGGTCGAATCTTGAGAAGGTTCCTCTGTGGTTGGAACTGTTGTAGTAGTGGTGGCAACAGGAGAAGCAACAGGAACAATAGGGGTGGTTGTAACGGGAGCATTAGGTTGTTGTTCTACTACGGGAGAAACAAAGTTGGTTTGTTCAACTACAGGTTCAGTGGTTGCTGTTACCATTGGAGCAACTTCTGGAATCACAGCAGCTGGCGGTTCGATCTTATGTATTTCAGCATCTTCTAAATCCTTCTTCCAACCAATCTTACTAGAAAGGAATTTATTAATAATATCTGTCTTCTTTTCTAATGATTGCTTATTCTTCACAAGATCAATCTTAACAGGATACTTGTTCATACTCTTTCTGGAGAAAACATCATAAGAACCAGGTTCAATCCCCATAGCATAAGTATCCTTATCAATCTTAATCTTTAATCTTGAAGTAGAAACACCTTCTGGAGAATATTTACTATTAGCTGGATCTTCTACCTCTAACGCTTCACCTTCGAAGTCAAGGATTCTTTCTAAGAATGGAATATATAATTTATCTTGGTTGATACCTTCGGTTGGATGTGGTAATGAATAAGATGTAATATAATATTTCCATTTATCATCATTACTAGATGCCTTATTACTCAAAGTTAAATCATCGAGAGCAATGTATTGAATACAAACATGATGTTTTGTCTTATTATATTCAATACGGAACATATTTTCCACATTAGACATATGAGAACGTGTTTGTAAACGGTATAAGATTTGATCCTTGGTGGTGGTGGAAGATAAAAGACGATCCTTTTCAAACAATGCCATAATTTCGGAAGTCTTGTTATCTGACATTAAAGTGTGAGCATGCTTAACAATAGATTGGATAACTTTGTCAACAGTATACATCTTAAAGGCCTTGTTGTTGAAAGCTTGACGTAAACTTTCTTCAAACCATTGGTGTTCCAAATTATTTTCAATCAATCTTTTACTTAGTGCTAATAATTCTTGATAACTATCTTTACCGGCAAAATCCAAACCCATATCCTTTAATTGAGTGGAAAGAAGATTCAAATCAACAGCAAATTGGACAACCTTTCTACTATTAATTTCTTTGGAAACCTTTTCATTCATTTGTTTCAACTCATAAAGACGGCTATAAATAGCGGTCCAATGACGTAAAAAAATGTAGATGTTTGTATTGGCGAACATGTTAAAAATATCTCTGTTGTTAATCGTACCACATGAATTAGCAGTTTCGATCATGTTACCAAGCAACCATGGTCTTCTAGCTTCTTGTTCGTTCAATAACTCAGCTTCCTTAGCTAATCTTTCAGCTTCATCTTCACTAGATTCCTCAACATCACTTTCTTTTGATGGACTCTTCAACTTTTGGTATTTTGTTCTCTCTAAGATATCTCTTAAACTCAATTCCACATCATCTCTCATTCTCTTCTTATTAGACTTATCATCCTCAGTAAATTCTTCTTCCTTCTTTTCATCTTCATCACCAGCAGATCTAGCTTTAACAGCATCATTGATAGTTTGAACTGGAATGAAAAAGAATAAAGAAATAACAGTTCTGATTAAATCCTTTAACCTATGTTTGTCGGGGTTGGAGTAAGTAGAACTATGGTCAATGAAAACGTCTGCTAATCTAATAATATCATAAAAGATTTCAAAATCATCAAATTGGTAATCTAATTGACTCTTTGGTTTTGGAGTCAGCCAATGCATTCTCTTGTTGTTTTGATCAACCTTAATACTACTAATTTCGGAGATTAATTGTTTTGTTGTTAATAATTTCTTATCAGCTTGCTTGAAAGTTAACCCTAAATGATCCAAAGATTTGAAATAAACTTTTTGTTCCAATTCCCTCCAAACTTTATTCCATTCACGTTGGGCTCTTCTCCATTCTTCATCTTTTTGCTTTAGTCTTTTCAAGACAACTGGGACAGCAATGGCTGGATGTTCATGTAAAGCGTCAATGATTTCAAACCCTCTTTCCTTGTCGTACACTTTACGGATAACCTTCTTGTAGATAGTTAAAGAGGTATGACCTAAGCCAGGTGGTAATTTGAAAGCCTTCTTTTCTTCATCAGTCATATTGACGATCCTGTTTGCAATGGTTTCTAAAGTTTGGATAGTTCTCAAGTTAGATTCAATGTAGTAATCATATTCATGTCTTTCTTCTTCAATCTTAAATAAAGTTTCTTCGTATTGGTTTTTCCTATGAGCAATAAACCCAGAATCTTCAGAAGCCCAGACAGGATGACCTACCCATTCATCATTCAACACTTGCCAGCACATATCATCTCTACCGGAACATGGCATATATGTATCAGTCTTTGGTAATTTCTTGTAACTTGGACCATAAGCTTCACATAAATCTAAATCTAACTTATGTTTTTCATGTACAATATTTTCAATGATCTTAGGTTTATCTTGATAGCCAACAAAATTCTTAAACCAATCAAATAATTCTGCAGAAGAACCTAAGTAATTTTCAACTTTATCAACTAATTCATTGACATCAATTAAATCTTGAGAAAACAAATTCAACACTTTCAAGAATTCAGTGTAAATTTGTTTATTACCAATAAATTTCTTAGCTTTTTCAAAAAAAGTAGTTTCCTCCATTAAAGTTAAACTATTTTCAATAGGCTCAGTAGGTTCTGGAACAACAGGAACAATACTTGGGTCTAGGTCAATTTCTGGTCTCACAGGCATTTGATCTTCCATCATCATATGTTGTTGTTGATTAGAATAATCGTATTGGTTATTCATTGGAGCAGTACCACTTCTCATATTGGACACTTGAATGTTATCATTGGTCATATGAGTGGTATTAACATATTGATGCTGTTGATGGACAACTTGAGTATGGTCGATAGATTGTTCTTGTGGCACAATTGGAGGTAACCCAACAGCCTGTTGTTGTTGTTGACCAGGAATTTGTTGATGTTGTGGAAGTTGTTGCTGTTCGCCGCCATTATATTCATCCTTTAATGGACCATTAGAACCATTAGATGGTGGAGAAAAACTACCAATTGGTGGTAAATTTTGTTGTTGGCCAGCAACTGGAACACCAGAAGCGCCTGGTGTACCATTGTTGGGAGTACCAGATGGATAGTAAGCAGTCATACCATTGTACATGTAGTTCCCATTTTGATACACATTTTGCTGTTGATAAGCTTGTGATTGAGTTTGGGCTTGAGCTTGTTGATTAGAGGCAGAGTCATCAGGTAAAAATTTCTTAAAATCTTCTAATAAATCAGGAGCACTATGAAACAAAACAGTTACTTGCGCATACACTTCATCAATTGGTTTTAGTTCTCTTTGGTATGTTTGTAAAATTTCTAAGAAGGTCTTATACACATCAGGTTGATCAGCAAATCTATGTTTAATCTTGTTTACGTAATGGATAGCTTGACTAAATTCCACTTCATTATTCTTCTTCTCACCTTGTTGTCCAGTAACTTGTTGTGGTTGCTGTTGTGGTTGGGTTGAGAGAGTCGAGGCAGCAGGTAACGGTAATTGAGTCAATTGAGCAGTACCTTGATTAGATGAATATTGAGAAATTGGAGGAGGTTGTAAAGGTTGAGGTTGTTGAGGCAAGGCTGTAGTACCGGTAATAGCAGCCGGTACTGGGGTTTGACCTGCAGAACTGGAAGAAGCAACATTACTTGCTGGGTTACCAATAGTTTCATTATTCACATCATGAAGGCTTGAAGACCCTAATGGAGTGGTAACTTTAATTGGATCATCAGGATTACTTGTACATTCTATGCTATAACCTTCTGGTAAGAAAGTATTGAACCCTTGAATTAAATTTGGATACCCTTTAAACAAACTAGATACTCTCTCAATAACCCCTGGAGTATCTATAGTTTGTGATTTGAAATCTTTCATAATATCTAAAAATTGGTTATAAATATAACCTTGAGTGCTAAATTGTAATTTTACTTGTTCCAAATAGGATAGAGCATCTTTTACATTTAAAGATCTGTATTGTGGATCATTACTTGCTTGCCCTTCTTCTGTTGGCATAGCAGCAGCCACAGCAGCAGCAGCGGTGTTTGTGGCTGAATCAGTAGCAGCAGAAGCCACTTCAGCAGTTACTGGAGCCACATCACCAACCGTAGCAGAAACTGGTGGAGATTCGTTTTTAATAGCAAGAGCCGGTTGATCATGAGCAGGAGCACTAGTTGGAGCAGCAGCAGCATTGGAGGTATATTGTTGTTGTGGTGGCATTGGATTATCAAAACTAGCTAATGAAAATCCACTACTCGATTTTCTCTTAATCTCTTTCGGTGGAATCGCGTGAGTTGCAATGGCAGTTGTAGCGGTATCCTTAGGTAACAATGTTTGTGATATGGATGGAATACTATTTCTTTGCAATGGAACGTTACTCTCATGACCAGCTGGGGCCACACCAGTGTTCAATGCAGTGGTAGCAGTGGTCGGAGTAGCATTTGCAGTACCAACAGAAGAATAACTATTTTGCTGATCATTGAATGTGGACATGTTGGACAAAGATGGTAATGTAACGTGTTGTGTTGGAACAGCAGAATTTAATTGAGCAGTCTTCACGCTTGGTGACACTGAGTTCGAGGTAGACGTTGGACCTGAAACAACGGCAGGTTGAGCTGGATTTTGTTGAGCTGGATTTTGAGGGTCACCGCTGTTTGAAGGAGCAAGTTCTGACATAGTGGTAAATACTTAACTTTATTTAGAACTCACTTATCCTAACTTAATATCAATCTCTGTGTATATTCACTTGTGGAAAACAAATAATGTTACGGGAATTACTGATAGAGTCCTGAATAAAAAATCTCGCTTATCTTGTCTCACTTGACTTACAAATATTGTTTATTTCTTGACCGTTTCTTTTCGATGAAATTTTTTTGATTTCTCAATACAGACTTCACCAATGACAAGTTTCACACAGTATGTTGTAATGAGTGTCTAATCTTGTTGATCAATTTATGGTTCAATCCTTAAGAACAAACATTGAGAAGGAAACCTCTTTGAATTGGAATCAGCTTTAAAATTCCAATTGTAAATTATGAAGTTTCTTTCTTAAAGAGGGACAATTTCCGGGCAACAAAACCACACAACCGAAATGAAAAATTGAAAATAATAATAATAATAATAGATAGATTAAAAATATTGGTAATAAAGAGATATATAAAGAAAGCTGGATTATCACTCTGCAAGCGTAGTTAGAAGATCAGGGTAGACGTATAGACATATTGAATTAATAAAAAATGAATGCTCCAGATAGATTCGAACTTTTTTTGTTAGCCGAAGGTGAGAACAAGTTGGTAATCGATCCAGATACTAAGTCACCAAATGCTATCGTTGTCACATTTAACAAGGAAGATCACACGCTGGGGAACTTGATTAGAGCTGAACTTTTGCATGATGATAAGGTTTTATTTGCTGCTTACAAAGTGGAACATCCTTTCTTTGCTGTGTTCAAGATGAGAATTCAAACAGTGGAAGGCTATGATCCAAAGGATGCATTGAAAAATGCTTGTAATAGTATTATTAGTAAATTAGCTGTCTTTAAGACTAATTTTGAAACTGAATGGAACTTACAAACTTTGGCTTCAGACGAAAACTTCACTAACGTGTAAGTAAGTCGTTAATATATATAACTATTACGTAAGATCCGATTTGTACAATATAATATAATGAATTCTTTTTTTGAAACTCATGGTTGTCTAGGTTAATATATATCGTCAAATATTTGCATATATTATGGAATTAAATTTTTGCTTTATGCATAAACGTTTGTCAATTGCCCCATTAAAGTTTCTTTAATAATAGGCAATTTATCAAATAAAATACCTTTCAAATCTCCAAAGTGGTTCTGATTACTATTCCACAATAAACTGTAATAGTTATCGGTGAATATTTCTCCATTCTTATCTAAGATGGTTATTTGTTGACCAAAATTTTGTAATAGGACTATGATTTGATCTGTCTTGAAATTAAACTGGTAAGTCCCATCACTTAAGAAATACAGTTCCATGCTAGAGCAGTTACCATTTTTCTCGCCAAAGATAGCGTATTTCCTTAAAAAAGTATCATTTCCAGACTTAATGTAAGATAAATTAGCACCGTTAGAACACCATATTTCATCTTTTTCTGTGGTATTGTTGTTTAATTCCATATTTAACTTATAATCGCACACATTTTGTAATCTATCGGCTAATGCAGTTGGGAATTTATCTCGTTCGATATCTTGTGAAAAGCATTTTGAGATCCAACCGGATTTGTCATCTGGGATAATATACCAGAAGGAATATTTGCTATCATTTAATAATATAGAATGGTTCCCATTGAATAAACAACCTAACTGACCATTTGCCAATTGATACAAAAATAATTCTTCATTCATATTATTTTTCGTTTTCCTTTCAATAATCTGTCTTTTAGTAATTAGTCCTGGAGTTGTTACTGGAGCCTTCGTAACGTAACTAGTCTCTTTTTTTTGTAATTCAATTCCATATAAAGTCCTCAAAGTAGTTTGCAATTCATCTGCAATTATTCTTTTCGACGCATCTTTCGAGATGATATTTGTTTTCGTAATTGGGGCAATGTGGACAAATTTATGATGATATGGAGATGAAAGTTTCTTCTTAGCTTTTTTAGTGTTGAGCTTAAGGTTATGCAAAATGTCAGCAGGATTATCACTTTTCTTTGGTTTGTTTAACAAGGAACCAAATCCATATTCTTTCAACGCATTGATATAATCATTCATGGATGGGGTGTTATTATTATTTGCTAGTCTTGCCGCTGAAGTTGAGTTTAGTAGTTCTATATCTTTGATAAACCCAGACGTAAACCAATCATGACTAATGATTCCAAGTAATGTTATTCTCTTCAGTGGATTTTGTCTAAGAATCTTAACTAATAAGTTATTACCCAATGGTGATAGTTGATTTACAAAACCATATGGTAATTTTATAGTATTTGAAGTAATTCTAGACATTAGATCCGTCATTGACAAACTATGCAATTCATCTTTATTTGTAATAAATGGGTTGCAGCCAAACAACATCGTAAACAATACTACACCAATTGACCAAATATCAATAGGAAATGAAATAAAAGGGATCGTCTTACCAGATGTATTAATGCCTCTATATCTATAAATAACTTCTGGCGCCAAGTAATAAGGTGTCCCAATAATATCAGATTCATGATCAATATAGTTCTTGCTGCCATCGTTGATAAATGAATGGCCAAAATCACAGATCTTGACGATGTCATATTTTCCATTTGCCTTTGAAGTAACATTGTGTATAAGAATATTTCCTAATTTTAAATCTCCATGGATAATATGATTTCGATGTAACCAATAAATACCACCACACATTTGCAATAATAACGATTTGGATTCTAATTCGGATAAACTTCCCCGATATTGAAGAATATTTTGTAGAGTACCATTATTGGCATATTCCAACACCATATAAAGATTATGATTAGGTGATTGGAAAGATTCATTCAACTGAATAATATTTGGATGTTTCTTTTTGCAGATTAACTTATACATCTCTAATTCATCTATTATTTTCAATTTCAGAGCTTTATTATCTTTAGTAAGTAGACGCTTTCCTGCAAACATTTCAGTTTCATCTTCATTGAATAACTTGTAAACAATTGAATGAGCACCACGACTCAACTCGTTATTTCTATGATAATATCGTCCACCAGAGTATGGTACCTTCAATGTAATAAACCTATTGGCTCTTTTGGAAACAGCAAAGGTTCTTGTAGAGGTTTTGTTCCCTTCATTCTCTAAATCAATATCCTCGTCCTCAAATGATCTTTTCGCCATGGTTCTTTCTCAGTTATTAAATATTAACTTATAATAACCTCAATCCTGCCTTATTGTACAAAATTATTTAACGATAGATGTCCTTTACACCAACCTTAAAAGCAGATCAGTCTCTTTCACTATCTTTCTGCTCTTTAGAGATTATCAAAGGCAGTTAAGTGAAAAAAAAAAAGTTTGGATATTGAAAGAAAGCTTTAATTATAAAATGTGTTCACATCAAGCATATACGTAATTGAAGGCTACAATAACTCAAGCTCACACTCCACAACTTACTTTGTTGAAGATGGCAACCACGAAAACTATTCATGTAAAGAAACATTCCAAGAAACATGGTAAAAACTCAAAGAGTTGGGAAAAGGAAGATGACGGTAAGCAACCCTTTTATGCCTCTCCATTATTTGATTTCTTATATCCATTTAAAGCACCAGGTAGTCAATGGGTAACTCAGTACATCATTGTATTATTTGTTCTTGTTATCAGTACTGCTATTGGGTTGGGACCATATTCTGGATTCAATACACCACCAATGTTTGGTGATTTTGAAGCTCAAAGACATTGGTTAGAGATAACGCAACATTTACCTATTTCCAAATGGTATTGGTTTGATTTAGAGTATTGGGGGTTAGATTATCCACCATTAACCGCCTATCATTCCTATATTCTGGGTAAAATTGGTTTTTTCTTCTGGCCCCCATGGTTTACTTTAAATGAGTCTCGTGGGATGGAAACTGACGGTATTAAGAGTTATATGAGATTTACAGTTTTACTAAGTGAGTTGGTGTTTTATATTCCTGGTGTTCTTTATTTTACCAAATGGGTTGGTAGACGTAGAAAGCAGTCCCCAGTAGGCCAATCCATTGCCGCTGCTGCTATTTTATTCCAACCATCATTAATGTTAATCGATCATGGTCATTTCCAATACAACTGTGTTATGTTAGGTTTTACTGTCTTAGCCATTAACAATTTATTGGATGAATTATACGCCATGGCTGCAGTCTGTTTTGTTCTTTCTATTTGTTTTAAGCAAATGTCATTATATTATGCACCAATCTTCTTTGCCATTTTATTAAGTAAATCATTATTTTATCCAAGATGGTTTAATCTTGCTAGATTATTTGCCATTGGTATTGCTACTGTTGCCACCTTTGTTGCTGTGTTTGCTCCATTGTATGTGTTTGGTGGTGATGCGCGTTTAGAAAATGTTATTCAATCCATTCACAGAATCTTCCCATTTGCAAGAGGTATCTTTGAAGACAAGGTCGCTAATTTTTGGTGTGTCACCAACATTTTTTTCAAATACAAACAATTATTTACCCAAGAAGAATTACAGTTATACTCTTTAGCTGCCACTGTGGCTGGGTTTTTACCTGCTTTCATTATTACCATTTTCCACCCAAAAAAGCATTTAATCCCATATGCTTTAGTAGCCTGTTCCATGTCCTTCTACTTATTTAGTTTCCAAGTTCATGAAAAGACCATATTAGTTCCATTATTACCAATCACACTGATGTTCGTCTCATCCGATTGGAATGTGTTATCTATGATCTTCTGGATTAATAATGTTGCTTTATTCACATTATGGCCACTATTGAAAAAAGATGGTTTAGCATTACAATATTTTGTGATCTTTATCATGTACAATTGGCTATTAGGTAACTTCAGTTTTGTGACTCCAAAATTCTTGCCAAAGAGTGTCACTCCAGGTCCATCCATGAGTAATGTTTCCTCCCATTACCATCGTAGAAGTTTATTACCAGACAGCATTATTTGGAAATTAATAATTGTGGTTTCGTATTTATGTATGTTTGCTATTCATATAGTTGACTACGCTGTTCCAGCTCCATCACAATATCCAGACTTATGGGTATTATTGAATTGTGCTCTTGGGTTTGGCTGTTTTGTTTTGTTTTGGTTCTGGAACTACTACAAATTATTCATTTTAAGAAACAAGACTATACAAGATATTTAGATATTAGTATATGCATATGTATATGTATAACAAAAAGAAATAGAATTAATTGTTACATTAACCATCTGTTATCCTTGCTTATATAGTACTTTCTATATGTATTAATTTTTTTGTATGGCTTTATTTTTTACTATGACAAAAATTTGAAAATTTTAAAAGAGATGAGATGAGCTAACTTATGATCAACCTTTAAATAATTATATTTAATTTATATCATTCAGATAATACGCTACTCACAACTATACAATTACTTAAATATGCGTCAAAAAAGAGCCAAATCATATAGAAAACAATTGTTAGTTTATGCTCATACTTTCAAGTTCAGACAACCCTACCAAGTTCTAGTAGATGATCAAATTGTTCTAACTGCATCTGATTCTAGATTCTATTTAGTCAAGAGTTTGGGTCAAACTTTACAAGCTGAAGTGAAACCTATGATTACACAATGTTGTATGCAAGCGTTATATGCCACTGAAAACCAAGATGCCATCAGTTTAGCCAAAACTTACGAAAGACGTCGTTGTAACCATCCTCCAAAGGATCCAAAGAATCCACTAGAATGTATCGAAAGTGTGGTTAACATTAATGGTGAGAATAAGCATAGATATGTGGTTGCTTCTCAAAATATTGAGTTGAGACGTAAATTGAGACGTATTCCTGGTGTTCCAATTTTACATATTAATAGAGCTGTCATGGTTATGGAACCATTAAGTGATGCAAGTGCTAGAATCAGTAAAAGAAAGGAACAAGAGAAGCTTTACAAAGGATTAAATGATGCGAAATATGCTGGTATCAAGCATGATGAAGAAGAAAAAGGAAAGAATTCTGAGAAGCATCAAAGTAAGAAGAGAAAATTAGGGCCTAAACAACCAAATCCATTAAGTATGAAGAAAAAGAAGAAGAATGAGTCCGAATTGCCTAAGAAAGAAGAACTAACCACTACGGCCGCGGGTAATGATGATGAAGGTAACAAGAAAAAAAGAAAGAGAAAGCATAAGAAAAAAACTGCGGAATTGTCAAATGATGAAGAAACCACTTTTAAAATCCCAGAAGGTTCTGAGGAATGAAAAACCGATGAATGAGAATATAAAAATATGCTATCTCATTTGAATAACACTGTAAAATAGGATATAGAATATATAATAATTATAAAAGAATATTTATATATTGATTAAAATTAATATTGATCATATTATAGGATATAATTCTTCTGGGACTTGAACATTTTCTTTGATAGAGGCATCTACCCATTCTGGCGAAACAACGCGGGGAATGGCCTCAAGTTGATCTGGATTTGAAGTTAAAACATCAGCTATTTGAGATCGAATTAGCTGAACACTTTCTTTAAACACTGCGGTAAAAGAGTTATCAGATGGTGGAATTAAAACTAGTAAATTACTCTCAGTAATTTTATTAACTATAGTTCCTCCGTATAATTTTAATTTCCATTCTGTAAGACTGCCTTTCAGACAGTCAGTCACGCAAACGCACTCTTGAATATAAATCTTTCTTTTACTAAATAGCAATAGTGGTATGGTTGACATTTCATCATCCAGTTTACCTGTATCTAAAGGCTCGTATTCGGAATGTAAATTTGCTTGGATGATTTCTTGAAGTGTACGTTCGTTAATGTTAGTTTGATAACTGTCACCAAATGGGTCATTTCTTGTCTTGGCTAGTTTCATTAGTTCGTCAGAGACATTAAAACAGTAGATCGGTTCTAATGATAAGACCTTCTTGTAGAGGACACAATCTAAAATCCAGCGAGGACTCAAAACATCATAACCTCTTTCAATTAAAGTCTTACATTCTATATTGTATGTTCCACTAATTATTCTCAATTTGTTCATCTCATCTGGCTTGGTGATAAGATTATAAACTACAGCACCACCTTGAGTAATAACTTCGCGATTTATTTGATTCCTAGATATACGAGTCTTTGTGAGAGGATTATAATAATCCGAAATAACATAAAAGTTCATGCCGTGAAATAAATTCGATGCAACTTCGGTTTTGTTTTGTAATTCATTACTGTCACTAATAAACCGTAATATTTTTCTTCTGCGTTTATTTCCACTCCGTTTTGCTGCGGGAGGCGTAGTATTAGCTTCACGATGACCTGACTTAAAAAACCTATCCCTCTGAAATTCAGCCATAGTATAGCAACTACTCCAATCTTTATCCTTTCTGATAGTTTTACAATAACCGCCATACAAAGTGCATCCAGTGGCGAAATTATTTATTTGTGATTCAGTGTTATCAATTGATCTAGCTTTAATTTCAAGCACCACTGAGTCCTTTGGGTGTATCCATTCACGAGGTTTCTTAGACCCAAATTGTAACATTACTAAATCTTGATCTGAAGCTAATGGTGGGTCGTCTTTAAAATTATGCCATTTACCACGAGTCATATTTTGGATTTCCTGTAATTCATTTTTTGAAATTCCATTGGCAATAGAACAGAATGAGACAAACCCTATGATTTTACGAGATGGTAAATCTTCCATCTCATTATCAGCATATTCCTCATTTTGAGTATCTAAATCTACTATGGATGTTGGAGTTGGAGTTTTTGTTGATTCTTGTAAAGCAATCCCGCACATATATGAATCTTTAACCGCTGAATCCTTCCCCATAACGATGAGATCCATATTTTCACCAAATTGATCTAAATATTCAGGTTTAATTTTAATCCACGAATCATTTCTTGAAGCAGGGACATATTTAGCTTGAGGATTTTTCAAAATAATACCTTCAGAGTTTGCCTTAACGGCAAAGGCAAGATGTTTCTTTATATCATCTACATTATGTCCTTCATTGTGGGAAAGAATTCGAATTCTGTTGTGTAGCGGATTAGGTCTCAATACCTGATTTAAATACTTCTTTCGTTGCCACAAAGGATAATTGATTAATGGTTTATCGTTCAAAAATAATAAATCGAATGCCATGAACAATGGATGAAACGATTCTGTCTCTGTAGTTAAACCGCTAGAGAAACCTGGCGATGAGGAAGAATCAGTAGCATGTTTTGCCACTGATTTAACAATCCCAAAGGGTAAAACACTATTCGTCTCGTTATCAAATGAAATCATTTCACCGTCAAGAATACAATTTTCCACCTTGGGGTCAAGTTTTAAAAACGGTGATATAGGACCCTGTGATGAATCAGAGCCATACAAATAAGTATAATCTGTGCCTCTTCTTGAATAATATTTAATTGATTGACCATAATTAGAATAATGTATTTGTAGTCTTTCCCCATCCATTTTCTCTTCAATGAAGAACATTTCTTGCCCCTGTCGCACAAGTAATTTATTTACAATCTTCTCATATGATGTTGATGAAATCCTCTTTGCCAATTGTGGTGAAAATGGTGAATCTATTTGTAATGTAAACTCATCATTTTGTAATCGCTTCTCTGGATCAAATAGTTTCTGTGTAACACTATATAAGTCAGATACCACACTTAAATAGTCGCGAGCATCTGGATGCCATGCGTAAAGCAAAGTATTTTCTTGTGATCCCATTACTTTTATCTTTAATATGATATCAAAAAAATATTTTAATTCAAGATATGATAATTTATTCATTATATCTTGCCATAACTCTGATTTAACTAAGTTGTTAACACCACCTGCAGGTCTAGTAGGCCTTTCTGCTAACTGATTTAACCAATCATTGACTGTATCAATAGAGACTCTCTGTTGTCGATCCACCAATGGTTCTTTCCTTCTCTGAGCAATCTCGTGAACACAGATTGATGATAAACGATTGCTACCACCAGATCCAATTCTAGATTTCCAATTTAATAACCTTTGTTGAGTGGTTGACTTTGGGTCAAGATGCAACGTTGCACATACAGCTCTGATTAACGTTACATCTTTCATTTGAAAAGTTCTTCTATCACGTTGAGGTAAAGCCAGGACTAAGACAGGGTAAAAATCAGACCCCACAGTTGTCCTCCACATTCTAACGAAGTTGTTAATAACATCTCTGTACCGTTGTCTAGTGGGACGCTTCTCCTTAGAATTTCTAATTTGATCAATCTTAGTGAACAATTCTTGACACAACCACTTGAAATCGGGACTTGGTGCAAAGTTTTGTGGACCCGGAGTTGATACAGATTCCATATTAATTTAATGTAATCATGAGTTGTGGGTTATACTCTTTGAAACAGATCTGTAACCATGGTAACACAAAATGGTCTTCAGTTTTGCAGATCCTCTATTTCTGCAAACAATTCAATTCTTAACAAAGAGATCCAGAAAAGCAACGAAATTTCGCGGAGTCACCAAAAAATTCGCGGCTGGCACGAAATATTCGCGATTGAAAAATGTAGGTGAGATCTGAGACGCCAATAAAGTTAATTATAGTCTTCAAAGGGCAAATTATAGTTTCAAATTTAGGATGGTCCAGCTCTCGAGTCAGCAGAGTATAAATATATATAATCGAGAGATCAATGGCAACCCAGCAACCAAAACTAAACTACCAGCAATCAACAAATAAACCTCCAAGGCCAAACTCAATTTTAAAATGCTTTTGGATAGAAGAGATCTTCCACAATTGGTAACCGCCAGAACCACTTCTACTACATCGAAACCCACCACAAAGAGTTCAGTTCATAAGACAACGCCTACCTCTACATCGGACAAAGATGATGATCATAGTTCTTCATATTCCCACTCCTCAAACACACATGCCACAATCACTACTCAATCAAGTATAACTCTATCAAGTAGTTCTTCCCATGCATCTACCAGTATCGTACACGCTACGGTTATGATACCGAACCAAGAAAATACACTATATCGTTACAATCACCCAGGTGATATTGATGGTACAGTCTATATTGCCTTTGGTAGTGTTCTTGGGTTTCTTTTATTTATTATTCTTTTGATTTGGTCCATCTTATCCTTTAAATCGTGGTATGTGGCCAGAAAACAAACTCAATACCGAAACACTTTAAAACAACGATACAATAATCCAGTGGATGATTTTTTCACTGAAAATGGGTTCTTAGATGAAACTGATAGTTGGTGTTCTCAATCAAGTAACGATTCTGATATATCTGAAAAAGTGATTAAACAACAAAATAGTGTGGGCAAGGCATTAAATGCAGAGGACTTCCAAGAATTGTTTGTTTCTCCAACTGAAGTATTGTTCCACGGTGGTAATAGTAATGTTAGTAACACCACATTATCTATTCCATCGGGTGCTTCTTCACCAATGCATACATTTGGTAATGTATATAATAATACTAGTATGGACACTCCCGTCATTACTATTAATAATGCCAGTATATTAAACTCTGAGCCATTCTTAACTTCATCTAATAATAGTAGTAACAATACCAACGATACCCCAACTACAAAGAAGTTCAGACCACCAAGTGTTCATTTAGATCAGTTATTAAACGATCTAGAGTAAAAAAGAACTTAAATACAGACAACCATCAAGCATCAATAATATTAGCAATTTTTATTAATTTTAGTATAAGAATATAACTTTTTTATATATAGAACAGCAAAAAAAAATAAAAAAATATTTAGCATTACTACCATATCATTACTTGTCGTTTCGTTTCATTTCTATAGATATTTACAATTCTATCTCCCCTCTTTCACACTGAATAATTCTTTTATGGAAAGAGTTTAATGCTAATGTGGTCAATCCTCTAGCAAATATGGATGCTACACCATTATATAAGGCAGACTTAAATTGAAACTTTAGCGATAATTTAATCTGTGTCGAACCAGGTCGATGAGGATGTGATGTGATATCCCATTGACATTTAAACCCATTGAATAAATGATTTGAAACGGAATCTGCAATAATCATAAAATGGTCTGTATGTTTCTTGTCACAAGTCACTTTACAAATGAAAGTCTCGTCATATTGTCTAAATCCAATTCTTAAACTTGCCATTGAGGGCCAATTGGTCTTGGTATCCCTTTCATGTACCACAGATTCTTTACAATATGGGATATACTCTTCATAACGATGAATCTGTGACACAACATCAAATGTACGTTGCGGTGGAACACCATTGATGGTTTTACATAATGTGTATGTCATGTCTCTAGTACCAGATCTGAGAGCATCATCCTCCTCATTTCTATTGGTTTTAAAAAGCTGCGTTGACCAAATGTGTCTTCTCCCAAGTATTGAAAGACGTCCATGCTGACGAAGTAAAAGAGAAGGTAAAGACATCTAATATATTGCAGTTCAATTGATATTTGAGCTCTTGTGCTCTGACCTTGTTCTTACAACTTCTTTTTCTTTTGACAGCGGTTTTGACTTTAAATTGTTTGAATAGCGTTTAAATTTGAAATTAGTTTTAATCATCCAAGGGCATCGATATGCAAAAGGTTTCAACCAAAGCCAACTAATCAACGAACAAGATGTCTTTTGAAGTTGATTGGGAACAATTATTAGACGATTCCAGTCTAAACAGTACAATTACACAACGATTAGACAATTTTGTACAGTCTTTATCTCTGCCAAGTTATTTACAAGATTTACAAATCTTAGATTTCCAATTGGGGAACGTTCCACCAAAATGCAAGTTAAAATCATTGACAGACCCGCATCCAGAGATTGAACCAAATCCACATCAAAATGACATTCAAGCACTTGTGGAATTGGAATATTGTGGGGATATGGTCCTGTCATTACAAGTCTCTTTGGTGTTAAACTATCCAGGGGATCGATTTATGACATTACCTGTGAAAGTGACAATCAGTCAATTAAGACTGCACTGTCTATGTTTGGTGGCTCATCTAGCCTCAAAGTTGCAAACACTGTTTAGTATATTATGTGATATTAATAATGATAATAATGATTTAGAAGAAACAATAAGTAACACCAGTACCACAGCAACGCAGCATCAACCGTGGGGATCATCTGCTCCATTGCAAAGAATGGCTGTTGTGCAATCATTGAATATTGAAACGGAAATTGGAGATAACGTCTCCTCAGGGCAAGATAGAGCTTCAACATTAAGGAATGTCGATAAGTTGGAACAATTTTTACTAGCTAAATTTAAAGATTTCATTAGAAATGAGATTGGTTGGCCCAATATGATCACTTTTGATTACAATAGCGACGAAGAAGAGGACGGTAAGGATCAAGATCCAACGGCTAATGGGACAGAAGAAACAGATTAATTAATACTTGTCCTTCCTTTCAATGTCACTATTATTAGCTGCTAATATGGTCATTTTGTTAATCTTCAAATTGATTGTTATTTTTGAAGTTTAAAAAAGTGACATTTTAAGCCAAGCGAAGCTGTAACAAACAGTTGAGGGATATAAGTGATAAGAGGGTGTAAAGACCACGAACCTACACTTCACAAGGTTTATAACACCTACTGTTGTTAACAAAATTCAATAGAAAAAGGTAACTTTACCAAGTTCAATACCGTTACAATGAGTTTTCTTTCACATCCAGAAGGCGTTACAGAAGCTGACCCTTGGAGGACTGTTGATCCCAACCATATGACCTCAACAGTAACCGATATTGCTGCACAACAACATACAAGTGCAGATAATTTGACACAAAGGCTATTTGGTACAGCAAGTTCTGGTTCACAATCTCCTCAAACACCACAGTTGCAACCGGTGCTAGCAAGTGACACACAGCCTACTATACAATCACACGTGCCCCCTACCTTAGAACAAGCAACTATTAATAACAATCCAATTAACTCCTGGGGTAATGGAGATGATAGAAGCTCAACAGTTACTGCTAATATTTGGAGTAACTCGACTGTATTAGATAATCAAATTACTACATCAAACCAATCACTATCTGAAACAAGTTCACAAAGAAATTCAGAAGTTGATTTACAGGAATGGACAGAGAGCGTAAGAAAAACCTTTAATCCTCTGAGTCCAAACGTCATTACTATTGAAGAACTTGCTGAAAGGGAGGGACTCTTATTTAAACATATTAATTATAACGTCACAAGATTACAAAGGTTGCCAAATGAGGACATCACTCCAAATGGAGCTTCCAGTACACCGATGAGTGTTGTTAGAAGGTATTCTGATTTTGTTTGGTTACAAGATGTGCTTTTAAAGAGATATCCATTTAGACTGATTCCTGAGTTACCTCCAAAGAAAATAGGTTCACAAAAATTGGATCCAATTTTCCTTAATAAGAGACGTTTAGGGTTAATTAGATTTATTAACCACGTTGTAAGACATCCTGTTTTAAACAAAGATGATTTGTTATTAACGTTTTTGACTGTCCCAACTGATATATCAAATTGGAGAAAACAAACCAAAGATAATTATGATACATCTGATGAATTTATGGATAAGAGAATTGAAGGAAGTTTTATGAAATTATGGTCCAAAAACATTTCAGAACAATGGAATGACGTGGCAAATAATATCCTAAAAATTATTGATACATGGCACAAGATTACAATGGTAATTCAAAGGCACGAAAGAAGATTGAACCAAATAAGACAAGAAAACTTACTATTAAACGACTTGATCGATGATTTTACTCAAATGACACCAATTTTGTATCCGATTGAAAATATAACCAATGATGAAACTTTACCACAAATTAACAATGATTTATCTATTGTCAGAAATCATCTAAAAGATGTCAATAGTCTAAATATACGCGAAATGGATGATAACATTGATCATATTATCCCAAGGTTAAAAAACTTTATTGATATGTTAATTTCTTTGAAAGATTTATTTGAGAGATACAAGATAATGGCTACTAATAATATTCCTCAATTACAAAGACATGTTCAGTTAGATTTAGAAAAATTGGAATCGATGAAGGGGAAACCTGATGCTAGTGGTATTGAATACGATAAGATCAAAACACAAATCCATAGAGATAGAAGATCCATTGCTAAACAATTAAACAGAGCTTGGTTAATTAGAAAATGTATTTTACATGAATATACAATTTTCCAGGAAACTCAATTCATGATAAGTGATTTGTTTAAGAAATGGGTGCAAGTAAATTCTAATTATACTGAATTGAATATGAACCAATTGGAGAAATTAGCATCTCAAATAGCTGATATGCCTGTAGCAAGAGAGGAATGAATGTCTTACAATATATAAATATTTCCAAAAGAAAAATAGAATACATATGCATATAATGTAGCTGTTCTAAAAAAATAATGCCAGATTAATCATTAGTTGTTGTAGTTTTTTCGTATTTTTTTGTTAGAATGTAGTTACATATACATTTATTCTATATATTTTTCGTGTTTATAAACTTTATTTAAGTTCAAGTATCTATGCAATTTTCTTGTTAGCATTGGTAAAACCAATACCTTTAATGGTTACAATGTAATCATCACTATCCGGATCATTACATTCTTTTAAAAACACTTCAGTACCAAAAATGTTCTTAATGTCTCTTAATAAGCTAATGAAGTTTTCATCTATTTGATCCTTAGCAATTCTCAATCTACCAATATCTTCCTTTCCAATGACCATGTACACAATTGCCAATGGTAATTGATTTCTACTAACAACAGCACTGTGTGAAATTTCTTCCAACAAATGGTAAGCAGCTTTACTACCAATATCTTCTGGAACGTCACCTGCATCACCTATACATTCGGCAAAAAAACACCAATTCTTCTTAGTTTCACCAACAAGTGTTATACCCCAACCTGGACTTTTACCAGAATTTTCACCTCTCCAGACGTCAGCAGTAATATTCACTTCACAACCAGCATCCTTCAAGACTGTCTTAGCACCATCAATCATTCTATTGACTAATGACGGACTTACTCTGGTGGAGTAAGCAACACCTTTAATGGCTGTGATAATAGGCCTATCTAATTCGTGCATCGTTATTGGTTGGGAAATTAAGGAATCAACCACTAGATGTACTTCACCACCACCTAATGGTGGTGAACCACGTTTTAATGTATGTAATGCACACTCTCTGACACCAAATTTTTCTAAGATAGGTAATAACCCCCATTTGATGGCCTCAATACCAGCATCATTATGGGATGCAGTTATACCTTTGAATAATAGAGAAAATTTCTTCTTTGAGAATGGTGCTAAATATAACATCGGTTCTACAAAATAACCAACTGCTTTGGAATTTGGACAATTATGAGTGTAAGAACCACCAACGATAATACCAGGTTTGAAAATAACGGTAGTACCAGTATATGAAATTTCAATAGATGAACCATTAGTCACGGCTTCGATAAGTCTTAAAAAGGATACTTCATAATCTTTTAAACCAGGATTCAAATCATTGGAACGAACTTTTTCAATCTTAATAGGTCTACCAGATAAAATAGATAAGATCACTCTTAATCTGAAATTTTGAGCACCCTGAAACACTTTAAATGGGGATTTCTGGGAGGACATTATTCTTCTAATTTATTTTGTGCTCTTAGTTAAAGGATCAATGCCTCTTGCAATACGTTTAGCTTTAATTCAACCCAATATTGAAATAGCGATGAGATGCGATGAGATGAGTTTCAATTATTTTTTGCTAAAAATTTTTCAACCTATTTTTTGAAAAATCGAAATTCGTTTTATATGACGGGCATAAGGTTTAGATAAAATATTGAATAGCATATAAATATTGATACAGTATATACTATATATTCTATAAATTGTTGCAAATTGTTTTAATTTTATTTATAAGTTATGTGTATGAATGAATATGCAAAAAAAATGTCGACCAAATCTGGTGAAAAGACGGTCATATTAAACTTGTCAAAAAGGTAATGACACATATTAACAAGAAGATGATCTTTAAGTTGATTCCAACGTGTCTTTCAGGTTTAATTGTTTTAGAATTCGATGATCTTAAGTAAGAAGCATCACTAAAAAGTAAGCCTTGTCCACCAACTACATTGGCGTCAGCTGTGATATTACCCACTTCCCCATGTTCATGAATAAAAGATCCGTGGACATCCTTCATATAATCAGGTAATTCAGTGGTATCTAAAGTACCATCCCAGCAGTAATTGATGAAACAGGTTTCACATTCTTGTGGCCATGGTAATCCCAACCTCTCTTGTTTTCTTCTCATAACAGCACAACCAACACACCCCAAAAAATCTGGATCATCAGTGAAATTGTTTCTTGTAGCAATTTCAAACCCGTTCTTAATCATCTGTCTTCTTTGTACTTCAGTGTAAGATAATTTGAAAGCACTTTGATTACTGCTAAAGGAGTAATGTGAATTTGGGTAATATACAACCAATGGTGGGATGTATGCTAGATCAGTCAAGTTATGACTATCACACCCAAAAAATGTTGGTCTTCTATTCAAGCCAAGATTGACAAAGGTGTTAGTATCTGGTACATATGGGAATGCCACACCTTGACCCTGGTTAACAAATTGACGTTCATATGTGTGAACCATTGATGAACCATCAGGCCATTGAATCTTCATATCAGCTGATGAATCCACTGCAAAGATAATATCTAGATTTCTATCTTTTTGAACTAATGGAACAAATGGGATATTTTCGTCATCTTCACCACCATCAACCAAAAACAAGAAATCAGATTCAGTGATACTGGTAGTAAAATTAGTTTGAACAAATTTTGTATGTTTGAATGGATTTGGATGATAAACAGCTACATCATTAAATTCTGATGAAATACCCTTTAAAATATGTGTACCTAAACGTCTAATAAATCTAGGCATCTTGGTAGAGTTAATTCTTAATAAAAATTGGTTAAACAATGTAGCGGAAGTACCCATAACAAAAGCAGTGTTATCATAATTGACCACACAATTCTCAATATCATCTGGAATGCCATCAGAGACGTTTGTACCTAAAAATTTAACATCAGTAAATGCATTTAATGAGGGATCCCATGACCCCATTTCAAATGGGTTAAATTCGATAATAGTAGCATTTAAATTGATAACTCTACTACCTGGGTATCTACCATCTGCTACAGATATTGGGAATGGCATTAAACCACTTTTAAATACATCAGCCTCACGCAGTGAACTCCAAGTATAATCAATCCCACCTCTCTTCAATTTTGGGAAGAAATGGTATGATAAAGCTCTACCCCAGACATCAGTCAAAGAGGTTTCAAAGCCTGCGTTTCTTTTGGCATCAATAGCATCAGAGATATGATCCCATCTTTGAGCGGTCTTTATAATGTTTAGGCCACCGGGAGAGATGATAGAATCGTCAAGATCCCAGATAGCATCTTCCATATACATATTATCCACAATCGATTGTACTGCTGTCCAGTTATTCCATGCTAAGGACCCTACTAACCAATTACCTCCTGAGATACCAGCAATATACGACGTGGATTGTAAAAGTCCACCAAGACCATGTGTAGTGGAATTTCTTGATCTTAGATCCATGGCGGCTAATACCCCAGCACCAGTCAACATAGATCTATACCCACCACCTGAAATTGCGAGGGCGATATTGGGACTCTGTGCCTTACTTAACATATTAACATCCTTGGCAGAGGTACCAAATAATGTTTCCAAAATCAACTTAGTTTGATCTTTATCCTTAAACGAGGACAATGCTCTTTTCAGAAAATCATAAGAAGCTGGCACAGTAACTTGCCTTCTCTTTTGTAACCATTCAGATTCATGAGACGATATCGAATTGGCCTCTCTAACTAAAGACTTGTCAGCATCGAAGCCACAATGTACTCTACGAGGAGCATACCCAGTGGCATCATCTAGACTCTTCTCATGCTTAGCCTCAGTGAAGAATCCACCAAAGACAACTATCAGGAACCAAATCTGTATCAGAAAACTCACAGTAACCCTGTTCTCTTTCAGTCTTGTCATTGTTAGTTCAGGAATTACACTAGTTAAACCGTCTCTTTGCACTCTTTAGATAAAACTCTTTGTACTCTTTCCTTTAATATAGGATCATTGAGACTCATAATGGCTTCCAATTTCAAATTTCTATTATATCTGAAATTTCAAAAATGGCAAATTCTGAAGTTACCCTCACATTTCTCCAAAAATTACAAAAAATTACAAAAATAAAAGGTAAAATGTAAACAAACAATTAAACAAACAACTATTAAGATCTACCTTTACTTAAACACGCTAAGTTCTTAATCACTAGAAGGTCAAATCAACAACTAAAGCATATCCAAAAATAAATAAACATGTCCGGTGGTAAAGTACACGGTGGTAAAGGTAAGTCCGGTGGGGACGGGAGCGCATTAAGAGCTCAATCTTCATCTGCTAGAGCAGGTCTACAATTCCCAGTGGGTAGAATTAAGCGTTATTTGAAGAGAAATGCCAGTGGTAAGGCCCGTGTTGGTTCCAAAGCTGCTATTTATTTAACTGCTGTCCTAGAATATTTGACTGCTGAAGTCTTAGAATTGGCTGGTAATGCCGCCAAGGATTTAAAGGTTAAGAGAATTACACCAAGACATTTGCAATTAGCTATCAGGGGTGATGATGAGTTAGATAGTTTGATTAGAGCTACTATAGCTTCTGGTGGTGTTTTGCCACATATTAATAAGGCTTTATTATTAAAGGTCGAAAAGAGAAACACTAAGAACTAATCTTCTTGGCGCCCCTCTCTTACTCTGCCTTCTATTCAATAAATGCAAAAGAAAAACAACAAATCCAATATCAAACCTAAAAAAAATATTGCTATTATCCTCAAAGGCATTTATATTATTCTATTCATATCCCAAAAAAAATATATATATATATTTATCTTAAATAGTTATGTCTCCCCATATGTAATTTTACTAATAAAAAACAACTTTAAAATGAACCAAAATAACAAGACCTCAAATACAAGAAAAAACCACATTACTAACTGTTGAAGTAAGGGACGTTTTGTTTTGCAGATGTAGGCTTATTGGTAAAGTTTCGTGTCAGCAAAAAGTGGTAAAAATGATTCCTAGCGGGATCGAACCGCTGATCCCGGCGTTATTAGCACCGTGCCTTAACCAACTGGGCCAAGGAATCAGATTTTATTTTTGACAGAATTTGCTGTTTATTTTATTTTACTGATTTTATTACGAGGAAACCCACTTATATCATGAATAAAGTTTTGTAAGAATTTGTTAGTTATTAAATTTGTTAAAGGGGTAATTCAAATTATAAAAAATTGTAACTTGAATTTTTTTCAAACATATTGAAGTTAATTTTTGTCATATTTATTAAACATAAATCAGAATATTCCATGTACCTCATATTGCAACTATTCTTGGGGTATAATGAACTCGTATCTTGGCTCCAATGTGAACAACCAGGCCCACTACAACCTGTATTAAACTTACCAGTTTGTTACTTCCTAAAAAATGACTACTTTCATTAAGGAAGTATTTGATATTCTGTTGATTTTTCTATCTTGTAGTAGATGCTCATATATAAATGTTATTTGGTGTTATTAAAGTATGTTTAGTGTTTGATGTTTGTTATTTGGTAATTTTTACTTAGCAAAAACTGTGGAACGTCTTATTTTGTTACAAGGAGCATTTCCTTAACCCAAGATTTTAACTCGAAAAGTAATTGTGTCACAATGTAAAAATAAATGATCCCCTTTTAAAACCCTTTAATGGGCCTTTATCCACAGTTCAAAAACCTGACATCATTGGACCCTAAAGAAATGATTGTCATTTCTTAAATCTTTTATAAAATAATATCTTTGCTTTTATAGTCTTTAATGGTTTTCAATATTATAAGTGAGTTAAAAAAGCAAAAAGAAAATAATATATCTATCTGTCTTTAATTGAGTCTTAAAAATATATATAATAAAAGTTACCAATGTTAAATAGAATAAAACTAGGTATTAGCAGTACTATCTTTTTCATTTGACAGTATGGTAAATATAAAGGAGAACTGACCTATAATTTTAAAATATTAAGAGAAAAATAATGGGTCATAAGTTTGATCTACTACTTGATGCAGCAAACTATATCGAGGTAAGAAATGGTGGTCATGTACAAGCTTCATTATATAAGGTTGACCATAAGAAGAGACCAAGTCAAAAAAGAATAAAACGGATAAATCAATTGAAGTTGAAAAGAGGCGCTATCTCCAAGACATATTCGCTGAGGTTACAAGATATCATATTGGGTTTTAATAAGAATATTGAATTTTTGAAAAGTCGCCCATTAGAAACAATATATTTAGACCAATTGATTGAAATTGGAGTAACAATCAGAAATATCACCTCTATCACTAACTCACAATATGACTGTTGTTCGAAGAATGTAAAAAGAGGGTCTGAAAGTGACATTACTAAAACTAAACAAGAACCAGTTAGATTTTTAAATAATCACCCAACTAAATTGTATTAAGATGATGGATAAAGATAAAATGGTATATTTTAGCAAATCTACTTTTTTGTATAATTTTTTTATTATATGTAAAAGAAATACATACAGTGTTATTTTTATTCTTATTTTGTCACAAAATTTTCAATGACTGTAATCTACCAATTTTAGTAATTCCAAAACTTAGATAAATTCTCACCTCTCCCATTAAATATCATTAAATTAGGAGTTAGTTCAGGAACGTCGTAAATAGCATCCTTTGTTGCAAATTTTGAAACTTTCTCTCTTAATATTTCAGGTGAAATTAATTCCTTCTTAACATTGTATTGACTATCAATTTCCGGTTGAAGAGATAAGAAATATGCGATTAAACCAGCAACATGTGGAGAAGCCATTGAGGTACCTGTTAAGCTTAATGTTTCGTTATTGTTGGGGCCAATAAAAGTTGACATTATATTCATGCCAGGAGCAAAAATATTGACACATGGGCCATAATTAGAGAAAAATGCCATTTGATCACTAAATCCAGTAGCCCCCACAGTGATTACATCTTCTGAATCTGATGGGGATAAATAACAAGCATCATCTTGTTCATTACCTGCAGCTACTGCAAAATGGACACCATATTTGGTAGCCGCCTTAATTGCCAATGTTAATGCAGGAGATTTTCCGGCACCAATTGATAAATTGATTACAGAACCTTTAAACTCAGTGCCAGTAATATTTTGTGCCAAATTGTTAAGGTGATCATTTACGACATATTCAATACCCTTAATCAAATCTGACATCTCACCGTCACCATTACTTCTCAAAACTTTAACAGCAATTAATCTTGTATTCTTAGCTACCCCGAAGTCCCTAGATCCTATAACACCAGCACAATGAGTACCATGGCCATTATAATCAAATTCATTATCATTATCTGGTATAGTAATACCCCACGAGGCTCTTCCTTCAAACTGTTCGTGTTCAATATTAATCCCTGTATCTAAGATATATGAATTGACAACGACCTTGGGATTTAAAGATTCCATATCATATAAATATTTTTGATCTTCACCAATCCATACCCTATCGCGTTTAGAAATTCTTGTTAATCCCCAAGGTGTATCTTCTTGAATAGTTTGTTTATTTAAATGTATCTTACTATTTGTCTCTATAACTTCAATGATGTTAATTAATTTTAAATAAGGGAGAATATGTGATACTAAAGAGCTATCAGTCTTTAATAAATAACCATTAAGTAATGGTGAGCTGTCACCTTTCTGGTTATATTCTGTATTTCTGCCAATTTGAAATGGTTCAATCTTAAATGTGTTTAAATCAAAAAATTTACCATGTAGATTAGAAATAACTTGTAAATGTTTGAAATGTGCTTGAATTTGATAAGATTTTACATTTTTCTTAAACATAACAATATATTCATTTGGAATAGATTCTTTCATAACATTGATGAAGTGTGATGAAAGTTCTTCATTTTTGTTAGTGGGAGCCACAATTTCTGTATTTACCCCACTGACTTTGGGTATAATACTTGCTCTAACAATAGTTGACCCAAATAATACCAAAAACAGATAAAAGTTTGTGAATGCAGGTTTCATATTAATTGATTTAGTCTCCTAGTTACTATATGAATATCAGGATTCTCTGAATAAACCAAGATACATGTCTTGGTAAAAGTTTTGTCTTTATCACAATTTTATATTCTTTTAACCCTTAAAACTCGGAGATTTACAGATAAAGAAAAATCAGGTATCTCAAAATAATTGTTGATAAAACGGTTATAGATAAGTTTTTAGCTAAACACACTTCAGACTATTAACCATCTAATAACTTTCATTAACGAAAAAAACTAAGAAGTATATCATTTTCGTTAGTGAAGGTTATATCCTGATAGTGATGCAATCTAACTTGTTGGAGTAGAATCAAGAAGCACTTAGTATTGATTCTTTGACCGTTATGTCAATTTTAAAACTAAGACAATGAACTAACTACCCAAATATATGACTACATACCTATACCTTGCAGATTCAGACTCAAGAATACCTTCAATTGAGCTGTTACTGTTTTTTTTAAAATGATTGGAAAGGAGATCTACTATGTTAATGATCTGGATCTATTGTGTTTTACCCCTCCCGCATTCAATGACTGTTTTTATCTAAATCCACACACCACAAATTAAAAAATTTAGCGATATTTTGATTCCAAAGGCAAATTACCGGAAGAGGCAAAAGACGCAACTTTTCAATGCAAAATATCAATTTTTTTGAAAAAATCTGAAATTTTGTAAGAATCGCAAAATTCACAAAATACCCTCTCCGATGACATTGAAATTTTAATTTAGATAATAGTCAATTGGCAATAGTGGATTCTACGATTGTCTAACGTTAGTTTCTACTGTGTTTCGTTGTGTCAATTCCTAAGACAACCGTGAATTATTTTAATCGATTGAAAGTTACCAACATCAACTTTCCGTGTTCCATTCCGATTTATTAATAAAACAAATAATCCATACAAAAGTAATAATGTCTGCTGCTCCAGAAGGTCAACAAAGAAGAGGTGGTTTCGGTGGTAGAAACAGAAGAGGTGGTAACAGAAGAGGTGGTAGATCCGAAGAAAAGGGTTGGGTCCCAGTTACCAAGTTAGGTAGATTAGTCAAGGCTGGTAAGATTACCACCATTGAAGAAATCTTCTTACACTCTTTACCAGTTAAGGAATTCCAAATCATTGATACTTTATTACCAAACTTATCTGATGAAGTTATGAACATCAAGCCAGTTCAAAAGCAAACTAGAGCCGGTCAAAGAACCAGATTTAAGGCTGTTGTTGTCATTGGTGATTCTAACGGTCACGTTGGTTTAGGTATTAAGACTGCTAAGGAAGTCGCTGGTGCCATTAGAGCTGGTATTATCATTGCCAAGTTATCTATTATCCCAATCAGAAGAGGTTACTGGGGTACTAACTTAGGTCAACCACATTCTTTAGTTACCAAGACTTCTGGTAAGTGTGGTTCCGTTACCATGAGATTAATTCCAGCTCCAAGAGGTTCTGGTATTGTCGCTTCTCCAGCTGTTAAGAAGTTATTACAATTAGCTGGTGTTGAAGATGTCTACACTCAATCTACTGGTAAGACCAGAACTTTAGAAAACACCTTAAAGGCTGCTTTCGTTGCTATTGGTAACACTTACGGTTTCTTAACCCCAGATTTATGGACCGAACAAGATTTACCATTATCTCCATTAGATATCTACTCTGATGACGCTGTTGCTCAAAAGAAGAGATTCTAAGTATATAAATAATAATTTTAAATAATTTAAATATTTTCTATTAATTTGTATATCTTTGAGAGATTGAAATCTCTAATCCGTCTACTTTACTCTCTTTTCTTTATTATATCAAAGAGTTATACCTAGTTGAATTTTGTCAAGATGTTGTACTTTAATATGTAATTTGGTGACTTGAAAATTGTAGTAACAATAATGATAGTGCTATTAGAATGCCAGCAAGTAAATAAGATAAGAGAAAAGTCAAATAAGAGCAAGGTGTCATAGGAAAGTCTACAATACAAGAACTATATAAAAAGTAAATAGAAGAAAATAAAAATAAGAATAAAACTTAATAAAATTTAACAAAAAAATGGTAAGAATAATATTCAAGATTAAGAAACAATCATTTAATTTTCAGTAAATGATTCTCTTTAATAAAATAATTACAATCTCAATTTTCGGATTGAACTATTCTATTTGTGATTTTTTTGTATCTTTTTATTTTCTTTTATTTTTATTTGCAGATAAAATAAACATTTGATATAATATTAAAATTTGATTATAAATAGATGTAACTTTGATTTTTATCTATCCTATTTTTTCCTTTTGAAAGAGTAGGATAGAAAATGAAAAGAAAGTAATGGTATTAGTAATAGTAATAATTGTCAATGAAAATATGGATGGAATATAATACAACAGGTTTCTTTAAAATTTAAATTTAGTTCATTTCAGTGTCACCTTGAGTTTGAGAAGTAAATGGTGCTTGGTACATTTGTTGTTGTTGTTGATTTGGATCTTGTTGTTGAGTAGGAGCTGGTTCAATATTAGAACCTTCTGGTAATGCAAAAATTCTTTCATTAGTTGGAACTAATTGTGATTGTTGACCAGGAACAAAGGGAGCAGCATTAACATTCATACCGTTAGACTCAGCTTGTGGAGTTGAACCTTTAGTTTGAACCACTCTACCTTCTGGATGTCTAAACAAACAGGTTGGATTTCTACATGAAATACCAAATCTACAATCTTCATTAATTGGATGACCAAAGATACAATCGATTCTAGTACAATTAGCACCATCACGACACATAATTGGAGAACGAGCATGTCTAAATTTACAACGCTTATTTGTACAACGAGTACCATATTTACATTGTTCTAAAGATTTTTCAACTGGTGGTTTTTGAGACATAGCACCTGGAACGCCTGGAGCACCGCCTTGTGGTTGACCACGACCCATTGGAGTGACTTGTCTAATTTTGGAAAGGGATGAATGAGCCTTTCTACATTCTTTATCTTCACATTTCAAATTATTTGGACACCAAGCTAAATCAATTACCTTGGCATCTTCGTTAGCTGGAGTTGGGTGGCCAAATGGACACATTGGATTGGAACAAAGAATACCAAATTTACAGATGACTAACCCAGTTTGAACTGGTTTTTGTCTAGCAGCTAATAAAGCAGCTTTTCTCTTTTGAAATTCTTCACGAGTCTTTTCCATATCTTTCATTAATTCTTCATCTTCATTTGGATGTAAGAACTCACAAGTTCCAGGTGGTTTGGGACAATTTGGATATTCACTACAAACTTTAGTTGGATGAGCATGTGGGCATGATCTGCCTAATGGACAATGAGGAAACAATTTACAACGACCTTCTTTCTTAGCGGGAACGAAATTCAAATTATGTTTACCAGCATTATCACGATCATTACCAGCAGTCATACCTAAAGCTTTTGCTAATGGATTAAATCTACCACCGTTGTTACCGTGACCACGAACACGTTCACCACGAGTAGCACCACCACGGCCACCTCTACGAGATCTGTTAACACCACCTCCACGCGTAGAAGCAAAACGTGGTTGATAATTTGTTGGAGTAATAGTATCCATAGAAATATCATCAGATTCATTACTAGTCTTTTCAGTAGAAACGACATTTGAGAAGGCAGAGACAACTGGTTGTGGTCCAGTAGGAACAGAATTTTCAATTTTGATTTCTTGTTGAGGAACTTGTTGCTGTTCTTGAACAGGTTGTAGTTGCTGTTGAGGGACAGCTTCTTGTTGTTGTTGTTGTTGTTGTTGTTGTTGTTGTTGCTGTTGCTGTTGCTGTTGTTGTTGTTGTTGAATAGCATTCAACTCTCTAATTTTAGCAACAATACTTTCAACTGATTCCCCTTGTTGTAAAGCTTCAAGGGCAAAGAAGTCAGTTTGGACAATATCCCTTAAGACATCCACAGAGATAGCATCAAATAAAGTGGATAATTCTTTCACAATAGATTCCACATCACCACCGTTAACAATCAATAAAACGATATATTCAGCGACATAGTTAACATCTTCTGTAAAATTGTTAATCCCCTTAAGTTGCTCAGCAACGATAACTTTTAAGTTTTCAGAATATTGTTCTTGTGACATATTACTGTATTATTTCACTAGTTATCTGTATTCCTCCTTAGTTTGGTGGCGTTGTTGAGTTGTGTTTAAACTTTATCGTTTCTTATTTTTAGTCAGCGCCTTTTATACAAAATTTCGAAATTTGCACCAAAAAAAAATTTCAGCACTCATTGATCGAATTACCAAATGAGGTAATTTCGAGGATGATACAAAGTGTCACAAATTGAAGAATGTATGTCAATTTATTGCTGTTAAAAGGTACAATATAATGTGTATTTGAATATATATATTTACTGTTGTTTAGAATCTATTTAGCTAAAGGTATGTATAAAAAGTTATGTAATTGGAAGCTAATAAAATGTACCCCTTCTTGGATGTAATGCCAACAATTCGTCAGTTCTAGCTAATTCTTTCTCCAAATCACTAAACATACGTTCAATATCTAATTCATAACTCTCGATGTGGTTGTTTAGAGTTGATCTGTACAATCTCTTGGCCTTTTCTCTTCTTTCCATAAGGGAAGCCATTAAGGGGGGTAAAATTGTATTAATATCTTCTAAGACAGGTGGATCCCTATGGATAGATTCGATTCTATCAGTCAAATCGTGTAATTCCTTTGTGGTCTCTACCACATCACTTTGGAATCTACTACAAGATAATAGTAGTGACAACCCATCTGTATCACGATTCGAAATCACAGATGTGGTCGTGGTGGTAGTAGTAGTCATGGTAGTATTCCTAGGGGTTGCAATTTGATTCCAAAGACTACTATTTACAAAATCATCACCAGTACTACCATCTTCTAAAGCGGAATTACCATCCATATCATTATTTTGCACAATAACTATATCACTTCTATACATGGTTGTGTTTAATCCAATTTTTTACTTATTTGTACTTGCCTATAAATTTCCTAGTTCAGAGTGTAAATCTTCTTCCAAGTGTTTCAAACGTTTATTTCAAAGTTGTTTAATTTCACCGTTATATAAATACTGTCTTTATATGAATTGAAGTTTCCGTTGATGTGATAATGACAAATATAAGATGGCCCCATTTGGTAAAATTCTCCTTTACCATCATTTGATGTTCTATTATGATCAAGAAAAAATTACCTCCTTACTGAAAATTCAAAAACTGGAAAAGCTATTGCAGTCCGATCAGAATAAAAGAGAGAGAGAGACAAAGAGAGATAGGACAAGATGAGAAAGGGGAAGGAGGTATATAGAATCCTAATATACGTAGTAAAAACAAAAAAGAGCCAGTTTAAAACAATCTTTTTCGATTAATATACAAATGTGTTACGTTTTGATTGATCTATATATGTATGTAAATGGTTGGATAATATGTGCATGCATTTGTTAGAGATGTCCCTCAATTATGGATACATGTCTATTTCCATATCTAATTTTTACTCTTCTTAGACTTCTTAGATTTCTTTAAATCGTTCATTCTTTCCATCTTTTCTTGGATTCGTTCTAAGGATAATTTAATGTCACCCTTTTGAAAATTATCTAAATCATAATAAGCTGGGGCAAATTCAATTAACCATTCTGGTCTCACAGAAGTAACTGTCCTTATATAATTCTTAGAGGTCAAAACAAATTCGTTGTAAACAACCCATTCTGAATCATGACCAATAACCGTACTTGGGTGAATTAAGACATCTTGATTATCCTTAACAGTGATATAACCTTTACCACCAGATCTCTTTTTAGCCACTTGCATAAAGAAACCAGATGCCAATGCCTTTCTAATGTTATCGAAATATCTAGAAGATTCATAATCAGAGGTGTTTAATTCCAAACTATGACGGTTCATTAATCTTTCTAGTTGATTACGAATGTTATCAGCAGCAGATAATGATCTATAGTTTAAGTAATGGTCACGACACCATTTGTGGATACCATATTCATAAGCTTCATCTGATTTAAAACCGTGATAAACATTTAATAAAGTGATATGATCACCATCTGGATGAGCAAAAATGTTTTTGGAATCATCAGAACGTTTCTTATCCTTAGATGGACGAATAAAAACATTTGGAACAGATAACATAGCCACAATGGTTAAGATCTCTTGAGAACATTGGAATTCAGAAGAACCAATTAACATAACAGCAAGCATTGGATCTAATGGGAACATAGAGGCTAATCTACCTAAAGCGGTTAAATTACCATCATCATCTAAACAAGCTAAATAGTTTAATTCTTCTAAAGCTCTCATCATGGTTTCTGGAGCTGGTGGATCCATAAAATCAAAATGAACTAAATCATCAACACCTAATTTCTTTAATTCTAACACTGTAGATGATAAATTAGAACGTAAAATTTCTGGGTAACTTTGTTCGATTAATTCCTTTTGGAAGGCTTCCTCAGTGTATAATCTAAAACATTTACCTGGTCTAGTACGACCAGCACGACCAGCTCTTTGTTGAGCAGAGGCCTTGGAAATTGGAGACACTAATAAAGATTCAACTCTAATTCTTGGATTATAAACCTTTTGTTTAGAGAAACCTGGATCAACCACATAAACAATACCATCAATGGTTAGAGAAGTTTCAGCAATATTAGTAGAAACAACAATCTTTCTACCAGGTCTACCATTATAGGATTCTGGAGCAGGTTCGAAAATCTTTTGTTGTTGATGTGGTGGCAAAGAACCATATAATGGATAAACAGATAATGGACCACAACCTTCTTCTCTGACTAATTTATCACCTTCAAGAGATAATTTTCTAACAGCGTCTTCAATTTCATCTTCACCTGTTAAGAATAATAAAATATCACCTGCATCTTCAGTGGCATGAATTTGTAAAACAGTTCTAATAGCAGAATCTAAATAATCTCTTTGAAATTCTGGTGTATAGTAGATATCAACTGGGTATGTTCTACCTGGAACAGCTAGTAATGGAGCATCATTGAAATAATGTTGGAACTTTTCAGCATCTAAAGTAGCAGACATAATAATAATCTTTAAATCTGGTCTTCTTTGGACAACTTGTTTTAAAAGACCCATTAAGATATCAGTTGCTAAAGTACGTTCATGGGCTTCATCTAAAATGATACAAGAATAACGTTTTAAATCATGATCTTCCATTGCTTCTCTTAATAACATACCATCAGTCATATATTTTAAGATAGTCTTTGGGGAGGTCTTATTTTCAAATCTAATAGAGTAACCAACTTCCTCACCTAATTTAACATCCATTTCTTCAGCCACTCTTTGTGCAACACTCATTGCGGCAACACGACGAGGTTGAGTACAAGCCACTTGAGTGTTTAAAAGATGAGGCATTTCATCGAAAAGAACAAATTGTGGGATTTGAGTAGTCTTACCAGAACCAGTTTCACCAACAAAGACCATAATTTGATTTTCTTGATATATCTTTAAGAATTCATCTCTCTGAGCATGAACTGGTAATTCACGTCTAATTTTTAAGATATCAATATATTTTGGTGTATAATCAAGACCAGTGAATGGGTTCACTTTACCATTTTCTAAGTTCTTAGCTTGTTCAGCAGTAGTCTTGTGACGAATCAACCCAGAAAATTCGCCGGCATCATGATGAACCATTTGTAATTCAGGAGTCATAGCACGATCTTTATTTAGTTCTTCAGCATGTTCAGCAGCATGTTCTGGAACGGAAGTCTTGACAGGATCTGGATGAGTATGCATATTGTTGGAATGTCTTCTTTTGGAACCCATTAGTTATGATATATGATGGCGTTTGATAAAAACGAGAATTAATGAGGATATGGGATATATTCTTAAAATTAATCTAGATTCATAACTTTTCAACTAACTCATCTCATCTCATCTCATCTTAAAATTTAATTTTTCACTTTTAAAATTTTCAAAAAAATGTATTGTCAAGAAGTGACATTAATTGTTTTATAGTGGTGAGAAGAGGAAAATCCATCTAGGTCATGGTATAATCTTATCATCTGAAGTATATATTACTTTCTAAGTCAAGAAATAACTAAATTTCAAGTTTGAAGGTTTAACTACAAATTAATGTATCTTTTACCCAATTTATCTTCAATTTTAGGTTTATCCGGGTAAAAATTGCATTTTAAGAATGTAACAGCAACCAGTAAATTAACAAATAAAGTCAGCAGGAAGCAAGTGTATGTTTAACAAGGGTAAGAAACCTAACTAAACCAAATTAGATACACCCATTGCGATAGGCTACCTGATACAATGTCAAAACAAAGAACAGCATACTATATCTGGGCTTTGGGAGTATCATCTAAGAATGTGATGTGTAAATCTTCCTCCTTAGCCGGAGAGTCATTAAGGGTATGGTTTAATACATCACCCATTTTGAAAACGTTATTATCTAGATATCAATGGTATGAAGATCCAGCATGGAATCAAGCCAGAGAATTATCCAGTAGGGTTAGATCTAACCCATCACTTTTCAAGAAGGTGAACTCTGGTATAAATCAAGTCAATAATGCGAGGCACTATTCAACAGCAAGAATAACTAAAAATGATGCAAGTGCAAGTTCTAAAACAGAAATAAACAAAGGTGAAGAGGAGGTAGAACCAGCAAAACAAAATTTACAAAGTTCAAAAGTCCCGTCTTCTAGAATATCAAGGTTATTCCATTACGGTTCCTTAGCCGCTGGTGTTGGTATGAACGTAGCAACACATGGGATATCAGAAGTAGCCAAGGGTAATTCTCCTTCATGGAAGTCATTAATCTTATCAGATTCAAATATAGATAGAATAACAAACAAGTTTTCACAAATGAGAGGTGCAGCATTAAAGATCGGTCAACTAATGTCATTTCAAGATGAAAAAGTGTTACCACCTGAATTATACACAATATTATCAAGGGTACAGAATAATGCACACTATATGCCCCAAAGACAGTTATTAAGAGTACTAAAAAAAGAATTGGGTGAAGATTGGGAAGCCAAATTTAAATCATTCGATAAGATTCCCATCGCCGCAGCAAGTATAGGACAAGTGCATACTGCCGTATTGCCCACAGGGGAAAATGTAGTGGTTAAGATTCAATACCCTGGTGTCAAAGATTCAATTGATTCTGACTTAAGTAATTTACTTATGTTAATGACAGCTTCCAGATTATTACCAAAGGGTTTATTTTTAGACAAAACTATCGCCAATGCAAGAAAAGAACTAAAGTGGGAATGTGATTACATTCGTGAGGCTAGAGCATTACAAAATTTTGAAGAGCTATTAAAGGATGACCCAGTTTTTTCAGTCCCACATGTTTATGAAGAATTAACTACTTCAAGTTGTTTAACCATGACAAAGATGGAAGGTTATGAAATTATGAAATTACCACAAAGGATAAACACGCAAGAGACTAAAAATTTTATTGCAGAAAATATTATGAGGCTTTGTTTAGGTGAAATTGCACAATTCAAGTATATGCAAACAGATCCAAATTGGGCTAATTTTATGTATAACGAAAAGACACATAGAATTGAATTATTAGATTTTGGTGCTTCAAGACCATTTCCAGAGCCATTTATTATTCAATATAGAAAATTATTGACATATGCCACAAAGGGTGACCGCAAAGGTGTCCAAGAAATGTCAAAGGAATTGGGATATTTAACTGGTTTAGAGTCGCAAGCTATGATTGATGCACACGTAGATAGTGTAATGACATTAGGTGAACCCTTCAGTGGCGGTGATTTTGATACTCCATTTGATTTTCAAAATCAAACTGTTTCAGATAGAATTAGAGGCAATATTGGTTTAATGGTTAATGAAAGATTATGTCCACCTCCAGAAGAAACATATTCCTTGCATAGAAAGTTTAGTGGTATATTCTTGCTTTGTGCTAAATTTGGTGCCTCAGTTCATTGTGCCAAATTATTTGATGAATTATTTGCTTATAAAGGTTTAGATTAAAAATGTTATAAAACTGTATATATTTACAAAAATAAATTGCTATATCTTTGGGTAGAACTATTTGTTTTAAGTAGTATATATCTTTTGAAAGTCGAATTGTTGCTGCAAGTTGTAGTGGTTCTTTTAAGATTCAGTAAATATTCGTTCATTCTCTCTGGCTCCGGATCGACCTTTCAATCCCTCGCCATCGACTGTCCTATATATATACATACTATTATACATTATTATTATACGACCACTGTTGTGAGTGTGTACCCCAAAACAGCTGTCTCGATCATAACACTTTCCTATTCCGGACATCTATTGAAAGGGACATTACACAAGTACCTTGTAATGTCTACTTTCACCACCAACATTATACAGTGCAAAAAAAACAAATGAGACGGACAGGAATTGAACCTGCAACCCTTCGATTGCAATTGTTTCCGAGAAAATCCAGGATTTAACTGGAGTCGAAAGCTCTACCATTGAGCCACCGCTTCATCTTGAAAAAGGTTATAACTACTCCTCAATAGTATGGGTTAATCTGATCATACTTCTCCTTCTCTAATCATCAATCCAGATCCTGCGAAGTATTCCACCAGCTTATCAATCCATTAATCCATACACCGCTAACTAACGCCTCCTGAATATCTCGTTAGTATGGACCAAAGGTCATTCTGTTGGAAAACATAGATGAAATAAGTGGTAAAATAAAGTATTAATTTCTTATTAATATTGACAGGCTATAATAATATTAACTTAGAATTAGCTCATAGGAAGAGTAGATATGGTGATGACAGAGTGACCCTGACATTAAGTATGGAGAAATTCTATTTTTTCAATATTGACTTTTTTCACAAAATACAGTGCGCTTTGCGAAATGACAAAATCTAAGATATAATTAAATTAGAGCGATTAAATAAATATAAGTAAGTATATACAGTCCTTCTTGGACAAAAGAAGATAGATCAATTTATCACAAAATAATATGATGGAAAATCAAGGTAAACGCCCTGCTATTAATCAAGAATATCAATCTCTGGTTTTATTAGTCCTACAGTACCTCTAAACATGTATATAATACACTATATCTATTTTATATATTAAATCTTTTATTAATTTTCTTAATTTGAAATATTGAAATATTGAAAAGAGTGAAAAACCCATTTCCATAGTGTAGTGATCACCCACACACCATGTAAAGGATTATGGAATCACTGAACTAGATCAATTATAATGAATATGACATTAAATAATACCATATTCCAACAATTTGATATTATTTCCGTTGAGTCACAAGATCCAATACATAGTCTTTATTGAGTTTAGTCCACAACAGGAAAAATAAATTTGCCAGGACCCTCAGAAAGTTTTTATAAGAATATTGAAGTTAAAGCCGTCTAGCTCTGCCAAATTCGGTATATAAAAACTAAAAAATAATAAAATAGGAAGAATAATTAATGTTAAAAAAATAATATCCCTAAACTCTTTTACTTTCCTTGAAAATATTGCTTTAAAAAGGATTTAGACAAGGAATAGATATTACCACTACCCTTCCCCAGAAGTTGTGGAATTCATGCAGGGTTAATAAACTTCTTTATAAAGCAGTGTTGACTTGGTACAAAAATACTCATATATTATTTGTGTTGGCACTTTTAATGGCACTATAAGGAATATTTTAATTTCATAACAATCGTTTTATTTTCAATAATGGTAACTTCATTCCTTTCAAAAACTATTTAACCAGCGTTAATTAAACAAGCTACTTTTGGGATGTATATAGGTCTTACCCATACACTCTTACTCATGGTTTTTCTACCTATTTTAAAAAATTTTATGGAGAGATGGGTAAAAGTTAACTTTCAGCAGCTTCAAAAATTGACGGTAAATGAAAACTGTAGTATAAAATACGAAAATTAAGTTGAAATTACTTTAGATAACAAAACAAAATAGAGCAATATTATTATGGTAAACTAATTTAAAGTAACTACCATATCAGCAACCCCGGTATAATTGGGTATGGAAATGGTTTTACTCTCAATGGTCTCAACAGTCTTTATGGGTAAAACCAAAAAATTGTTTAATATTGTCTCATTTCTATGAAAGTAAAAATTTTCCTAATTATTTTTGGGGTGTATTAGAATTCCTAATAACTTAGAGTAATAACTACTTTCCCTGCATTAATTAAGTTTTGAAGGATCTTAGGTGACAGACTATATAACGATTTCACTAAGATGTAATAAAATGAAAATTACAAAAAAAAGTGAACAAACTGTATATAACGAATTTGATAGGAAGTGATGCTATATATGGTAAAGCTTAATTTGTAGTAGTAACAGCTTGCTCAGTTGAGCCTTCTCTAGCATCATTCTGTTACTTTGTTTTAGTAGTTTATTATTTTTCTTTAAAATGTTCATTTTGAAAACTAGATTAAAAATTAAATATATGGTAAGTAAAATAAACAAAATTAAAAATCAACTTCATGAACTCCCTTTTATTAAAGTACAGTGGGCTTGCCTTTGTAAATACAGTCCCTGATTAATAATTTTATTTACTCTATTTTAATTCAGATAATATTTATTAGAAAGAATGAGAGAAATGAGAATTGTTCTGGTTAGATTTAGACATTTCAATTTGGGTTTAAATGTTGTGTAGTTATAATAGGTATATGATTAATATATAAACTTCTGGTCTTTTTATATAATAATATAAAAGATATATAAAGTTGGAATAGAGAGAGAATAGATTGAACTTGTTGGAAAACATGCTCTCTATTTATATTAATTTTTCTTTTAATCTGCTTAGTATGTGTTCACATAGTAGTGAAGGTTTTACCCATAGTAATTAATGATTTAGGCATAGTAAAAGATTTCGTGATATTATTGATTCCATAGTAATTACTCGAGGACATCATTTTGTTCTATTTCTGGTAATTTCTAGAGGAAATCAATTCATCAATTTGCTAGTGTCCTAGTATTAAGTGTTAACCCCTGATAAATCATTCACGAGTCAGAGTATATTATTTAATGTTTTATTAATGGTTTATTGTGTTGTGCTCTTGAGTTAGTAATAATATTTGGTAATGAGTTAGTAATATAAATTAGTATGGAATTCAGTGTTAGTCACAGGGATGGTGATGTTTCATGATATCATCTATCATGATAATGTTCATTGTTATATTGTATTGAGACTAATTATCGTATCATCTTGTATAGTCTCTAATTTCTAGCAAAGAACGATATAAGTGATATAATTTTTTCAGATTCTAGGTTCCAACTATCACATCACTAAGAAGCCTAAACACATTTCTGATAATTGCTGGAAATTAGGTATAGGTGGTATTGTTAAATGAATAGGTTATTATTTAACCAAATCATTATAATTGTGTGTCGCTATTACCCCAACTTACCTTATATGGTATTATTCTCGGTAATGTAATCACTTAATCTTTTCCATTGGAGAAAATCATATGCCTTGTTGAAACAACTACCTCACTATATAGTGATAATTTTCCTATTCCAATTTTATATATATATATATGGAGAAGATTTCCATATACTTTATCTTAGTATATTTAGGTTAGATTTCATTTAGATAATGTTTTATGCAAGAGAAGACAAATCTTCTAATAATAAGTATTATTTTAAATCAATAATAAATAAACTATTTAAATTAAGATGAATTATTCATTAAAAAAATACTCTTCTTATCACTAATCTAGGAGGTTTAAATTTAAACACCGGTGAAGATATCACATTAAACATGGAGGCAATCAAACCTGCAATGTACCTCAGAAGTCGATATTAGTGATTTGTAGATTGTCGTAGGTACTCATCCTGAAAGACTATGTACTAACAACAACGTTTCGTCACATATTTTATTCGATGCAGGTAGTCTAACATCCTTTGTAAGTGAGAACATAGTCACTACTAACCATTGGACTACCTTCCCACTTGCTACTTCAACCGGGAAAGGTGCTTTACTTAGACAAACGTCAACTACTTCTACCGCTGTTAGATGTATCCTAGAAAAACACAACCGTCGCTATCGGTTTGGTGCTTATTTTACGTCCAACTTGACTAACACAATTATCGTGGTAATCCAATTATTCATCATTTTCCTGAACTATTACATGCTAAGCTAACCACTGTTGCTACCCCCCTTTATCGACTTCAGAAACCCATGACTCTTCCACACCAAATAATTCAAAATCATATAACACCAAAAAGGTCACATCCAATTTTGATCATTCTTCAAGGACGGAATTTCAACCTGCTATTGCCATTTCATTACCACAAATTACTAATACAGGTAACTCGACAATTCCATCAAACATAAATGTTACGGCTGGTTGCAAACGTCAATCTCATTAATTACTTGTACCGCTATACTCAACTGAAATTCCTGGTGCTTTAAGTGTAGATAATGCTAAAAGCTTATTCTACTGCAGCAGTGAAGGCTTATTTTCTACTTGAGTTCATGTTTTAACTATCCAATTAAAATCCATTGTTTATCAAGACTTGGTTCCAGATACTATTGGTATTACCAGAGGGAACGAACATCACTAGAAAAGCAAGGTATTATGGGTTTGTTGTTCTCTCTCGTTATTCAACTAGTTATCCGGCTTAGGTAACTGATAGTATTGCTACACAAATGACACCATATCATATAATTAAATATGCTATGACTATTGATGCTCAACAACATGATATTGAAACTATTTTATCCAATATCAAGTTCCTAAATTACAATGGTCATTGTCCAGCTTTTCAGTACATTGGTCATATTGAAACATTCTTATCTAATTTGGATCAAATTGATCTAATTGCTTTTAATAAAACTATTAAAAAAGTTATATTTTCAACACTCGATGGTCCATATTTCTCTAAAACTGGAGAATCTTATGAAACAGATGAATCATACACTGTAGCAAACATTTTTCGCTGGATCACAAAACATTACCACTATCTCCATCGTAATGATTGAATTGCTGTTCAATCATGCTAGGAAGAGTTAGAAGCAAAATGTGATGTACTATCAGTATTTAGTTCAGTAATGATCAAGATAAGAATCATTGTCAAAGTTAGAATTGATTAATTCATCAAAGCTAGTTTCATTGTAATCATCGTTATGGTTATTTACAGAATGTTTAATCATAGTTGAATAATTTGAAGAAGAAACAACCTTGTAATTTATTGGAATATAAACCATACAAGCTTTTGATTATTCAGGAGAAACTTGTTTAATACTTTTGTAACCTCTTGGTGTAACTTTACTGGTTGTCTTGGAAACCTTACCAACAACGACTTGACCAAATGGTCAAATTGAAGGTATATCTAGACCTAAATGACCAACTTTATGTTGTGGGGAATAATTTAATCATAGATTAAATACTTAAATATGAATGAGTGTGGCATATTGAAAAACATAATACCACAAGTGCTGTGGAACCTTATTTGTAAACACAAGTGTTATACAATCATTTAATGAAGTTAATTTCAGTATTTCCGAAACAGCATGTGCAGGGTGTCCCCGTTGTAGTATAACTTATATGGATACCTTTATTTTGAAGAAATGTATTAACTGGAGTACTTGTATCTTCAGTTCTTCCATGAAATTGGAACATTAAAACTTTTGAGCTAAATTGATGTTCCATAGATGCAATGAATAATTTCAGTATGTGTAGAATGGTTTTAATTTCATTATTAGTTAAGGAATAAGTCATTTTAATTTTTTAACGTTCATATATAGATGAAAAAAAACCATTCTAGGAGTTTTTAGGAATTGAATATACCATAACCCATGGATTCGATACCAAGATTATTAATAATGGTAATGAAATTATTAACAATTATGATATATTAGGTTTAGAAATTGAATGTGCCAAAGGTAAATGCATGAAAATCGGCATGCAAAAATCACTCGAGGAAAAATCACCAACTTTACCTGTCACTTGAACAAAACCAGGTAAACCTAATGAAATAATTACAGATAGAGACTTATTTTCCACCACTGTTGAATATCAGAATAAGGTTAAATAGTTACAAAGATTAGTTTGGCTTCATATGTAGGGTATAAATATATATGATATTCTATATTATGTCAATACCTTAACCAGGCACACTTTGCATCCATCAAGTCAACTTATTAGTTTAACGAAACAACTGGTACAATCTTTGTACTAGGAGGCAAAAATTAATCTGGATCAAACACGAGGAAGATTTACATGACTGAACTTCTTGTGTTTCCATTATAGATGCGTCATTTGCTAATCTATTCCAATTGAAATATCTATTTGGTAATATTTACCACTTGCATGGTAATATTATTGGTGCTAGATCATCAAGATCAACATTTGCCTGCAATTTTTCAAGTGGAACTGGAACTGGAACTGAAATCAATAGCATATGTGAAGATACCCCGACTGTTAAAATGAAATATATTCAGAAGATACTAATATAAAGTATATGGAAATATTTTCCATATATATATATGAGTAGGGAGTAGGGAAATTATCACTATATAGTGATATGTCTTGTTTAAGCGAGGGATATAACTTTCACTATTAGGAAAGATTAATTGGTCACATTACCGCGAATCACACCATATAAGGTAAGTTGGCGGTAATAATGACTATTAATCCAATGGTTTGGAGAGATATTGACCAATTCCTTTATCAGCTCCATCTATACCTATTTCCCAACAATGTTACTTGTTTTGGCTACATTGGAAAGCTAAGTCATTTGTATGAGTTCGCACTTAATCCTCGAAGTGAAAAGTGTCAAAACATGAAAAAGAACATATATATATTTCAGCGGTTTTATTTTTTTTGGGGGAACACCTAGTTGGAACGTAAAAAGTTATCAATAAATAAAATATACCAAGCAATTCTGTTAGAAGATCTTATGGATCCAAGTAATATTGGATGGGTTCTTTTCAAAGTTTGGTTTTCTAAATCACTACTAAATATTGTGAATGGATACTAAATGGTACTAATCGATACTAATCGTTACCAATACATTCATCCGCACACCACTAAGTTTAGGTTGATCGTTTATTTGTAATTATGATAGGTCCTTCCCTCCATCAATGATGTAAAATTTGTATAAATCGACCCATCCACTAAATTTGTAATACTCTTAAACACATTGTTTATATATAGCTTGTTGTTTTAAAATCTAACTTTTATAAGATTGCACCAAGACAATTACCATCTTCCGGAACCTGCAAGAATACATCACCACCATCATCATCCCCCACTACACTATCTGCATAGACACTCATCCCCTCCCACAAACAATTATCGAAGAGTTTATGGGTCAAAGGCAAACCACACCTAATCCGCTATGATTCATCTCTTGACCTGCCTAATCTCCCCATCTTTTTAACCAAACAAGGACATTTATTACTCACAAACTCTCTCTCTTTGTGTTCTTTGTGACTCACATTAACTTTATCTCTTTGAAATTCCAACTTTCCAATTTCTTAATAATAGAAAACGGACTTTTTCTATTGTCCCTTGCAAAAATAGTTTTCTCGAGGCCGTTTTTTCACTGAAACAATTTTTCATTTGTGGGATCTCTCGACACATTTATTAGAGCCTTAGAAAGATAACCTGAGTTTATATTTGAGTAGATATATGAGTCTAATATAACTATATATATATAGTGGCTAGTAGTGGTATTCTGTGTATTGAGTGTTTTTCTATTTAGTGAAGATACTCCAAGAACACTAATATAAACTGACAAAGCTTATTGAGGGGCAAAATGACTATTTCACAAACAGAATACATTTCAAAACAATTAACAAATTCATACACTACTATGAAAGAAGAAGAAATACTCAAGGAAGATATCCTCATTGATCAATTATTTGACCTTTGTAATAAATCTGTCGTGAATCCTTTGTTAGAATTTAATGATAGAATTATGGAATATGTCATTTATCCACATGGATTTACTATTTCACCGGCTAAACTAATTAAGAATAAAGAATGTTTGACCACCAAACACGTTGTGGTGGCCACAGTACCTTCTTTTGGCCATCCTGTGTTATTACAACTAATAGCTTTGAAAAATCTTTTGCTCAAGACCTTGAACGTGGATGTAGAGAATGATAAGTCTACTATTATTAATTCTTTAATTAGATCACACGAAATAATAAAGCATATCTTTGAATTCTTAGGAAGAGATAAAGTTATTGAAACCAGACAAGATATAGACACACATATCATTGAACATTTTGGTCCTCAAATGATACAATTTGATAAGTTATTTGGGTTAATTAATACAATTTTTAATTCATTAATTCAGTCACAACAATCTACATTGGTCCATACAATAGCTCCAAAATGTATAGTTAACATTGAAAAATTAACCTCCTCAAGTCAAGAGTTATATCTCAACATTATTCGGGATTCTCGTGCATTAAAGGATTATTCAATCTTTAAAGAAACTGTCTCTTGTGAAGATCAAGAAATATTACACCAAAATAGTGAATTCATACAATTTTTGCATACAAGAAAGACACTATTACATCTAAATAACAGAAGAATACTATAAATAAAATATGATATTTATATATATTTTATCTCTTAGCTACCTAAATATAAATACTATATTATTATTTAATTAGTGTATGTTTTTGCCTAAAGGGGTAAAAGGTCAACAGATGAGAAAGGATGGGAAAATTCAAAAATAAAAAATTCTAAAAAAAAAATGAATTTAATAAAAAGAACAAAGTAGTGTGAAATAGTACAAGAGGGGCAGGAGAATTATAAAGTTTAAGCAAAGGCTAAGGCTGTTTTTGTAAAGAAGCATTGAACAATTGTTGAAAAATTTTATTAGAGTAAAAATACAAAAAAAACAATCAAATATGTTTGAACTTAACGAAAGAACCAATTTGAAAAAACTTAATTCCAAGAATTCTGACACTAAAAAATTAAATAGCAATATCAATAACGGTCAAAGGTCAGTGTTATCCATAACATCCCCAACGAAATTGAACATTATAGCTAGTTTAAACGGAGGCGATACAGATAAAAGTCATGCCATTGATTGGAAAAAATTGAATAAATCAAGAGTTAATAAGCAATCAATTTCCCTACCTCGTTCTAAATCATTAAATTTAACATCACAGAAGAACCTAATTAGTAAATTATATACACAAAATAAAAATAATGGCTCTCCAACAAATTCAAATCAATCTTCACCCAAAAAATCTTTATTTGAAAGACCAAAATTGAATATTAATGGTGGAGTTAGTGCACCACAATTATTGAAAAGAAACTCTTCATTTTTCAAAGATGAATTGAAAATGTCTACACCAGGTTTAAGTCTAAGTCGATCTCCAAGTTTTTCAAATAACAATACTAGTGGTACTGGTAGTAACAGCATTAACAAATATATTGATGACGTAGAAGATCTATTACCCGTGAGAACTGACAGATTTATCCCATTATATCAATCAAATTCACAGATTAAAATTGATCCAGAATCCTTACATGAAGAATTACCACCACCAACTGCATCCCCCACAGAACATTTAAGAGCTCAAACAAAGATTGTTTTTAAAGAAAATGTGGCTCAAGCTTGCGGTTTGAAAATGAAACAACGTATTTTAGAATATTTACCACCACCACCTGTAGCATCATTTGATAGACAAAGTTATTCAATGAAGAAAAGAACTGCATATAATTTCTCACAACAACAACAACAAGATGGTAGTATCCCACGTGAATTTATTAAATTAAGAAAGATTGATACAAGTCCAGATAGAATTTTAGATGCCCCTGGATTTCGTGATGATTTTTATTTGAATTTAATGTCATGGTCAAGTAAGAATTTATTAGCTTTAGCCTTGGATACATGTTTATACATTTGGAATGCCTCAACAAGTGAAGTTAATTTATTAGTAGATTATAAGACTATTAAGATTTCCAGTGTGATATGGTCAGATGATGAGATTCATGTTGCGGTCGGTAAAGATGATGGTAATACTGAAATTTGGGATACGGAGAGTATGAAATTAGTAAGAACTATGAAATCAAACCTTGGTGTAAGAATTGCATCTTTATCATGGCTAGACGCATTGATTGCCACTGGATCCCGTAGTGGTGAAATTCAAATTAATGATGTAAGAATTAAAGATCATCTTGTTGCCACATGGGATGATCATGAAGCCGAGGTTTGTGGTCTTTCATATAAGAGTGATGGCTTACAATTAGCCTCAGGTGCCAATGACAATACAGTAAGAATTTGGGATACAAGAACCTCACAAGCCATGTGGGTGAAGAGAACACATAAAGCCGCTGTGAAAGCATTAAGTTGGTGTCCATATATGAATAATGTATTAGCCACTGGTGGTGGTCAATTAGATAAACATATTCATTTCTGGAATACAATGGTCGGATCCAAATTAGGATCTATTAACACTGGTTCACAAGTAAGTTCATTAAATTGGGGTCAAAGTTATAATACTAATGGTACAATAAATCGTGAAATTGTGGCCACTGGTGGTGCTCCAGATAATGCAGTCATTGTCTATAATTATGACACTAAATTTAAAGTTGGTGAAATTGTAAAGGCTCATGATACAAGAATTTCTTGTGCACAATTATCCCCAGATGGTACTAGATTAGCTACCATTGGTGGTGATGAAAATTTAAAATTCTATAAAGTATTTGAACCAAGAAGAAGAATGGGAAGAGCTAGTAAGAGTAGTTTACCTATCGATAATATTAATTTATTAAGGCCATCAATTCCTGGTCCTAATGGTAATTTAATGAATGAATCTGGATTAGAAAATGAATTAGACAGGAATAATGATTCTTCCGCAAGATCTTCTTCTCAATCTTATTTCATTAGGTAAAACAACCACACTACTATCATTTTAAATATTTCACATAAGACCGACAGCATTAACATTTATATATTTATATTGACACAAATATATTTACATAATTTTAACAAATAAACAGACGTAAATGCATTTAAATAACTATTTTATTGTTACTTTTGTTGCCGTGTTCTTTAATATGGTGCAATTACCATGTTCCCCTAAGAAATTGCCACTGTTTACTGAGAAAATCCTCAAGGAAGTCATACCATATTGCAACAAAACAAAAAGTAAAGGGTGTACTAAATAACTTCCTATGGACTAAATAATATGACTACATGGTGAGCACGTCAGTAGATCTAAGCAAATAATCTCTAAAAAATGAACCAGAGGTACAAAAACAAATACTGGGTTAACGTTACAATTTTTTTAGTGTCTTTGTTTGTAATTAATATCCTTTTGAAACATGCACAATTTAGTTTTTCAAGAGGGAACCCCCATGGTAAAGTTAGGATTGAACCTGGCATACCATGGATGGTAATTACTGCAGCCATATGTTGATGGTGCAACATGAAAACATCCTGCTGTATTTTAAGAGCGGCTACTGTCTCTTTTACACAACTTAATGTTAACGTTACAGTTGACGATCATTTAAACGATATCTTCAGAATATTGTGAAGCTGTAGGTTATAGTGGTGACCGCACATTGCAGATGTTGCCCTTTTTTTATGGCAGCTAATGTTTATTGTATTAACAAGTCGCTCTGAGGTGAACACTATTTCAAAAATAATTCGAAATAAAACAAATACACATAGGGTTACACTGGAACGGTCTGATCCCAATTAATCATATAGCACTTACTTAAATAATTTTATCAAATGTACTTTACCTATTTCTCCTCTATGCTCTTATCGAGGATTCATCTTTTGTTAACAGTTTTCTTCTTGTTTGAGAAAAATTTGATAAAAGTAATGTATCGTAGGTTCAATGCAATTAATAGTCTTGCCTTATATTGAGCTTATTCTTCTAGTCACAATGTAATAAGTTAATATGGTGTCATTACCACGTTACCCTCACAAAGCTCGAAAGGAGCTTTATTTTTTTTTTCACGGCAAAACACAGACCATAATAAATAAATATAATAGTTTTCAAAAATAACAGTCAATAAGTTGAATTGTAAAGGTAAGTTGCACTGAATTAAGATACAGTTGACTTTTGAAGTGTATTCCAAAATCGGTATTAATATAACTGAACATACAACATTATTACATTAACCCTTTTTTTTTTTCCCACCCATTTAGACATTGCACTTTTCTTACGACCAGAGAGAAAGTGAAATTGCTGATAGAAACCAATTATAGATACAAAAGATGAATTCTCCACAGGATTCAATTGAGAAAATATACGTTGAACAAAAATTGGCAGTCGAATCCATTCGATCGTTTTTAAATTCTAAGACTTCTTACGATGTGTTACCTGTTTCATACCGTTTAATTGTCTTAGATACAGCATTATTAGTGAAAAAATCTTTAAATGTACTTTTGCAAAATAATATCGTTTCTGCTCCATTATGGGATTCTGAAACATCTAAATTTGCTGGGTTGTTAACCTCAAGTGATTTTATTAATGTTATTCAATATTATTTCTCCAACCCAGACAAATTTGAATTAGTGGATAAATTACAATTGAACGGGTTAAAAGATATTGAAAGAGCCATTGGGGTAGAACCATTAGATACAGCATCTATCCATCCATCAAGACCATTGTTTGAAGCATGTTTGAAAATGATGGGGTCTAGAACTAGAAGAATTCCATTAATTGATCAAGATGAAGAAACACATAGAGAAATTGTGGTCAGTGTTTTAACTCAATATAGAATTTTAAAATTCGTGGCATTAAACTGTAGAGAAACCAATTTTTTGAAAAGACCCATTGGTGAATTAAATATCATATCCGAGAGTAATGTTAAGAGTTGTTTTATGACCACTCCAGTGATTGATGCTATTCAATTATTATCACAAAATGGGATTGCCTCTATTCCTATTGTGGATGAAAATGGTGTATTAATCAATGTCTATGAAGCTGTGGATGTGCTTGGTTTAATTAAAGGTGGTATTTATAACGATTTATCATTGAGTGTGGGTGAAGCCTTAATGAGAAGAAGCGACGATTTTGAAGGTGTTTATACATGTACTAAGAATGATAAACTATCCACCATTATGGATAATATTAGAAAAGCAAGAGTACATAGATTTTTCGTGGTAGACAACGACGGCAGGTTAGTTGGTGTTCTTTCATTAGACGATATTCTTAGATACATCCTAGTTGGTGAGAAATAGGTGCGTATATCACGAAAAAAAACACATGTTTCTTTTCCACCTTTTTGCATAATGACTTTTTTATTTTTTCCCCCACTTCACGATACTATGATCTCCTTAAGGATCAATTGATATATATATGTAGAATATAGATATTATTAAAGAAAACAGACCCTACACATTCTTCCCATCAATACCGTATGTAAAAATAATTAAATTTTAAACTTTGTCCTCTTTAAAATACCAGTATTAATACTATAACTAGTCCTTGTGTGATAGTTCAAATCACTCAGCTGTGTGTCACAAATTCGTCATAATATCCTGACACAATTTATTTTGATGGTTTACAGCGTTATTATTAAGATATTTTCATTTATAGTGTGGCATTTTACGGCTATTGTGTTGGAGGAAATTTGCGATGTGAAAAAAAAATATATTTTAAGTTTGAAGATTTATAAGAACAAAGGCGTTTAATTGAACTCAAAGACATTAAATTACTAAGCAAAGGGTGTTTGTTAGTTTCAGCTTTATATTGCAAGACATCTACTTAAGAAGGGTTATACTGCCTAGCGTGCTGTTAATATCGATACTTATTTAACAAAAGGGTTTAGCATCACAGATATTTAAGCACAGATCATTTTAAGCAACAATTGCCTTATTTTTTTGAGCACACCCTGATAAGATCATATATTTATAAAAAAATTACAGATAAACACATAAAGGTATATTTTTATCAATGGGAAGTTCAAAGAACCATCATATAAAAGGGAAAACCATGGATGGTGAAACGTATTCCTATCCAGTGGATTGGGATGATAAACCAAGTATTCATCAAGTAACATTTAGAGCCACAATAGTGGGACTTTTCATTGGATCCGTGGTGTTGATTTCTAATTTTCAATTTGGGTTACAGACTGGTTGGGTATCAATGATGTCCTTACCATCTGCATTATTAGCAGTAGCATTTTTCAAACAAGTTTGGCCAGTGATTAGACCTAATGATCCAATTTTCACTGATGTTGAAACAGTTTATGTACAAAGTATGGCTGTGGCAATCGGTACGGGACCATTAACCTTTGGGTTTGTGGGTGTTATTCCAGCCATAGAGAAATTTATTACACCAGAAGAGAGTGGGTTTACTAGATATGCTGGTGAATCATTTACTCTAACGCAATTACTCATATGGTGTATTTCATTGGCGTTTTTTGGTATCTTCTTTGCAGTACCATTAAGAAAACAAGTTATAGTGAGGGAGAAATTACCATTCCCAAGTGGGTCAGCTACCGCAGTACTAATCTCCGTTCTTAGTGGATCTGAAATTGTACAAGAGGTTTCAAAGAATGAATTGATCGAAATGAGGAATAGAAGATTACAATTTGAATGTGCTGAAGTGTTGAGAATAGATAGATCTGAGTTACGAAGAAGATGTCGTTGCCATGATTATGGGTCTATGGACACTGCCACTGCTAGACGTATTTGTAATGGATTATTAGCTGAAGAACAAAGTAGTTCGAGTTCTCCAGAACACTCAGTTGGGTCAACTATTACACCACTCGAACCACAACCATTAACAGAAATGAATCATGATATTTCAAATGATGATGAAGATGATGATTCTACCTACACACAAAACATAGCCATACTAACCAAAACATTTATTGTGGCAGCATTTTATACCGTCTTATCATATTTTGTCCCCATTATAAGTTCATTGCCTATTTTTGGTTCGTACTTATCCAAAAAATATCTATGGAATTTCCAACCTTCTCCAGCTTATATTGGTCAAGGGATTATTATGGGGCTGCCCACTGTGTCCTATATGTTATTTGGTGCTATCTTAGGTTGGGGTATCCTGGCTCCAATTGCACGGAATTTGGGATGGATTCCTGCTGATGCTGATGTTCATGATTGGGATAAAGGTGTACAAGGCTGGATCTTATGGTGTTCGTTATCTATCATGGTGGTTGATAGTGTTGTTGGGTTTATTGTCATTGCTGTAAAATCATTAATCAAATTTTGGTTCGTGGATAATAAATCAGAATTATTGACAAGCTTGTTAGACGATTCCATGGAATCAATGCTTTTGGAAGAAGAAAGAGCCATTAATTTTAAGAGAAGGTCCACGGCGGTAAGTGTAAGACGCCAAGAAACTATTAGATTAGCCAATGCAGAATTAGAACATGAAGTGGATTCGAAACATTTAGTTCATATCACAACAGTGGTCAGTGGGTTAATTATCTCTGCTATATCATGTATTGTCTTTGTCATTTATTTGTTTGGTGTGGATATTATTCCAGTGTATACTATGGTTACAGCTTTGATTCTTGCATTATTTTTATCTGTCTTGGGTATTCGCGCGTTAGGTGAAACTGATTTGAATCCAGTAAGTGGTATTGGTAAATTATCCCAATTAATCTTTGCATTTATTGTCCCAAAGAATCATCCAGGCTCAGTGTTATTAAACATTGTAGCAGGTGGTATTGCTGAGGCTGGGGCACAACAAGCTGGTGATTTAATGCAGGATTTAAAGACTGGTCATTTATTAAATGCGTCACCAAGAGCACAATTTATTGCACAATTAATTGGTGCTGTTTGGTCAATCTTCCTTTCTAGTTTTGTTTACATAATTTACAATAAAGTTTACACTTTACCCAACGAGACTATTAGAATTCCAACTGCTGCAGTTTGGATTGATTGTGCTCGATTAGTCACAGGTAATAATCTACCTGAGAGAGCTTTAGAATGTTCCCTGATATTCGGTACCATTTTTGCATTCTTATCCTTAATCAAGAATTGTTACAAAGACAATGATGTGGTATCTCCATGGTTAGTATATATTCCATCCGGTGTTGCTGTGGGGGTTGGTATTTATAACTCTCCAAGTTTCACCATAGCAAGATTCCTCGGTGGATTAATATCTCATTTCTGGTTAACAAGATATAAAGGTGATTTAGATGCCAAGACCAAGCTAATTGTGTTCAGTTCCGGTCTTGTGCTGGGGGAAGGTATACTGAGTATTGTCACCATGATATTCACCAGTCTGGACGTCCCACGTTGGATCTAAGTAAAGGACTGAAAGAACATTATTCATATATATATATTGATATATTAATGCATCTTATATAATTTGATAATATTATTACTAATTTTTTTTTACAAACTAATTTGAAAAGATAGATAACTTAGTTAATTATCTATACTTCCTAACAAACATCACTCTCACATTACTCTATTGCCCTAATCAACCTTTCTTCATTTATGCAATGGGAGACATTCGATAATTTCTGTCAATCAAGTGCTTATTTTCATAAAAAGCGAAACAGAAAAAACAAGAAAAACAAGAAACTGTGATTAATTTGAGAATTAAGTAATTATAAAGTGTACCATCTGACGTAGAAAAGGAGCTACTTAGGGATTTTAATTTACAAAGCGATTTACAAACAACGTATCCGTAGACGAGACCTACAAGGTGCATTAAAGATCTGTGATATCAAACCATTCTAGAAGTGAATTAGAAATTATGACTTTGTTGGAAGAAAAAGATGTTCAAAAACCTCAACAATCATTAAATGGGGGATTGAAGAGAAAGAACGAGAATGGAGTGGAAGAACAAAACATTGAGGTTGGAATTAAAAGAGTGGCATTAAATGATGATATTCAATCTGTCATGTCTACATGCTCTTCACCAAAACAAGTTGTATCGGGATCTGAAGAGACTGAAGAGAATCAAACTAGCCCTGATTCGATAGAAAATTATAAGGTCAATAATAAACATACAAATGGTGTAGAAGTCTTTGAAAATACTTCATCCATCTCTGAGGATGATAGTAATATTAGCATATCCCATCACAATGACTATGTCCATTTAAGAATGCTATGTCTGGTTAAAGAGGCATCTGTTATCGTGGGCCCTAAAGGGGATACTATTAATCAAATTAAAGAAGGGACTTTCACCAAGATTAATGTGTCTGCTAATCTCAGAGATGTGCCAGAAAGAGTAATCTTTGTCAGAGGTTCATGTGAGAACGTTTCCAAGGCATATTATTCCATTTGTAAATATTTAATTGCTAATAAGAACAGAAGAACACACTCACCGGAGGGGACCCCATTAAATGGTAGCAACATTAGCATTGTATCAGATGAAGCACACGTAACACATTCTGCTGCCGTGTCATTAGATTCCTTACCAAGTAGCACATCATCAAAACAATACTCCCAAGAAAGTCTTACTGAATCCTTACAGGAGGTAGATGATGATCATTCTAATATTACCATAAATATATTGATTCCACATTATTTAATGGGGTACATCATTGGTAAAAATGGCTCTAAATTAAAAGAGATTGAAGAAGCAAGTACTGTGAGACTACAGGCATCCCCGCACCAATTATTACCATCCACAGATAGAATATTACGTGTTACAGGTTCACCAAATGCAATTCGTATTGCATCATTGGGGATAGCACATATAATTAACTCTCATAAAGATAAATTAAGAAATAAGAAGACAATATTTTATCAACCAGGACCCTTATACTCGGTCTTGGGCAAGATTCAATTTTCCACTCAACCAAGAGGCTCTGTATCAATCCCATCATCTTCTTCATCCTCTTCCTTACAATATCCAATGCCACAACCACCACAACCACCAATAGGGGCTGTTAGATATCGTAATGGTTCAAACAGTATGGATTCAAATTATACAAACCCAAATAGAAGATCTCCCCGTTTACCTATGGTTATGTTAATACCGCAAGTGGACCCACAAACTGGTGTGGCCACAATGTTACCACCACAAGGATTTTTAAACCTACCCAACGCTGTGGATTCTAATATTGTTTATACCGCTGAAACTGCGGCTAACGCTACTACTTTTGTCCCAAATATGACATTACCAAATGTCAGAATTGTAGATAATACTGCACCTATACAACCAATGGCTATAGTGAAACAAGAAGTCTATATCGATGAAAATTTTGTTGGAAATGTCATTGGAAAAGAGGGAAAGCATATAAATTCTATTAAAGATACTACTGGTTGTTCCGTGGTCATTGATGAACCTGTTGAAGGTGCTAAAGAACGTAAATTAACCATCGAAGGTACACATATGGGTGCTCAAGCTACCATTATGCTAATTAGCAATAAGATTGAAATGGATAAGTTTAACCAAAACATGCAAAATAAAGCTTGAAAAGTTTTATCGCTCATAACTTAAAGACATTTTGAATCAAAGCCTGTAAGAATGATAATTATCGATTAGAAAATGGTAATAATAATAACTATAATAATAATAATAATAATAATAATAATAATCAATCGAATTTAATTATCCGGAAATATATAGACAAAAGTAAAAGTATTCTGTATATATCTCTATATAGAAGAGTACAATAAGTATCATGTTATTATATTACCTTTATTATACGCTTAAAAAGAGTAGTCCAAAGTGGTAATTTATTCTCTTTATAACTCTTATTTACTTAGGAATTTACATTTTTAATATTTTAAAATTTAACCTATGTAAACAATGAAATTCAGTTTTGATATGCTAACTTATAAAGAGAATTGAGAGTATAATCCAAATAAACAACAAATAGATCAGGTTAAATAAGACAAATAGTAGAGTATGAAAAGATGGGATCTATTAGGTGTTGTAAATGTACTTCCCCAAGCCATTTTATCTCAATTAGAAACACCAAAAGTTGTCTCTAAAGAAGAAGTGCCTAGCAACATCACTGCTAAAATATTGACACTTCCGTTTACCAATAAGTACATAGTTAAGGATGAGAAAGACACATCACGTTTTATAATTGAACGTTATAATGGGCTGAACTTTTTAATGTACAATTTGCCAATTTCTACTTGGGATTTAATACATTATTCAGAAGTTGGTGATATAACTCGCGACAGAGTAAAGTCTGATGCAGTTACTTATTACGATATAGACGTCAAAGAGTTATTTAAATATTGGAAAGAAGATCACGATTGTTCTTTATCATTGCATGACGAAAGTCCTTTAAATATGGTGCCTCCCGATCAACCAGACAAAACTTTAAACGGTAGTAGTAATAGAGCTGAAGATGACTCTCAATCTGTAAATGAGAACCCTAAAGACTATTTGGAAAGGAAATATTACGAATCATTATATTCTTTCAAGAACCCACTTGCATACTTTGTTAAATCAAACTTGGTTAGATTCAAAAATTTGTGTCGATCTAAATACAAAGAGGAGTTTATGATGAATTTTCAAACCATTTTACTTGATTTATTATTAATGATCCCTACATTTGATCAGCGATATTCTAATAATGTTCTACTGACCGATGATACAGTTTTAAACGGTAAACATGACATGCACTCAAGGAATAAGTTAATAAGGGAATATTCATTGGTCCCAAAGAATGGAAATGCTAAAATGAAAGGTATGATCAACGATATCACAATGATATTGAAGGCGAGGGAGATTAAGTTACAAGTCATATTGTTACTGGAAATAATTCATACTAACAACTTGGATAAAAATTTTAAAGATTTTGAAAAGAAGTATAAATCTAATTTAAAGAAGAGATCTGTAAACTTAACAAAACGATCACGAATCAAAAGACATAATCATACTACGAAAAAGAAAGAATCAAAATCTGATAAACCTCTATCTAACGAGAATTCTCCTTTATCTGTTGATTTTTGTGAACAAGTAGACATTTACTTAGACAAGCTGTCAATTCTGGAGATTTTGTTGGAAACTCATTTGTCTACTGTCTTAAGAACAGATGATGAAGAAAGTAATATTACAAAGATTTATGAATATCAGAAAAATATATTGAATAAAGGACAAGAAAGTTCTTCATTGGGGTTTATAAGTTATGTGCTTATTCCTTATTTCAACAAAGTAATTCCGTATGCTATTAAATTCATTATTAAAAAATTGAAAGGTCCAAGTTTAAGAGTTAAGAGACCTGTAGGAAAAAAAAATTCCCCACCACCATTAGGTGTCATTGATCAGCCATTTATACATGATGTGAAATCCCATAATGCTACCTCAAGAAAATCCTCAGTTGTATCTTTATCAATGCATAACGGTAGCACAGTTTCTAGACCTTCTTTATCTAGACACTCAACTACGGGTAATATGTTACTAATGGATAAGACAAATTCAAACTTAGGTGAGTTTTTAGAAGCTGAATCTAATATCTCAAGACAGGCATCGTTACTCTCGAGAACACAATCCGATCTGGCAATGAATAAATTGCAAAAGAGGCAATTACCTATTTCTACCTTTGAACCAAGTTCCAAGAGGAAAAAGAGCTTAACAGGGCTATCAAGAGATAAAAAGGGGGATAATTCTTTAATATCTTCACTAAGAGAGGACTACCAACGAATTCAATCTTCATTTCAAAGAGTGGGTAAACGTAAAGATCAATCTTTAAGTAAATTCGAAAAACAAATGTCCTTTTATGGCGGCTCTTCCCAAAGTTTCTTTGAACAAGAAACAACTGAAAGAGAATCACAAAATACAGTTGAAGTTATGGCAACACCATTGAAACCTTCTTTTTTGACTAAAAAACCGATACCATCAATGATGGGCATTATAGAATCACCACCTGTTCTTTTAAATGGAGATAATAAAAATGTAATTTTTTCTCCAGGTTTACCTAATACCAGAATTGGATCAGTCAAAAAGAGAAGTACTGCTATTGAAGTTGAAGCAACACCAAGAAATAATGCTTTAACAAATCATAAGAAAAGTCCTTTGGACTTCGTTATCGAGTCGCCTGCAATTGTTGAGACGCCTGCACCAAAACACCTACAGACTCCTACAGTGAAACGTGAAAAGCAAGATAAACCACAAAATACCAAGAATGTTAGAAGAAGACTATTCGCTCCTTAGCTACTGAAATATATGTTCCACATATTTCTTCACATTCAAATCTTCACTACGTACCAGACACCTCTGCAACTGAAAAATTTAAATATTCATTACTTTGATATAGTTTAAAGATACATAACACTACATATAACATAGCATAAAACCGTCAGTGCCGCTTCTCATAAGACAAACATGTTCCTTTCAGAAAATCATTTTTGTACAATCATAGTTCATGGAGAGAGAAAACACCTGTTTGTTTATTCACCAAAGAAGACAGCAGCAATTAATTCTTTAGCATCTTCCCTTTTCAAAATGTAGTAGGAAATAGTGACACCACAACGTTTAACTAATTTTTGTCTATCATCGTCACTGACATCACCGGTCTTACCACCATAAATTTCAGGTAAGTCATTTTTTAATATACATAATGCATGTATTATTGTTTCTACCAATATTTCTGATTCTAGTTTATTAAATTTGATGACATTTGCATTACCATCATTAGTCTTCAAGTCTTCTAATGATAAATCTTGTTCATTGAAGATTAATCTAGACCAGCTGTAAAGATTACCTAAGAAAAATCTTACAGCTTCAGATTCCAAAACAGAAACACCCTTTAAACAACCATAATAAGTACCAAAGACACGATTTGTGTCAAGGAATGTTTTCAATAAAGTTCTTGTTACTCTAGGTTTTAAGGTCTTATAAAGTTGTGGGAATTTCTTTAACACATATTCTAATAATGAGGCAGCAAAATCACGTAAAGCATTTGTACTTTCCAAATATTCCTTATAGTCGTCAGATGAAGAGTTGTCAGTTGCGACAGAATCAGATTTCTTTTCTGTAGATATATCCTTGTTTTCTTCTTCTTTCTTATCTTCTTCTTTCTTGTCTTCATTTTCATTCTTAATTGGTTCAGGTGAAGTTTTGACAGAAATGGCTGATGCATTTATGCTTGATGGTGTAATACTTTTACCGTCTTTACTAGTTGAATTAGGAGAGCCACCTAACTTTTTTGCTAATAATAAAGTTAAGATAGATGGCATTAATGAATGAATATATGGTTCTAAGAAAATTGATTGATTACTTAATAAAGAATAAATCATTTCTAAAATTGTAGTTAAAAGAGTTAAATCAGATAAATTGTGGGTGATTTGTTCAGCAATAAATTGAATGAAATATGGAACCAATTGATGTAACCCACTATCAGTTCTTAAAGATGCCAAAGCAGCAGCTTTCATATGCTGTAATTTATCATTAGTTTCAGGGTTTTCAGGTTGTTCTTTGGCGGTAAGCACACCAATAATTTTATCGAAATAAATTTGAAGTTCCTTAGATAAGACATGTTTCACTAATGGTTTAACTTCTATATTTTGACCTGGTTTAACAGATGATAATGGTTGATCGTTATTAGTCTTTTCATTCTTACCATTGACAGCATTCTTACCGTTTGAAATGTTATTATTTGCTATTGTTTGTATACTATTATCATTCAAAGCAGTAACAATAGCACCTCTAGTTGTTGGCGGTATAGTAGTTCTAATTTCATTTAAGTTTGGATTTTGAATAATATTTGGTTGAACACCTTCAATGGCCAACCAATGCGTAGTAAAGGTAGGTAAACGTGGAACGGCAGGTAATGGTTCATTAATTAATTTATCAAAATCAACTTCCTCCTCATTCAAATAGTAAACTTGTTGACCACCTGTAGTGTTCACTTTGGTAAATGAAACTTGACCTTTGTCTTCAGCAGAACTTCCATTAATAGCGTTACTCCCCACAGCAGCTGGATTGACTCCGGTAGCTGGGGTATTAACACCTGCATTAGATTGAGATGCAAAGACAGTATCATGATACCCATATAAAGGTTCAACATTCAACACTCTTAATGCCTTCGCCACATCATCTGTGGTTAAGATATCAGTTTTGGAATGTCTCTTAAATTTGACTGCTTGTTCAATAATTTCTAGAATACGGTATTCGACATCCATGGCTAAAGCCTTTAAAACATCGTCATTGACATTTTCTAAGCCAAGAGACTCAGCGACATCTTTAACAGTATCTTGAGGAGACCAAATGGTATAGGATTGGGGATGGGACATGATGCAAATTTCAAAATAGAGGTAGTATCACTCGAAATAAACTAGAAACAAAAAATTATGCAAATATAATCGTGGATGAGCTTAAAACTGGGAAATAGATTGATAAATTCAATATTCTCCTTCAAAATTCACAAGATAGTTTATTAAAAACTTCTTCAATGTCCTCTGTTCTGTTCCTTTCTTGTTGTATTAATGGAATGTTTATCTCTAAATTGTGATAAAATTAATTACCTTTTAATAATTTTTCAATTTTTACAAATTAAAATTGTAAACCAATTGCAACTGTAAAGCAGAGATATAAAGAAACCTTTATACTGTCAGATGTTAGATTTAAACAACATCAAAGTAGACCACAAATTATCAAAACTTTACAGGATGCCTGAGAATTTACAAAATATGTCTAAATTACAACAAGAAGTGTTAGGGAAGTACACACAATTAGCTGAATCATTACATAAGTTGGATGAAACTGTCAAAGAACTAAACAGATCGGCAAAAGAAACACAAGATAATGCAGACAACGTTTCAGCGGAGGAGATATTGGAAGAAATGAGACAGATCGAAACCAAAATTTCTCTAATTGGTACTCTCTTCAAAGGTAGTGTCTATTCATTTATTTTACAAAGAAAGAATGATTATAATATAATAAACAATCCTCCTACAGACGCCCTAGAGCAATAGGAATAGATACAAAATGAATGAAATTGGCATATATCAATGCCTAGTTGTAATAATATTAAGATAAAAAAAGATTCAAAAAATTAATTATGTTTACGTGTTTAAAGTAGTAAAGGTCTGGTTATATAATATATAAGTCAATTGAATACATATTAAATGTTGTAAAGAACAACTTTACCGTCTAGACCACAAGAGGAAACTTGAGTAATTTGACCATTAGATTCAGCATATGGAATTAAACTAACGATGGCATTTTCATGAGCACTTTCCTTTTGCTCTAGAGAGACCTTACCCTTTAGATCTAATTCTTTGAATTTTCTCAACGCAGAGATACCAAAAGTTGGGTTTTCATCATTATCTTCATCTTGAGTAGAGCCAAATTGACTAGAACTAGTGCTTGAACCGGTAGCAGTCTTTTCTAAGACGTTGGCAGCAGCAATCTTGTCATAATCTCTAGCAAACTTCCAACCTTGAGAGGCTTCAGAAAACATAACTGGATGACAGTTATAACCAGCACATAAGATTTCATGATCATTAATCCATAACAAAGCTCTGTAAGGTAACCCATCTGGGGCATTAACAGATTGTAAATTACCTTGGTAATCTAAGACGTCTAAAGTACCGTCATGAGCCACATAAGCAACCTTTTCAATGTTACTACGCCATTGAACATCATGGATATATGCACCACCTTGATATTGTTCCTTTATTAAAGAACCGAATGGGAACTTAGACCCCCATGGAGAATTAGCCATAGTTTCTTTGGAATCTAAACCCTTAATGAAACCAGAAAAGATTCTCATGAAACCGTCAGTACCACCAGATGCCAATAAAACACCATTTTCATGCCATGACAAACAATTAACGGTAGACTTGATTGGTTTCTTGATATGCTTAGAAACCCACCAGTTGTTTTCTTGTTCGTAATAACAGACAGCAATAATACGAGCACTAGACCCAACGGCAAATTTGTAACCGTTTGGAGCCCAAGAGACACAGGTAGCTGCTCTATTAATACGTAATAAGACTAAAGTTGGTCTGTAAGAACCATCACTTAATGGTTCCCAAACATAAGCGTTTCTATCTTGAGAGCAGGTAACAATTCTACCATGAACAGAAATATCAACCGCAGTGACAGTCTTATCGTGGTTTTCTAAAGTAGCAACTAATTGAGGATGTCTACCACCTAGTCTATAGATCAAACAATTGTTTTCACAAGTGATGGCTAATAAAGACTTGTCTTGCGATAAGCAATGGGAGTAAATTGGGGCTTTGACCAATTTATACACGGAAAGAACAGATTTATCCATTGAAAAAGGGAAGAAAACGTAGCGAGACGAAGGGGTGTTTTATTTGAATTTAATTTGTTATTAGGAGACTCTCAACTAACAACAGATACTGGTTAATTTCCATTTGTGAATAGAAGGAATGTTAACTCAAGTGTTCCTTCAAACAGGGTTCGCTTTCTTCTTAAAAGTTATAATTTCCAATATTTCACTTTAATTTTTCAAAAATTGATCAAAACCATCGTAGAGCTCAAGAAACAGTAATAAGTAGTAACAACTATCTATTTCTATATCTATACAATTTCGTACGTATTAAGGTCGATAACAATCACTTTTTCTTGGGTATAGATTTAGGTTTGTTTGGAGCGTTTTTGCTCTTCGAACTATTGTTATTAGCACCCTCACCGATATTATTATTATTATTACCATTAGAATTGCTGTTCCCAGAGGTATTTTTGTTACCACCAGATTTCTTTGGACCTCTTTGGTACTTCTTCTTAGCAAGTTTGGGGTTCTTAGCTGTACGAGGTCCAGATGGCCCCTTGCCCCTTACTGGTCTGGAGTAGTAATTCTCTTCATCATTTTCTTGTTCTACATCTCTATTTTTCACATAAGATGTCTTCCCAGACTTAACATTACCACGGAACATATATTTATCTTCTAATAGTCTTGCACGTTGTGGGGATCTTTCTAACATTCTAGCCCAACCTTCAATTTGTTCATCTGACCAATTAGTCTGCTGTCTAATCTTCTTTCTTGAACTTGATCCTCTTTTATTTCTTTCAAATAAAGATTTATCCTGTTTCAATAAGTCCCATAGATAAGCTTCATTTTTATCAGTTTGTGACGCAATACTTTTAGCTGGATCTTCCTCTATATCTTTATCAGAGGAGGCCTTATTTCCATCGTTACTGATACCAATTCTTTGACTTCCACTAGTAATACGATTATTTTCCACTTGAGCTTCATCGTAAGTGTCATCTCTTTCATCCTCATCATCTTGGTACAACAACTTCAGTGCTCTTGTTAACGTTTTATTCCTCACTTCATCCGGAACGTGTTTAGTCAAATTTTTATTATTATCCCTCTTTTTAATCAACATTAATGGCTTCTTTGATTCATCATCTTCTTCATCTTGAACCTTTACAACTTCTTGTTCTTCGCTTTCTGTTTCTTCAGGTTCAATTTCAGGTTCCAGACTATCTATTAAAGTTGGATTCTCAAACAACTCATTAGTGATTAACTCAACGTTATTGTCATAACGTCTTAATAATTGTGTAGCTTGATTATCAGTTAAATCGGGGAACAGTTCTTGCAATGCAGAAATATCTTTTGGATCTACTTCCAAATATGATACTGACAAAATCTTATTGGTCGACTTCTTAGTTGGAACATCATTAGATGAAGATGATAGAGTAAGGAATGGCAAAAAGTTAAGCAATTCTTTTCTTTTATTTAAGAAATGATTGCTTGTAAGAATAGATCCTAATAATGGATAATATAACAATGAATCCACATCATTAATATCTAACTCATCAGTTAAAAATTTTGATAATTTGGTATTATGAACTGAAAGTAAAATTGTAATGCAGATTTGTCTAGACAAATCACTAAACCGACCCTTCCCTCTGGACCACCATAATTCAAGATTTTCAATCCAGTTCAATGTTAAGAAATCATCTGCAAAATATTTCTCTTCATTTTCTTCATGATAAGATAATAATGCTTGGAAAGTTTTTAAGTCTGTTCTATCAAATTTATTTGATTCAATAATTATTTTCAATGCTTGTTGTAATTGTGGTATTCTATTGATTTGAGCTCTTTGTACATTAACAGTGGGTTTTAACATACCGGAGATTAAACCTTGGATACTCTTTGGGTTATCCACGACATATAATTTTATTAAATCCCATAATGTTTCACCAAAGATTTGTAAATAAATTAACCCAGATGATTTCACGATATGGAATATCCAACTCCTCAGAAGTTGTAACTGTTCTTTAACATCTTGGTTATAACCTAGACTAACTAATTTACCTTTTTCTAAAGCCATTTCATGAAGATAACTTCTCAAAAAGATACGTAAATGATCAAGTGTATTTTCATCTAATTGATCAATCATCGATATATGAGAGCCATGTCCCATACTGTTATCTCCAGCCATTAACCATTGACAATATCTTACATAAGTTTCAATTAGATGCAACCAAACAACGGGATCTTTTTCAATTAATTGAGCCCTAAGTTTGAATGGTGGGAACTTGACAATGGGTAAAGTTAATGGCTCCTTCTCACCATCAATCTCCACAATACGTTGTTGAGGTCTTCTAAGCATCTTGGTAACGTCGATGGTTTAAATTGTTGATAATATGTTCTCTTGGAGACTGGTTTCTTTTAACTATATTGTCATTTTTGTGTAGTGTCAAGAACAGATTCAAAAGTATTGAAATATTTCACTTCTTAATATTTGATATTCTTAGATTTGTAATCCCAAAGCCCTGACACTAAGGGTCTCAATAGTTACAAATGAATAAAAGCTATGTATTTTTGTATGTGTACATCTATATATCTATACTACAATTAGGCTTTGAGACCCTTTTGTTCAGCCAATTTCTTACCCAATTGACCCTTGGTTAACTCCTTAGTTTGCTCTTGCAATCTCTTCTCGGCTGCTATTCTAGCTGCTTCTTTTGGAGATAGTTTGGATTCTTCCTTACTATCTGATCCTTTACTCTTAGGATGTTCTATCGTTCCGACAACATCACCAGTAGAATCAGTCTTCTTGGATTGTGGTTTCGTAGCTTTTTGTTTTGTAGACTTTTCTGTCTTCGTCTTCCCTGTCGTTTGCTTAGTTCTCACAGTTCTAGTTCCAGACATATTCTCATTACTTGGTGGTGCAGTCTCTTGTTTACTCCCACAAACACCCATGGTTGTGTCTATTTCTATATGTTTATGTTTTAAATGGTTTGGTTTAGTAGTAGTGTATCTTCCTTCAAATAAGCCCTTCTGGAAATTCAAAGTGAAATTATTGTTTTATAATGTATATTTTATTTACAAGTTAAATACATGAGAAAACACAATTATATATAATCATTAAACATTCTATCTGATAGCATGATACTGGAGACACAGATCTACTGTTGAAGACTTGGTAAGCTTGGTACTTCTAGTCCTGTAGTGTCAATATCTTGAAATTTACCCTTTTCCCAATATGACTTTAAGATTGGGAAGAATGAAGTAGTTACTCTGGAGATACGTTCCTTTTGTGTTGGATCTCTACAATATTGTTCGAATAAGTTCACCACTTTAATATACAATTCAGCTCTTTCTTTGGTCCTTGGATCATTAATATCTTGTTTATCCTTTGATAAAGTAGCATCTCTGATGGCTGCCCAATCCGCATTAGCTATATATCTTTGTCCCATAGAATCTAATTTAGTTAATAATACAATCCATTGGTTCCAGATATCCTTTGTAGTCACTACATCATCTTTTAAAGAACCCAAAGTCTTTAACAAGATACGTTTCGTGATAACCGTTTCTGGAATATCATATAATTGATATGAGCCCCTAATATGATCATAAATTTCTTTATCATTCCATGCTTCAGATGATTTAGTAAGAGTAATGTTTAATAATGGTTCATCGATCGGTCTCCTCTGTTGATACTGTGTTAATATCTTATCTAACTCTTGGAATCCTGCCAATTTATCATTAGCATATTTACAGTTGAAGAATAAATCCATAAAAGTATTGTTTAAAGATGAAAATACACCAATATTTAAATTCAAATTGGAATACTGTTTTATCATCTTCAACCAAACTTCTATCACTTTGTCGAAATCTTTAGTTTCATTCCAAATATTGTTTAAGAATGAATTAACATAGGAGACTTGCAAAACAATTCTATATGGCATTTCATTGTTCAAAGCATTCTTCCAAAATGTTTCAGCTACATTAATATCGTGACATTCACCAATAAATGACAAATGCGCATCAGTTAAATAGTTAAGTAAAGCACCTTTATTTGGGATATGTGGTTTTTCTGTTAATTGACATAATTTATCAAATAACTCCAAGGCATAACGTGGTTCATTTGCAGCTAAAGAAGTCTTAATCATACCACAAACTAAATTTGGATGAATATATTCTGATTGGCTTATACCTTCTTCATATAAAGTTTTTAAAGTGTTGAAAGAATATTCTTTTCTTTGAGAATCTGGTACCTTTAATCCATGTTCATATAGGACAGGCAATAAAACACCAAGACATTTTGGTTGTTTAAATAATTCTTGTAGTTTATCATCCTTCTTGGATAAATCCCATAATTGAACCAGCTCCGTAGTTAAATTTAATTCTTTCAAAGAAGTCAATAAATGCATCAAACCATAATCATTAGTAGTTACTTTATGATCTAAGATGTCTTGAGTGATGGAATGTAAAGTCGTAGTTAAATATTTGACCATTTCATGATGAAACGATTTAGAATCATAATCTGGTTTTTTATTCAATTTTACTAACTGAAATCTATTAATTCTTAAAGCATTATGTATTAAATTGATTAAAGCAGAGACTCTAGTGGTACCCATTTCTGGACACACACCGACCAATTCACTATAAATGTGAATAGATCTGGTAATGGAATCCCAAAATAGGGCTAAATTTTGAGGATTGCCATTTGGATTATATTCACTTTTGAATCTATTGAAACCTGGAGTTCTAAAATTTTTATCCATTAAACTTTGATTAACGTTATCATCAAAGGCACATAATTGATTGTACCAAGGACTCGTTACTTCTAAACTCTTCAAAGGTTGAACATTTCTTCGATCAACTCTCTTATAAGGTGTTCGTTTTGGTTTACTTCCATTCTTTTTAGTAGTAGTCCGGGAGGTTGTAGTTGAAGTACTATTAAACCTTATATTCTGAGTGGACGGTAACCATGTATTATTACCACTATCTAATGTCAACGTGCTTGACCATCTGGCTGGTGATGTAGTGGCAGCAGCAGAGCTTGTAGCCAACGTAGGATCTATATTTCTCTGGTAATTTGGGTTAGTGTTGCCACTCCTCGAAACCAGTGCGGCTTTCCAGGTGGAGGACCCTCTTGGTAATCTTCTAAACAACATTTTTCAAGAATGCTTTTTTGCTTTGATCTTATTCCACAAGGTACACTATCGGCTTGCTCTGTTGGTGGGCAATAGCTTGGTCTTTTACCTTGTCTCTACACTAAGTCTCCCTTTCGAAGCCCTTTCTTTACTTCTAACTTGAAACGTCTATATTTGAAATTATTTAAATTTGAAATTGAATTAAACACGATCCCATTGAAGAAACGAGCCTCAAGTAAACAAACACAAACAGGTAAACACAAACACGCAATTAACGATGTCTAGCAGCAGTAATAACAAAGATATCTTCACTTTATTTGACAAGAAGGCCCAAGGTTCCATTGGTCGCGATTTAGTCGGTGATTATCTTAGAGCTATTGGATATAATCCAACAAATAAACAAGTCCAAGATCTAGTGGAGTCTCAAGGTAATGGTGAACAATTTACTTTAGAACAATTAGAAAAGCTGATTACTGATAACCAACAATTATTAGATGCCACCACTCAAGGTAGATTAGAAGATTTTGTCAAGGCTTTCCAAGTATTTGATAAGGAAAACACTGGTAAAGTTACAGTTGGTGATTTGAAATATATGTTAACTGGTCTTGGTGAAAAATTAAGTGACGATGAAGTGGAAGAATTATTAAAGGGTGTTGAAGTCGATTCTGAAGGTGGAATCGACTACAGAAAATTCATTGAAGACATATTGAGACAATGATTTTGATTGCCATTGATTGCTTATATACTTATAATATGTAACTTTTCTTCTATATACCATAAAGTTTAATAACAACGTTCATTGAAAATAAAACAAATAGTAACCATAAGAATATAGTATGTCCTATTAAGTCGAATAATAAGGGAAATGTGTAAGCGGTGATAATTTGTCCCACCCAGAAACAAAATCTTGATAATCTAATACCTTGAGTCGTATGGTAACCTGGCGGTGGATCTTGTGATGCAATAAAATATTTATTCATCCCAAGGACCGTTTCTGTGATTGTAAGGAGAATTAATGTAGTTATTGAGACTACAATTCCTTTACTTTTGTGTTTGAAACTGAATGATAACACTATGAAGTAAATACCTATTAGAATAGACACATAATATGATAAAAAAATGGGTCTTTGATCTGAGCCACGAGTCTTACGTACATTCAAAAGGTGTAGCAGGGAGACTCCAACTTGAATGGCAGATAATATTATTAATAGTGTCATGGAACCTTGATCTGGTAAAATATCATTGAATAGTTTCATCCCATATTGATTAATAAATTGTACATTGATCATTTGTAATGGAACAATCAACCAAATACGTTGAATTGCAATGTGATGTTCTTCAGTTTTAAAGTAAATACTCCAATGGTGAAGGTATTTATGAAGAAAGGGCATTTTCCTAATTGAATTGCGAGAGTCAAGCCCCTCTGCAAGTATATTTCTTTGTTGTTCCCATTCAGTAGTCCAACGATCAATAATTTCATCTAACAATCCGTCCAAATCTTCAGATGTGATACTTATCAACTGACGTAATGACTTTTTAACCACAGCATTAGGTTGCCCATTAACTAAGTACCATTTAGGTGATTCTAAAATGTAATGAAACATTGGATATAACATCACAGTATTTAATATCACACCAATGGTAAATATATCTCTCCAATGGAATGAATTTAATAAAGGTTTAGTCACCACTTGGCATAGTAGGATACCCAGGGGGATCAAGGTATAATTAAACCATGCAGTGAACCATGAAGGAAGGCATTGTAAATCTGTAATCAAAAGTGATAGATAAACTGGAATTACACTTAATTGGATTCCTGAACCCATTCCATTAATAACACGTCCTAAATAAACCATCCATCTAACTTTACTACCGACTAACAATCCCAATCCAACAATGTTTAACAACTGACCAAGAATTAAATTCCATCGTAACGATAAACTATGGTAGAAATTGATAATATCAGTGATAACAGCACCAAATAACCCACCCACATAAAACCACATCGTCATCATAGCAAAATCTTCATCAGTTTCAATTGGGATACATTGCGGTAATGAGCTTATATTAATTAATTGATTCTCCCATACTGAAGTCATAAACTTACTACATGTTAAAAGGAATTGAGGACCGTTTAAAAGAGTGAAATTTGTACCCAAAGACACACAAACCAGTGTCAAAACTAGCATCATCTTACCATTTGAATTTAATGGTACCATTTTCCCTTCTGCTTACCATTACTTTTGTTCATAGATTTCAACTGTGTCAAAATGGCTTACGTATATTTAAGATAGCGGTTTATTAATATCATTTTCAAACTTCACTATAAACTCCTAGAGATGATGAAATAAAGACAAACATAAAAGGAAAAGAGTATAGCATCACCACCCACATAATGGCCACTAACAACAACATAACAACTTGGAATCTTAAAGAACATATTCCCGAAGGTGTAGCAGAAATTTTGGCCCAAGTTACCACCAGCAACTCTACTTCTACTGCAGATCCAACTAATCCGGCATATCCATTAGCCTTCTTCCATATCTTACAAACTTTGAAACTACAAAAGAGAACCGGTTGGTTATATAATGGAATCACTAAGGATGTAGCTGAATCTATTTCTGACCATATGCATAGAATGTCTTTAATGGCACTTATTTTGAAAAATCCTGATATTGACAGACACAAATGTATGCTTATATCGTTAGTTCACGATGTTGCTGAGTCCTTAGTTGGGGATATCACACCATATGATGAAAAGATCGATAAACATGAGAAACATCTGAGAGAATTAGCTGCTATTGAATATATTTGTAATGATATTGTCTCCAAATATAACGAAGAAGCAGGTCAAGAGATCTTAAATAGATGGTTAGATTACGAAGAACAAAGAAATCTAGAAGCTATCTACGCCAAGGATCTTGATAAATTCGAGATGTTGGTCCAATGTTTTGAGTACGAGAAGTTATATGGTGGTGAGAAAGACTTAGATCAATTTTACCGTTGTGTCGACGAAATCACCACCGATGAAGTAAAAGGTTGGTTGGAAGGTTTATTAAAAGAAAGAGATCTATTTTTCTCTCAGTTGAGGAAATAAACTGTATATGTTGTCCAATATATTTGATATATATTCTGTATATGCAATACTTTTAGATTACCATCATTTCATCTTCCAATTTAAAGATTAGCATTTGAAATTTTTCACTGTTTAATTGGATTTAAAGAACGTTCAAACTTCAAACTACAAGACAACAAGTTCATAATCAAAGGTTTAAAGTTCAAATAAACAACCGCAATATATTAACGAAATGAAACCTTTTGATAGTGGTCACGAAGATCTTGTTCACGATGTGGTTTACGATTTTTATGGGAGATACGTAGCTACCTGTTCATCAGATCAACACATTAAGGTGTTTAAAGCTGATAAGGAGACAAATAAATGGGAATTGAGTGATTCATGGAAGGCCCATGATTCATCTGTTGTAGCCATCGATTGGGCATCTCCTGAGTTTGGTAGAATTATTGCCTCTGTTTCCTATGATAAGACTTTAAAGATTTGGGAAGAAAATCCTGATCAAGAAGAATGTTCTGGTAGACGTTGGAATCAATTATGTATCCTAAATGATTCACAAGGTGCATTATACGATGTAAAGTTTGCTCCACCACATTTAGGTTTAAAATTGGCTACTATTGGTAACGATGGTACTCTCAGAATTTATGAAGCTTTAGAACCTTCTGATTTAAGAGCTTGGACTTTAACCACAGAGATAAACATATTAAAAGTTCCACCTGCCAACCATTTACAATCCGACTTTGGTTTATCCTGGTGTCCATCTAGATTCTCTGCAGAGAGATTAGCTGTCTGTGTCCTAGATCAAGCTATTATTTATGAAAGAGTATCTAAAAGCAATCACACCGTTAGTGGTACCAACAATAGAGATTTGTTGAACCAAGTTGATAATACACCATTCCTAGCCCATAGCCACTCAAATGACAATAATGAAAGTGCTGTTGATGATGATGAATACGATAATGATAACAAGAATATTTTCAATGATCAAGATAGTGCTAATGGTAGTGATATGGATATGGATAGTATTAATAGTGGTAATGCCAATGGCATTATAAATGGTAATTCTAATAACAACAATACCAACAACAATATAAATAAATATCGAATTGTCGCTAAATTGAATGGCCATCGTGGTTTAATTAGAAGTATCAGTTGGGCTCCATCTATAGGGAGATGGTATCAATTAATTGCTACAGGTTCTAAAGATGGTAATGTACGTATATTTAAACTGACTGATAAATCTATAAGTGACAATGTTATAACCGATGACAATGATACTGATGAAGATATGGAAAAGAATGTTTCAATCTTTAATAATGATCCATTAAAATTAAATTCTAAGAAATCACAATCTCGTTTGAATGTTGAATTATTAAGTGAACACGATGATCACAACGGTGAAGTCTGGTCTGTATCATGGAATTTAACTGGGACTATTTTATCAAGTGCTGGTGACGATGGTAAGGTCCGTCTTTGGAAGTCTACATATTCAAATGAATTTAGATGTATGTCTGTTATAACAGCTCAACAGCAATAATGATGGGTAGAAAGATAAAAATAATCTAAATATTGTATATTACTAGTTCAAAAGTATAATAAATATAAAATAAAGTAAATTGGGTGGGCGCTACATTCTGGGTAAGGATAAATCACCTCTTCTTTTCCATAATTTTAAAATTTGAAAGTAAAATAGGCAGAAAGTATATATTTCAATCAAGATAAGTTAGTTTGCGTTAACAATCACACTTCTATTTATAAACAAAGTTTATGAGGAGGAAACGGTACATTGACAGCTTTAAATAACTGTTAATAAGCCTTTTTTGAATCAAAAATGTTCCTTAATTAGAGTGGAGTTCCTTATTTGTTAAAATAAATAACTAATTTATACTTTAAGTTGATACTAAAATCCGCTAAAAATAATTAGCCACAACCTTAACTTCAATAATTTATAGTGACCAAAAAAGGTCAAATCCATATGATTTAGTTAATAGTATAAAGAGACCAGTTTAAATTTGAAAATTTCAACTGTAATAATTCTCGAGTAGACTTTGTTATAGTAATAAATTTGTCTCAAGTATTTTATTAATCTGATGGGACTTAATATCGTACTCGAGCTTGATGGTGTCCTTTAACTTAGGTTTTTAAATAATATAATGATAACAAGGTTAATATTAGAAATAATTATGTTTAAAATATAAATGTTCTCTATCCTTTTCTTCTCTAATGAGATGAATAAATTACTATAGGAATGTTTAGAAATTCATCTCTTTCTTTTAAATAAAATTTCTTCTTTGTTTTTTCATCGATGACAATTAATGTCACTTTTCCACAAGATAATAATAATATGTGACAATTTCAATGTTTCACAGCTTTATCAATAGTTATCCTCTTGCAAGGTTACATATATCATCTTAAAGCTTGTTTTATACCCTTTCTAATATTTTAGAAAAGGTAATTAAATCTTTCCCAATAACACCTTTTGAAATTTAATGATAGTACTTGAAAATCTTAATTCAATTATTTTAATTACATTTCTCTTTCTTAATCTTTTGAACCTTTTTTATTTTGTATCTTAATATATGCAATAAAAAGTTTCTAAATTATATACAATTAGTTAACATAATACATATCCGTCTTATTCAGTTTTAACTTTCTTCGGTTGATGATCTTCTGTGGCTGGGACAACCACTGTCTCTGGACTTTCTTTGATAGTTGGATCAGTAATCTCTTCAGCAGGTCTTTTGACTGGAGAAGTGCTCTTGCCATTTTTATCATTTTTTGTTTCAGTTTTAATCTCTTCAGTGCCAGGAGAATTGCCCTTATCAGTCTCTTTTTTAACTTTGTCCTTTTTAGCACCAGGGGTTACACTGGAAGCTTTACTGTTAGCACCGCTAGCATTAACTGTTTTCTTCTTAGGCTCCTCAACAATTCTTAATATTTGACCGTTCTTGAATTCAAATTCCTTTTCAAGACATTGCATTAAAGTGTACACTCTTCTACCAATTTCTAACAACGTTCTACTTTGGAAGAAAAAATCTAATTCAAATAGTGGACAATCTCTAATTTCATCACGAATCAATTCGTTAATGTCTTCTCTTTCTAAACCATATTTGTTCAAAGTTATCAATATGAATCTATCTTCTTCCTTGGAGAAAATTCTCTTGTTATTTGATGATGGTGGATGATTTAATTTCAAGTCAAAAAAGGGATTCTTATAATCACTTATCTTAAGTTTTAGGATATCCTTTTGGTATTGAACTTTTCTTAATTTGTCTTCCTCCGCTTTAATAGATTTAATTAATTTTTCATGATCATCAATACGTTCATAATTAGCCCAAAAAGCTTTGGCATAAGCTTCAACTTCTTCAAACGTTTTGCCTGGTGCTAATTCGGAGGCAATAGCTTGAATAGAATTTCTACCATATTTACCAGATAGAGAAATAAATTTTCTAAATTCAATTTTATTCCATTTACCAAAACCTTCACTCTCCCATTGTATCTTCATTTTCTCCTCTTCCGAACTCAATGGTTCTGCTTTACTAATAGCTTCCTTTAAATTTGTTAATCTTTCATGCAATTCGGTTTCAGATAGGTCATCACCATCTGTGGCTTTAACATCATCGACATTTGGAGTGTATGCAGTTTTCTTAGCAATCCAAAGACGATCCTTTTCATATAAGTTCTTTAGGCCAACGTTCATCAATTGATGACTATTAAATTGACGTGGTTTAGGCATTCTTGGTTGTAAAGGAGTTGGTGCCTTCTTTGGGTTTAGGACGTCCTTGTAATAAGTATCCACATCATATGAGTAATTTTGAGTACGTTCTCTTCTAGAGGACATTGCGTGTAACCAATTTGGATCAATAATGTCCTTTTGAACTTGTTGTTTCTTGAAATCGGTACCATTCCATTCATAAGCTGATTCTTGATTGAATTTTTGTAAATCATCAAGACCTAAAGATTCATACTTAGCATTTAAAGTCTTCGTCTTGTCTTCCGAAGCACTTAATAATTGATCTAGATCGACTTCTGGATCTGGATCTTTATTTGTATCATTTGGTTTATTATTACTCTTGTTATTTGACTTATCACCAGGTTGTGGACTACCATCCTTACTGGATGAGGTACTGTTATCTTTACTTGTTTCATTATTTTTGAAAACATCGGCAGCACCATGTTGAATCATAGATAATAAGGAATCTTTACTTTCACCTTCTTTCTTCTTACCCATACCACTATTTTTTTGAATAACCAACTGATCTAACTTCAATTTCTGTGTGGCTCTTTCTAAGATTTTATCTTCCACAGAATTTTCTGTGACAAATCTAAACACTTTAACTTGTTTCTTTTGACCAATTCTATGAGCTCTATCCATGGCTTGTAAATCAGCTTGTGGATTCCAATCAGAATCATATAAAACAACAACATCTGCAGATGTTAAATTAATACCTAAACCACCAGCACGAGTGGTTAATAAGAAAATGAACTTATCAGAATCTGGAGCATTATACTCATCAATAGATCTAATACGATCTTCATGGTCGGTGGAACCATCAATTCTACAATATTTATAACCTCTAAAGAAACAGTAATCTTCCATAATATCTAACACTCTAGACATTTGACTGAAAATTAAGATACGAGAACCTTCTTCTTTCATTTTCTTCAATAATTTATCTAATACTTTCAATTTAGCAGAATTGAAGATTAGATGTTCATCAGTTGTATATGGTGGACCTGGTTCTGCACCATCAAATAAATATGGATGGTTACAGCATTTTCTTAATTGCATAACAATGTTTAATAAACGAGTCTTCGAATCCTTGGTACCATTAGACCCATTAACAGCATCAATATCCTTTTCTAGAATTTGTTTATACCATTTTCTTTGCATAGAGGACATTCCGACATATAAGTTAATTTCTTTCTTTGGTAACAATGACGTTTCCACTTCATTCTTAATACGACGTAATAAAAATGGTTGTAAAATGGTACGTAATTGTTTCACAATGTTTTCTTTTTCTTCTTCTGACGTATCCGATGAAAACCATTCATCAAAATCTTCAGAACTGGAAAAGATATCAGGTAACAAGAAATTCAATAAAGCCCATAATTCATGAAGATTATTTTGTAATGGGGTACCGGTGATTAATAATCTATTTCTGGAGGTAAACTCTCTTAACACTTGAGATAGTAAGGATTCTTCATTTTTGATTCTGTGAGCTTCATCAATAACAATATATTCCCAGTCAAATCTCTTGAAGTAGGTCTTTTCCCTAATAATAATTTCGTATGAGGCAATGACAATATCAAAATCACAGGTTAATAATTTATCTTTAACCATATGCGCTCTTTCTTCTTTATCACCTTGTAACACAAAAGCATTAACTTCTGGAGTCCATTTATTAATTTCTCTTTGCCAATTGTTTAAAGTAGATTTTGGGGCAATAACTAAGAATGGACCAGAGACCTTTTTAATGTACCTCAAGTAACCTAGGAAAGAAATGGTTTGTAAAGTTTTACCTAACCCCATTTCATCTGCTAGAATACCTGCCAATTTATTAGTGTGTAATTGAATTAACCAATTTAAACCTTGAATTTGATATGGTCTTAATTTACCATTAATGAATACTGGGGAATCTCTGAATTGAAATTCCATATTTTCATCATCATCACCATCATTCTCCTCATCTTTCAAAAGTTCAGCATCTTCCTCCTTTTCACTTTTTCTCTTGGTTACTTTCTTCTTTGTACCTGAATCTTTACCATCAAGTTCATTTAAGATACTCTTAAATTTGTCATCTTTGTTGGCTTTAGTTTCAATGAAATGTCTAAATAACCCAGACATAGATAACAATTGCTTAAATCTTTGCTTAGTGTTATCAAACTCTTGTTGTTTCTTAGAAGCATCATTATTCTTGCTATTTTGAATCAAGTATCTTTGTTGACGCGATCCTTGATCTGGTGTCAATAAATCACCTTGAAACGGTTTCAATTGTTCCCAGTATGATTGATCAGCAGTCATTATAACCTTCTATTAAATAATTTTCTTGAAATTATATCTCTTTTGTGGGGAAGTGGGGGTTATGATATTATCGAATGGTAACCTTATATATATAGTCCTATTATTCCAAAACTAACCTTCCTGCTAACTAAAAGAAAAAAAAAGGACTGCTTGATATTACCGTGGTTATGATCCAACTTTTATTAGTTTCAACGAGATCTTACCAGTTTGGTCAACCTTCAAGGATGGAATAGGTGGTGGAATAAGTTTTGTAATTTTGGCAAGAGATGGTTTTGAAAAGTTTTCTCGTCACGTCAAAGAAACGAGAAATACAGAATATTCCAAAGTGAGTGGGTCAAATGAAGGAAGGATTTGCAACGGGTCAAGAGATTTCAACTAAGAGTAATTGAGAGCTTGAAAAATCCAATAACAGTATCTACATGAATATAATGGCTTACATAGAATCGTAGATAGGTAATTAATTATACTATAATTACGTGTAATTAAGAGACGCGTTGAGACACGTAGGGGCAATTTGCTAAAAAAGCTATTTTATTCAATTTAAAAAAAATAGTATTAATTATCAATATACCAATATGCTTACTAGTATTCATCAACCATATTAATGGCTTCTTAGCCCTTTTACTGTTGAAGATCATTTGGTAATACCATTTGAGAATAACAACTTTTTGAAATTAAAATTTGTTACAGCCAAAAAATAGCTTTAAAATGAAAGTGCATAGCAGAAGTGAAAGAAGATCAGAACAACAAACGTCAGTCATTGATCGAAGGTTCATATAGCCATGTCTACAACTACATTTACTCAAGTAAGAGATCAATTTAAGACTATAGAAGAAAATTTCCCTAATGGTGCTATCAACCATAACGAAGAGGACAAAACTATTGATTTGAATGAGACAAACACAAATCAACATAGTGCTTTCCTTACCCACCTTCTAAATAACAAATTTAGTCATAATTTGACTATATGTAGGGATCATTCTATTAAAAAGTCTTTAAGTGCCAGTGAAGGGTCTTCAGTTAATATATATCAAGAACTATTAGGTCCATTAGAAGTAAAGACTTCAAGTTTAAATTATAAGACATTGCAATCAATGCAAGAAGAATACGACAAATATCAAAAACAATTGAAGACCAGAAGATATAGCGTTGATTTTGATCAGCCTATGAATTTGAACCATGGTGAGAACAGTTCTGAAAATGCTAAAAGTGGGGACAGTATTGAAGAAGAAGAGGAAGATGATGACGAAATTCATGAACTAAGACAAAGGTTGTTAGGTAAGAATCGTACAAGTGCTGTGGATAACGGTGATGGTACCGTTTCCATCGACAAACAGCTCCAAAATCATGAAAATATTCAAGAGAATTTGATTCAAGACATGTCAAAGCTAGTAACAAGTTTAAAAGATGGTGCTGTCGCATTTCAAACTGCATTAGATGAAGACGAAAAGATCTTAGGTGCTGCAGAAATTGGTATCCAAGTTGCATCAAGAGGTATTTCTAACGTCAGCGGTAAATTGAAAAGTTACAACAAGAATAAATTGGGTTGGATTTTTTATATCATGGTGACGATCTTTATGATCGTGGGGTTACTAATAACATTTATAATTATCAAACTGTTCCCTGCATTATAAGGTATATAGCTTATTTAAATAGTTCTCTGTATCGTCAAGATGTCTTTTATTCACTTTTGTAGTTCTTTTTTGAATTTGACGTCAAAGCAAAACACATCTTTTGAAATAAAATCAAAGCATAGCAAGATTCAATATTAGACAAAACACATCAAAAGAGTCCACAACTTATAAAAATCAACAAAACTAAACTGGATTACTTTCACAACAGTTAATTATATACAATATATTAACGAATGGGGTCAAAAAAGAAGGCCAACCCACAGTTCGACGACGAAATTGCATTTGCAAGACATATTATAAGAAATGGGAAAAATTTTATGTTATTACCATTAGATAAGGATACAGTGGCACAACTTAATGATGATATTAGATCACATTGTATAGCTACATACACTTTTATTAATTCTATAAAACACATATTGGCAGAACAAAAATCCCCAAAGAGTTTCCGCCCCATTAAAAGTAATGAGTTTTCTGGTATTGTACAACTTGACAAGAATGATAATATGCCTATTGATTCGAGCAATAGTATACCTACTAATTCGACTAGTGATATACATACTGACATAGATTATGACACACATAATAATGATATGCCTATGGACCTGGACGATGATGAAGACAATTTTATGCCATTCGGTTTGGATGATGAAGAGGTATTATTTCGTCAACCAATTGTAACAACAGATAAAACAGGAAAAAAGCAATTGAAGAAACTCACTACTGCTGGAAAGAAGCAACTTAAAATAGTTAATAAAGCTGAAATGAAAACTCGCAAATCTACGAAGGTTTCGGCCACTGAAGAGGCTTCAGTTGAAGAACCTAAAGTGAAATTCAAATATAAACAAGAAGGAGATGAGCATATGTCTTTTAGAACTCCAACACCCAAATCTATTGAGATTGAAGATGCTGAGACAATTCTTAAGAGTAAAGCAAATACTAGACTAGAGAAACTAAGACGTGAATCTGAAGCTAGAATCGAAAAACTAACCCACGAAACAGAAACCAAAGAGAATCCACTCATAAATAAAACTGAATCTAAAGCTGCAAACAAAAATATCTTCTTCAAATCATCTAAACTTGAGAAACGGAATGATGCAACTTTGTCTGCTCTCGAAGATACAAATGTTGTGACCCCTCCGCAAAGTAATATTATTTCATCTATAATGCCATCTCTTAGCTCGTTAATTACCAACCGACCTGCAAATATCCTTGATACAGCACCCCCATGGGCGTCAATACCCCCTGAAAAATCTGATTTTCAGAAGAATTCAGATCCAATGACTGCAATCATATCTATCCCGTCTGGTCCATCACATCCAATCATTACAAACAATCCTAATTCTAAAGATTCATTTGAAGAAACAACTAACATCACAACATCAAACGACAAGGAAACAAAGGACAATAATTTTCCAAAGACTCTAACCTTTTGGGTTAATCTTCGAGAAGTGCAGATTAATGTCAAGAACCCTCCTGATTTCAAACATTTTAATCCTCATGCAGTGCTGGACACTTGGAAAAAGGAGTTTACACCTGAACTAGAGGACCTGAAGAGCACAGCAAGTACCGAATCATTGGAACTATGGAATGTTAAACTTCTTACCTTCTTAAAAAAACATAAGTTTACTGGTTTATCAAACAAATCCAAGAAAATAGATGGTCCAACTCCATTTCACGGTTTAGAAAATAAATTTATCAGCCAATATATTTTGCCATACCTGTTTCCAGATTTACTATCGGTTAGGGATCTGTTAGCCCATAAATATTACAGAAATATTAAGAAATCCAAACTGGGTGAAGATATCTATGTTAAAATGCATGAGCTAAGAATACCACCATTAGGTGACCTAACAAGCAAAGAAAAAATAAAAGCTTGGTTAAAAAAATTGAGACCTGCATTTTATTTGCTTACAAACAAACTAAATTTCAATGAAGTCTACGCTATTAGTTTCTGTATCTCTCATTATAGTAAGGGGGAATATAATAAAACAATTAAAATCTTGCGTGAACATCCTAACATTACGTCTGCTTTGGATACAGGAGCTGCCATCTTCAGAAAACTGGCAAAACTTGAAAAGCTACAGGATAAAGCAAAGAACAAAGATGCTGCAGCTATGAAAATTGATATAAACTCAGACAACTCTAAAATTGAAATTGATACTAATATCAACCCTAAAAAGAGAACAGCTGATATATTGGATGTAGCTCCACAAAATGTGAAGAAATCGACATTAGAAAAGACCAAAGAGGTTAAAACTTTACCTAAAATACAGCTAGTCAATGATAAAACTGAAAGTTCATTCTCAGAAACTGTTGAGACAACAACATCACCTTCTATGAAGTCAAAAGTGGTTCCTAACTTGTGGTTAAACATACATGCAGATCAACCAACTCTACTGAAAACACTAGATTTTAACAAATTTAATGAAGAAGAAGTTATAAAGGGTTGAATCCAAAAAATGGGTCCAAAAATTTTACCTTTAATGGATGAGCTAGATTTTTTAGAGGAGGCATATTCATTTTTGGATTGGGCATACAAGTTTATCAAAAAGCTTGAAGCAGACCATTTTACCACTCTATTAAGACATGATGTAAACAAAATCGCAGATCAGTAAATTACGCCAATTCATGAAGCTGAAGATACATTTTTATATGAAAGAATCTTTACTACAGCTTTCCCTGATATCAAGTTAACAGAATATGCATCTGCATATGATTATTGGGAAGCAATTAAAAATAAAATGTATCCAAACTATAAGGATATTAAGAGTAGTTTTAATAAGAACTTACTTGGAAACACCATTGAAACATTAAAATCAAAAAAGCTTTTAGAAGAATGGCTAGTTTCGTTAGATAAATATCATTGTGTGCTTTATAATTCAACTTTACATGGGAAGCAATTTGTCCTCATTAATGAATTCATGAAATACTGCCCACCAAAATATTACGATGAGGTTGATACATGGAAGTCAAACCTTATCAAATAGTATTAAATAAAATCATAGAGATCATGAATAAGAACGAATCCAACTCTCCTGATAATAGCGTGACTGCCGAACCCAGATCGACTGCCACTAAGAAGAACCCATTGTCTATATCTACAAGTTTAGAAGTATCATCTGACCAAGATAGTACTCCAAAAGGTTTGATTCCAGAAAATGAGGGAACAGAAGAATCTCAACAGCCTAACAAATTAATGATGGATTCCATAAAATCCCAACAAATGACTAATCCGAACAAGACCAGGACAAATCAAAATGAAACGGCCTCTTTACAAGAGTTGACAGTTAATCTTTTAACCAACTCACCCACGAGATCTGCTTCACAAGATAGCATTCCAATCTCAAACACAAACCCACTGACTATTAACACAACCGAGTATTCTGTTGAGAAGAGTGATGTGGACATCATCAAACCCACATATGGTATCTAAACCACTTGCAATGAACAAACCTGACTCAGTGATTTAAGAGATCACCGAATCTAAAAAGGATATAACACTCGATTCTACTTCTTTAAAAGTTAATGCTTCTCTATCTCAATTTGGTTTTAGTCATCCTTCAGCTAAAAGTGTATCATTTGCTTCGAACCCATTTGTGGTCAGTTCAGATACCAACATGCTCAAAGCAATTCAACAACAATCCGATGCTGTTCCTGCCAAGACTAAAAGGCTTTTAATTGATACTTTGAACTCTTCAGTAAAATTTACTAATCTGTCTGTTAACTCTACTAAACTGGCTTCTTTAACTAATTCCTCCTCTGTTGAAGATAAAGGATCCTCATTTGATGGTGTGACAGCAGGCGGAATTGGTACATCCGGGACATCTTTTAAATTTAAAGAAGCAAATCCAAAATTAATCCAACATAAATCCAATCCGCTTGTGATCAACACCTCTACTTCCCCTCCAGAAGGAGACAAAATATTAACAAAACCAGTGACATTTGCGGCTAAACCTTTAATCATAGATACCTCTATTTTCCCTACACACAAAAATGAATTATCCGTAAGGAAGGAAGAGGTCAACTCTGCATTATCATTGACTAAAGAAAATTTATCTAATAAGCACAGCGACTTGAAAAGTAGACCAGTCTCAACTACATTGGAACCTTCTTCTGTAATTTCCAAACCTCTTGGACTCAGCACCTCAGCCCAACCATCCAATGTAGCACTGACATCAACTAAACCTGAACCTAAAATATGAAATCAGGTCATTAACAAAATATCAATGTCTCCACCAAATTCAATCGAATCATTAGAAAAATTAGTTTCAACTAAGCTGGTCCAACTTTAAAAAGTACTTCCTCATCTAATGCCAAGATTCATTTAACTGAAAGTAAAACATTCTTTGACCCTCATAAAGAAACCACTTCTACTCCGGTTAATACCAGTCAGTCAAAACCCTATTTCCAGCACAATTTCCCCCACTGACAAAGTTCCTGAACCTAAGGTTAAAGATAACATCATTTTAAGAAAGTCACCATCTGTCTCAAGTAGATATACACCAACTGGACCTGCACTACCAACAAAAGAACCTATTTCATGGTCCAAGTCAAATCCACCTGTTTTGCAATCATGATCTCCTTCTAACTTAAGAGAAAGTTCCAGAGCAACATCCCCCATTAAAGAAACTATTATTCCTTTAAACAGGCTAGGATCTTCATCTAGAAGTGACTTATTAAGTACACTTCATACAGCCCCATCATCCGCAAAACCTGCGACAGAGAATACAAGTAATTCATTAAGAAACCTTGCTTTAACCATGGAAAAAGCTACACCAACTAAACCAAAATCACACCATGTCAATAATTCAATAAGCAAGAAACTCTCCGATCCTGTTGTAGTTGGAAACAGCACCACATCACATGTTATTCAATCAACAGTAGGAAGATTTGATCCTTCTATATCGGCACATACATCACCATCCAAGAATCCATTAAGTGATTCACAAGTACAGGCTCAAAAGAAGATAAATGGGCCATTAGTAAGAAGTAAATCACCTAATCCTACTTCAGATATTTCCAAATCTCCAAGGCTATCCAAATCAAGTACAAATTTGAATACTTCACCTCACAAAGACTACCACCTCAATTTTGTAGATATGGTTCACCTAATAAATCTAATCAGAATTTGAGAAATAGGTTTACTGATTCTAATCCAACTGCGATTAACCCTGCTTCCAGTAGATTTAGTGGTTATACCTCGACGGAAAATTCTGTTTCAAGTAGATTTACTGAAAGTATACTAGGTAATGGTGTTTCAAGAAGCCATTCTAGTTCACAGGTGCCTCGAAATCCAGTAACTAATACTACTACACAGAGTGGTACTACGTCGAGATTTGATTCAGTTGGTACGTCTACAACAAGAACTAACAATGCCACACCTGCAGGTCCAAGAGCCAACCCTCTAGTAATCAGCACTAACACAGAAGTGAAAGAAACAAATAAACCATCAAGCAAACTTGATTCTTCGAATACAAATGATTCTTTTAATGGTAATAAATTAGTGATAAATATAAACAACATATGATGATTGTGAAATCACTACTACTACTACTACTACTACTACTACTACTACTACTACTACTACTACTACTACTACTACTACCTTTATATACTTTCTCTGACCCTTCGTAACCAACGATGCGAAACTACACTGAAAAAAATATATAGATTTGAAAAAAAAAATAGAATTGATCTGAAATTTAAGAGATAATCGATGAGTATATGTCAAATATAGGTTATTATCACAATCTTCAATAAGGTTAAAATCTCAATCACAAATATATAAATTCAAAATGGTTAAGAGATTAGCTACCGATCATGAAATCGTTGCCCCAACTACTAAAGTGATCAATCATAAATCCAAGATCGTTAAACGTGTTTCCAAAACACACGCGGCTCACATTATTAACAGTGTAGATGATTATAAACATCTTTATATTTCTGTTCAACCACTAGATATTTTCTGTTTTGGTACTGGTTCTATGTGTGAATTAGGGTTAGGCCCACTAGCCAAGAATAAGGAAGTCAAGAGACCAAGATTAAATCCATTCTTACCAGTGGATTCAGCCAAGATCATTTCCTTTGCTGTGGGTGGTATGCATACAATTGCCTTAGATTCCAATCAAGATCTGTGGTCTTGGGGTTGTAATGATGTTGGTGCTTTAGGTAGAGACACAAGTGGTGCTAAAGAAGTCTTAAAGGATATGGATGCCAAGGATAATGAAAGTGACGATGATGACGATGGTGATTTAAATGAATTAGAATCTACTCCAACTAAATTAGATAGATCATTATTCCCACCCTTAGCTGAAGGTCATAAAGTGGTTCAATTAGTGGCTACTGACAATTTAAGTTGTATTCTTTTCAGTAATGGTGATGTTTATGCATGGGGTACTTTCCGTTGTAATGAAGGTATTCTTGGGTTTTACCAAGATAAGATTAAGATTCAAACCACTCCATGGAAAGTTCCATCATTTTCTAAATATCAAATTGTACAAATGGCAGGTGGTAAAGATCATGTCTTATTCTTAGACGAAGAAGGTATGGTATTTGCTTGGGGTAATGGTCAACAACATCAATTAGGTAGAAAAGTTATGGAAAGATTCCGTTTGAAAACATTAGATCCAAGACCATTTGGATTAAAACGTATTAAATATATTGCCTCAGGTGAAAATCATTGTTTTGCTATTAAAAAGGATGGTTCAATGGTCAGTTGGGGGTTAAATCAATTTGGTCAATGTGGTATTTCAAAGGATGTTGAAGATGGTGCTTTAGTGGAAAAACCAACCACGGTGAAGATTGATTCCAGTTTAAAAGTCAAAATGATTCAAGCTGGTGAACATCATTCTTTAATCCTAACACAAGAAGGTGATTTATATTCTTTTGGTAGATTAGATATGTTTGAAGTTGGTATTGCTAGTGATAATTTACCAGAAGAAAACACATACAAAGATGAACATAATAAGGCCCGTTCCATTCCAATTCCAACTTTATTAAGTAACGTTCCAAAATTCAAAACCATTGCTGCTGGTTCACATCATTCTTTAGCTGTAGCCATTAATGGTATTTGTTATTCATGGGGGTTTGGTGAAACTTATGCAGTGGGTCTTGGACCAGCTGGTGAGGATGTTGAAATCCCAACAAGAATTAAGAATACAGCCACACAAGATGAAAACATTGTACTTGTTGGATGTGGTGGTCAATTCTCTGTCTCTGGTGGTGTGAAATTATCAGATGAAGATGCAGAAAAGAGAGCAGATGAAATGGATGATTAAGAAGTGAACAAGACATTATTGTTACTATAGTAACAATATTACTATAGTTATTAACTATTATTATGTAAAAAAGTAAATATCAAATGATTGAACAGAATTTTTGCCATTTTAAGATTAAGATTATCCCTCACTTTAGGAAAACAATATTAGTAAAAACAAAAAAAAGTACAGAAGGAAAACTGAAATGGACCATCACACATTCGTCATTTTTGAACCCCTTTAAGATTGCGCAGGATAAGAAATGTAATACTGTATTAAGAATGGAAGACTTATTACTGTAGTGGGAAGAACTCCTGAAGAATGGATCTCCCGTGGATACTATTTAGAGTGTTACAATAAAGTCAAATATTTATGAATCAGGTTGACGTAATGGATTTCAAAAATGTCAATAAGAAGACTTTTTAATATTGTGTATTTACTATTGAGAATCCTTTTATAGAAAAACTTGCTCGGTGTGTTTTTGTTTGTTTGGTAAATGAATTAATACAATGTGAAGTTGAGTGCTTTTTTTTTTATCTTAATTTAATATTTTTTTTTCTTTTTTTTTCTTTTTTGGTTTTATTTTTGTTTCAATCTAACATTTTTTTTCCATTTCCAGTGAACAATACTTAGAAATCAATCTGAAACATTGAGATCTCAATAGGATTCTTTTATTATATATCAAAAATTTATATTGTCATTAAAACTTTCAACAGTTTGCTAAAGGGGGTTGTTAAGAATGAGAAGAGGGAAAGGACTATTAAGTCCTAACGAAACTTAAACTAACTAATAGCGCTGATAATAACACCTAGCTTTGATAGGTTCATCCAGTAAGTTTGGGCTGGAAGGGTACTCGATCGAATGCTTCTGACACTGATATCCGTGAATTGCCTGTGAGGAGCCGGATCTTACCCATAATTGCCACTGAGATTATAGGAAACCCCATAAACTAAAAATTTTCCTACAGGTAATAATAGGCATTGGATGTAATAGCATTGATATTTCAATGTAATAATCTTCCATTCCACCGAATTAACGGTTATACTGAGTGCAATAAAAATAATGCCATTTAGACACCAAATGATGATCATCCCACGTTATTAACCAATTAAATTGAGAATAACTTTTAAAAAGAATCCCATATACATGACAATATTAACCATTCTTCCATTGTTACTGAGAAACGCATTTGTTTCAAAAGGGAAAAAGCCGCGGTGAAAATTACCCCTTTTATTGTGTCACACTCTAGCTATTATTGTCTGCTGGACCAAGTATCCTGTTTTGCTTCGACTTGCCTCCTATTACAGACTTGTATTAACCGGGTATTGTCCTGCACCATCTGTGATGTAATTGCGTATCCACCGCTACATTTTCTGCAACAGTGACGTAAGCTCCTGTTGTCTTCTTCTTCTTCTTTTTTTTTTCTTAATTTCACGCGCTCTTTCTTCGTTCTTTCTTTTGTTGTTCCATCGGGGGAAAAAAAACTTATTTCACCTCGGTAGGTCCCTGTGAAAGAATTCTTTATCCAGACAAAGAAAACAATCAATTTGCTCGATTTCCGTCCGATAAAAAAGAGAAAAAGGGGGCCAAATAAACAAAACAAGACAACAGAATTTGACATACTTCCATTATTCTCAATTTTTTTTTTTAAATGGGAAAAAGTAAACTTTCTTATTATTTCCGCTTGTCGGATGGATCGTGCCCGAAATCCTATTTTATGCCGTCATACTTAACAAAGTTCTAGATCTTCTTTTGTGATCTTGCCACAAACAATAGTAGGAGCCATAACGACTAACACAATACACGCAGCTTACTTGCCTATTGTCCACACCTAAATTTAGATTAAAGGGTCGCATATACGTATTCTTTTTTTGCCGTTTTCATTCCACCTTCTTTAAACTTTAGGCTGTTAAAAACCGGAACCTGTTGACCCAGCCGTCATCAAGCATTGTTTATTGTTCTTGACACACTGCCTATTGTCACCGACGTTAATCCGACATATTCTTATAATATAATTTAACCACAGCATTATTTGTAATAATTGTTGATGCAAAGACGTCAAGTGAAGTCAATAAGAATATCCACTGTACTTTCCACAATACACACATAAATTTCAGTATTCACTCAATCTCATATTATCCCGCCTTTTTTTGTATATTCCTTTTATTATATTTTATTGTAGTTTTGTTTGTTTGGGTTGTGAATATCCTTTTACGTCGTTCTATTGTCGAGGCGTTTTCTTTTGTTGTGCAATGTTCAACAACGAACATGTACTTCAATATAAACGCTTACATTGTATATCGTCGCAAAACCGGCTTGGTCAGCATCAAATATTTCTTTTATATATATATGTAGTTCTATTTGCCAATTTCTGTTTGTTGCTGTTGGTTTTGCTTCACTTTGCTTGTTCTTGTGAATTTCTACTTTGGTTTGTTATGTTTAATGAACTGCATAAAGTGTCAAACAAGTTTTTCTATATTTTCATATATCCCCACTTACCTCAAACTATATTTATACTGTCAGATTTCAAAAGAAAATAAAAAAAAAGTTTTCTCTAATTTGAACATAAAAATATATACTATTCTCTGTCTCCTAACCTTATCCACTACTACTACTACTACTACTACTACTACTACCTATCCACCCTATTACTAACCAATCAATACAACATGAGTTTACCAAATCAAAGAATAGAATTGCCTTCAATTAAGAACATTTTTGATGTTATCAATCAAGATATGTCTCAACCTAGTATGAGACAACCACAACAAGTCCCACCACCACAACAATCACAACAGGTTCAACCTGTGATGACTCAATATCAACCACAATTCTTACCACCTACTCCATCTCCAATGATTAATACTGCGTTTAATCAGACGTCTCCTCAACCACTACCGACATATCCAACTCCTACCACTTCAACTAGAAATTTTAACATGATCCAAAATAATAATAATAATATTCAAATTAATGATTCAAAGAATAATTACACGACTTCACTAAAATATTATCATAATATGTATAATATTCCACAACAAAGGTTTACTGCTAATATAATAACGTCGGAACCAAATACTAATGTCAACAAGACTTCTCCACCAAGTTCTCCTTTACCTCATCCAATGTTAAGTTCACATATTATGGACAATAGAGCATATTCAGATCAGCCTACTCATTTATCATCTGCTTCATCATCGTCTTCCACTACTTCTTCTATATTAGTACCACAACAAAACATAAATAATATTAATTCGATACAAGGCAATAACATTAATAATAATATTCTAAATAATAATAATATGAAACATAATAATAAAATATTGAAGAAACATTCAGTGAAAAGATCAAATTTACCAAAGAAAACAGTAGAAATTTTAAATGATTGGTTATTAAATCATTTACATGATCCATATCCAACTCCACATGAAAAAATGGAGTTATTAGAAAGAACTGGGTTAACAAAGATCCAATTATCGAATTGGTTCATTAATGTAAGAAGAAGAAAAGTGTTTGCTGATCATTCAAATAATAATAATAATAGTAATAATAATAATAATAACAACAGTAACAATAACAACAATAATAGTACTAGTACTTCTAATATTGGTGGGAATACAACAAGTGTTCATCATCATCAACATACTAGTTCTAAATGAGCAAAAACCAAATAAACAAATACAGTATCATCATTTTTTATATGACTTCTGTAACTATTTTAATGTGGGGAAGAAAGAAATATGGGTTACTGATTAATTCATATTGTCTTGTCTTTGCTATTTAAAAAATATATATTATAAATTTCAATACAAGTTTCAACTTAAAATAAAGTAACTAATAACTTTTTTTATTATTTTTTAAATGTACATATTATTATATAGAGAGTCTACCTCATTGTGGAATATAATTATCTTCTTCTTGGTCATTCATTTCAGGTTGGAAATTTTGATTATTAAATCTACTTGCAGCTGGACGACTAATTGGACGATTACGATTATTATTACGTTGGAATTGCGGACGTTGGAAACGTTGTGGTGGTTCCACCATACCAATTCTTTCTTCTAATGGGACACCAAATCCACCTCTAGAAGCATCAAATTCAAATCTCATTTCATCAGAGACTTGACCACCACTCTTACCTCTACCAAATTGTCTCCCATCTTCAAAACCTGGATCCATATCAATAGTGATCACTTTATCATCTAATTTAGTACCACCAAGATATTTAATAGCATTTCTTGCCTCTTGTGGTGTTTCATAAATGACAAAACAAAACCCACATGGAGTAAATTTAAATCTATCTAAACCCATAATAATTCTCTTTATAGTACCACATTTACCAAATAATTCATAAATTTGTTCCTCTGATGTGTAAAAGGATAAATTACCAACATAAATGGTAGCACTATCGACAGATTTTCTTAATTCTTCTAATCCATTTGGATTTTTCTTAGCCTTTCTTAATAGATAATGGGAGGGAGTGTCCAATCTCTTCACAGAATGGTCCCACTTCAATTCATCAAATTCAGCTAAAGACATATCGAGGTTGTGATGATGGTGTTTTACGATTGTATAATGCTTCAAGTTGTCGCAAACCCTTCCAATTTACGCTATCAAAGTTATTTTATTCCAAGTTGATTTTCATCAAAAATTCATTTCAAATTTTCAAATTTCAAAAAATAAATGCGCACGTGACCTCAAAAGTTTCAAAGTTAGAACTCAAGAAATTGTTTTGCAAGCAGTCTAGGAAAGTAAGGCCTTGTTCCAACTTGTACCGTTTCAGAAGGAGAAAAATTTTCAATAGGATTTCTCTAAGATGGTCTTGTGTCAAAATGATGGGAGGTGTTTTTTCGGATGAATGTTTCAAAAGGGGAAGAAGGAGAAGACAGAAAAAACAAAATACTGGGAACGTTTTCATTTCTCATCCCCCCCTTTGAATACTCGTAATGCCTCAGTTGCAGTTTACTAATTGTGGCTCACAGATAGCAACACATTTAATACATTACATTCTTGTTTAATTATTAGAAATAAGGTTTGGAAGAAAATAATGATAACAGTAATAACTTCTCAAAGGTGGACAATTAATGATTTTTTTTTCAATAAGACAATACAAATTTTGATATTGTTAATTATATAATTAATTATTAATGGTAGGAAATCACTGTAATTAATAGAAGAAGGTGAAATTTTAACTTTCCGATATGCTTACCATAAGTTGAAAGTAATTATCTCCCTATAGAATGAAAAGAGAAATTGATATAACAAGACAAATTACATAATCTAGAAAAGTCTATAAGCATTCAGAAAGAGAAATAATGACATAAAAGGAAAGTCAAGTGTGATTACTCATTATCTTTATCCCCCCGTGGGATAATATCAAAGGCTAAATGACATTTTTTTTCCTTCTTTCTTTATTTTTTGCAACTGCACATGTTCATCTTACAGTTATCCCACAATGTTACTAGCAGTGATTGGCATTAAATCAGGAGGTGTTTATCTTACGATAAAGACTTCCCAAAATGTTGAATCTTGATTTAGAAAATGAAAAATGGTATAAGTTGATGATAGAACAATAGTGTGTGAACTACATTTGACATCACCAATTTGAAAGTATATCCCTTTAAGGGAAAGGCAATTGTAGCCAAAATGTCTCAGATGAGATTCAAAATTCAACCCGATGACACAATGCCTTGATAAAATACAAAGATAAATTTGATTAAAGAATGATAAACAAAAGTTCAATGCATCGTTACATTAACTCTACAATTTGAGGATTGAGAATCTCTAACGAAAATATTATCACATCACCTGAATACAAAGCTAACTTTCCGTATTGTTTCATGTCAAGTTTTAGAGTTTATTACGGCTATTTAGAAATCATGAAGGTTAAGTGTTTTATTTTGCGGGATATTTGATTCAACAAAATAATTTTAACTTTTCAAAACACGCAATTTGCTGATTTTTGGTGGAAATTTTATGTTTTTTGATGCCATTCGCGACAGTTTTTTGCAGAAATGACAGCAATGCCATAATAAAGAATACAGTAAATGGCATATAACCGGGATTCATAACTGGACATGGTATATTGTTTATGATTATTTTTAGATATTAAACCGAATGTTAAACTCATGTGGATCGAAATGTAATTTAAAAATATGGAAACTTTATTTTCTAACAATAGATTTTTTGTAACTTTATGTCACTTGTAAAAATCGGAGCAATGTTATTATAAATGATACATTATAATTTTGTGATATTCTTCTTTAACCCCTGGCTTCGTTTTTCTCTTTCGTTTGGTAAGACTTTGGTTTATTATTTTTTTTTTATTACATTATAATAAAGTATTATGATTAGTATGTAAATCTATAAAAGAGGGGTTAACTGGTAAGCGCTTATGAGTTTGATCCGTCAGCCGGGAAGAATTTCAAAATTAAGCCAGCAAGTGGATGAACAAATCTTTGAGCAAATCATCCCACAATTAAACAACAATAACTATTGAGTCTTGGTGGTCGTCGTCGTCGTGGTCGTTGTGGTGGGGGTGGTAGTAGAATCTGGAACCTTGTAATTGGAGGCTCTACCTTCTTCATACAAAGTTTCAATGACTTTGGGTAAAGTCCCACTCTCTTTAATATCCAAGTACTTCTTGTATAAGATCAATGCTGTGTAAGCATCTTCAATAGAATCATGGTTATCTTCTTGAATGTTCTTGTCTAATAATGCAAAGGCCAAATACCTTAATGATAAATATCTTTTACCCTGTAAGAAATAAATTGCTGTATCTCTAATTTGAGCCCTTGGCACATTAATATTAATCAATTTGAAATCATTGTTCAAACCATGACCCACAAAGATACATCCCAGTTGCATTAATAACCATATTTTCCTATAAACCACTTCTCTAGTAACTAATTGTTTTTCACTCTTTTCCAAATCTAAATCACCAGGTAAGATACCACTATATTTAGTCAAATAATCTTCAATATGATTCCTATTCACCACATAATCATCAATAAATGGGACCGCATACAATGGACCTTCTTCACCTCTAATGACAGATATTCTAGCCAAAGAAGATTTTTTCGGTCTTACTACAGTTTTATTCCCTTGACCATCAATTTCACATAGTTCATCATTTAACAAGACAAACTCAGCATCAATGGCAATTAATGTACCAGCCTTTGGTGCTTCATCCTTCGTTAACAATTTATATTCCTTCTTATAACCTTCCATTATCCCATTAGAGAAATGATCCCTATAAAGAATATCATAATTGATAGAGTATGTGTCAACTGAAAAGAATGGTTTTCTCAATTCTTCACTATCACAATAAAGTATAACCTCAATGGTTTTCCACCAATATGACATATTCAAAGCTTCATCTTCATCCACTTCCACCACAAGATAATTATTAAACATATACCATCTAAACACTTGTAGTTCTTGATCCCAGACACGAGAGTATGTGACTAATCTGGTGGTGTTTGTTGATGGATCTGTCACTTTTGCAATATACCCATTCAACTCATATTTAAACACTTCACCAGCCATCTTAAGATCGTTATATGTAGGTTTCATTATTATCTTATTCTTATAAACAGAGGCATAAAATTCCTTGGATAACCATTTTTTAACAGTTCTTACAGTCTTCCATTCAGATTCAGTTAACATCACTTGGAAGGACATTAATGGTGGTAAGTTATTAACGGTCTTTTCAATTTCCATCATATCTTGTTTACCACATGTTTCACATATCTTATTTTGTACTTTGACACTTCTCATGGATGATTCAATGTATGGTAAGATGGTTTGATTTGATAGTTTCTTCGTAGATTGTTTAACACCATTTCTTGTTGGAGATTGGATACATAGACTTGGTTTCACATTGGTTTCTTTGTTGTAATGATTACATTTAGATTTTACTTCAGTAGATACTGTAAAACCAAAACATTGCTCTAATGTGATATTGTGGCCTGTACTTTCAAATTCTTCCTTCAATAACCTATTTAATAAAAATTCGTTAAATTTTTGAATAATATTTTTCGATAAACAATCGCCCAAGGTGGCACTCACTGTTTTTACACTGGCTGAGTTTGGAACAGAATTATTGATTGATCTATATGATTCATTCATTGTTTTATCTAACAATCCAGATATAGCAGCTTGTGGGATTGAGTTCAAGGTGGCTTGAAAATTAGCAGATCTAACAACACGGCCATGAGATCTACTCATCATGTCATACAGATAACCTAATTCAGATAATAACGATGGTTTGTCAAAATTTTCATCTTTCAAACAACCAACAAAAAAATTAAACACTTCTGGAACAAACCTATACAATTGGATAATAGAATTGGTATATGAATTATCCACATCTGTATCTAACCCAGAAAATTGAGTCTTATTATATGCTTGGAAATCAAAATTATCGGAACCATATTTACCATAAGTGAAAGGTAATTGACTATATGCAGGTGGTATTTCTGGTCCCGTTGTTTTATAATTCAAAATTTCTTCTTTATCTAAACCATTTGTCATTTTCTTTCTAATATCTTTCATACAAATGTAGTTTGCAGCAACATTTCTCTTCCCATATTTGTTCTTATCATATCTGTAAAATGGAAACTTCTTGGAGGAAAGGTCCAGTGGTGTCGCATTCAAAGGTTGCTTGCTTGTCTTAGATGTTGGTGTTAAAGGTAAATTCAAATCTAGCTTTTTTGGAATAGTACCATCACTATTGAAAAGAGTGTAAGGCCATGCAGATAATAATCTTTCACTGTAATATGGTAAACCAACACTACTTAGTGGATAATTCATATCGTCAACTAGGACAAAATTGTGTGGACCGTCATCCACAAAATCTGGATATTGTAAAATTTCTGGAGTGTTTGTAAAATTACCACCATGATGGGATCTTGACCAAGTACTTAATACATTATCCCTTTCCAAGACAGCAATGTGATCACCGCTTGGTGATAGTCTCATAGATCTAACTTCTTGCCCAGGATGAATATACTGAGTTCTTAACACAGGGTTAGATAAATCAATAAAGTCAAAGGCACCAGATTCAGAACCCACAAACATAACAGTTGGAAGTACTGGATGCAAATGAACAAAAGTAGCACCGTCAGTCCCCATGTTACCATCTTTAGAGAATGCCACCGGAGATAATTGTTTCATAGATCTTAAATCAAAAACGTTAACAAATGGGTCAGCAAATGAGTTGTAAAAGGATTTAGATTTACCAGTTGTCACCAGAGTAAAATCAGCAATATCCATTGATGTGATGGTATCAGAGTGACATGCAAAAGTTTTAATCAATTGGTTAGATCTTGGATCTAAAAGATCTACAGTCCCGGACGGCTTCCCGATGACTAGTAAATTTCTTGTAGATTTCAATAATTTGACCTTAGCATTATAATTAATGATACTTGTCAGCTTGACTTTATTCAAGTCAAGGCAGGTGATCCCTACCGAGGTGTTATTACCAGCACAATAGATCAAATTTTGGTTATCTAGAGACAAAGGGCACATTGTTTGTAATTCACTAAATTCAGCAATGTTAATACTGGTGACATTAAACATGGTGACACCTCTTCTATTAGACATATGCAATGCATCTTCACTTAAAGATAAAATCCCTTCTCTTATAGGGACAATATCCTTAACAGCTGAACCGCCAATATGGCCCTTGTATCTTGTGTATAGTTGTAAATTTGGATCATAGGAAGAGATACAACCATATGTATCACCAGCCCAAAGCAGATTGGCATGATCATCAAAGACTATATTAGAGACATTTTTTTCACGATTGTCATATCTAAAGTAGGATTTGTTTAAATGGTTGGTCAAACTGTTTGTATTATTGAAAAGATGTTGCCAATTATTCATGATACTGGTATAATGTATATATTAATGGGTGAGACAGGTTGTAATTTAAAAGTTGAGTTACTGTTCATTTAAGACCTTTGGGAAAGATCGGAATAACGTTTTTTCAACTAGTAGATAGAATAATATAGAAAAAATGAGCAACCAAAACTATTAATTAGAAAGTGAGTAGACTTAACAGCAACTTTTCTTTAATAAAACCCCTTCAGATTACTTTGGTGGGTAGGAAGCTCCTAACTTTCGATTTAACCATTCTTCATAACTTCAAGCTTGAATTCCCAAATATTTTGTTTAGTTTTGCAATATTTCAATTTTTCGAGCAAAGTTACCCTTCTAAAGGGTAACTTATAGTATAAAGCACATATTAAGGGCAAGAAACATTGAACTACTACATATTTGGTGTCTATAGTGTTTTAGCAACTTTAAAATATCAATATTATCAAGCTGACATTAATTTTGTAAAAATCAAAGTCTCTCTTTTACAGAATTCGAAGTGATTTCTTATTAAATACACCAAACGCCAAATTTCAATATTAAACAATTAATGAAATTTAAAAGTGTAAACAAACAGATCTTCCTACATTTAAAGTTAGGATGAGCTCAAACATTTATACTCGAATCATATATACAAAGGGGATATGAGTGATCAAATACATAGTTCTCAGGCAGAAGCAACATCTACCCAAAAAGATGTGTTGAGCCATCCCAAAAGAAGTATATTGAAGTCATCTTTACTTCAAAATATCGATGCTCATCCAGATGAATCACAATCACAAACGCAATCACAGCTGATTCCTACCATAGCTGACGAAGACTTGACTTCTAATTTACAAACATTAGACAAATCTAATCGAAGAGTTTCATTTGCTCCAGACGTCACTATGCATAGCTTTGATTTTGTTGTTAGTAGTACACAAAACCAGCCAAGTAATGTAACTCACGCTAAGCCAATAAAGAAAGTATTAGAAAACACACAAGAGGAAGATGACAATACTGGAAGTATGGAATTAACTGGGCTGGTACATGTTATTCCAGTAAAATACAATAATGTTATTTCTGGGGAGCAAACACAAGAAGGGTCTACAGATATGAGTTTAGATACTATTCAAAAAGAGGAAAAAATGTCACCAATTCCATTATCAATTAATATGGATGATTTTGATGCAAAATCTGACAGTAACATGGAATTGACTGGAACATTTAACCAAACTTCCAACAGAAACTCCAATACAATGAATTTCACTAAGATTTCATTTACCGCCGATGATAGAAATATCACTAATGACACAGATGATATGGATTTAACTGATACACCGAAAGTAAAAGCTCTTACTAAATCCACGCAACCCACAGCTGAAATTCAGGATGATAACGAAATGGATTTGACTGAAGTGAAAATATCAAGCCCAAGTAACCAAAGGCGTCATAAAATGCTACCTCCTCCAGTTAAACTGAACAGTCATATTATCAGTAGAACTATTAATTCAGATGAAAGTGATGAGGAAATGGACTTAACTCAAATTAGGAAGGTACCTGTTCATAATCATGATGAAAATCAGGAAGAAACAGGAATGGATTTGACAGAGGTCCATAAGAATATTTTGAACACTGCTGATGGAAAGATAAATATTAGTCATGAAGCAGAAGATACAGGAATGGATTTTACACAAATACATAACAACAATAACCCAGACAAGTTTATTGAAGATAATGGAATGGATTTTACTCAAATACACAATAGTGCTATGACCAACGCTGAAAATTCCTTGAGAACTGAGATGGAATTGACAAAGATACAGCCCCATATGAAAACTATTGAGACCATTAATTCTCAAAGCAATGCAACTGATGATACTATGGACCTTACAAATGTAATTTCTCAACCAACAAACCGCACCACAAACATCGATTCTAAAAGAACTAGAGTGACATATGATAATGCAGAATTACAGTCGAAAAATAAGATCTCACGTACACTAAGTACTACAATTTCAGAGGCTGAGAGGATGTCCCCAATTAAATTAGATGAACTTGACAATCTTGAAATAGATCATGATTCGAAGATATATTCCTTAGACAAGTTTTTGAACGATATACAGTCTAATTTCTTGCAAGAAATTGAAGTTTTGAAGGTGTCTCCTAAACCAACTCCAATTTCATTGAAAGAGCAAGTTAGTATTGACAATAACAAACTTCATTCTCTTACCTCATTGTACTCTGACATCCCTTGGTTACAAATGGTTACATTTATGTCTAAAGAATTGATAATGATGAATGATAAATCTCAACATGTCTTTGATGACTTACAAAAACAAATTGTAACATCCAATTCGCCACCTGCATTATTTAAACAATATTATAATTCTAACAATATTGGAAAAAAGACTATTAATGAACAGTTGAATATTGTTAAACTATATTCCTTTTTAGAAGCCAAGAAAACCTGGTATAAATGGCAATTATCGAATTTAGAGAATGTTAAAGTTATTTTAAATGAGAACTTGGCCACGTTACATGAAAGAAAGTCTAATATCGATAAAAAATTGAAGCAACAAGAAGATTTGAATAAGAAAGTCAAAGCATTGAAAGAATCTATTAAGCAAGACATCCTCACATTTAGAAATAGTGTTAATGTAAATTTAAAAGAGGCTTCTTTGGATAATAAAATTAAATTGGCCAAATTGAAGAGATACTTGGAGATTCAAAAGACAAACATTAAAGAGTTACCTTCTTTGAAGAAAAATAGAGATCAATTGATTAAGAACGTTTCAAACGTGAAAAGAACAGTAACCAATTTACAAAACTTAAATCAAGATGTGGCTGTAAACCTTCTCAAGAAAGACAAAACATTACATGCTATTATTAAAAATAAATTGAAAAGTTTAGAAAGCATTACAGGAATCTATTTTACTTGTTTCTCGAATGACATAATCAAACTTCAAATACCAATCTTAGCAACCAAATTAACGTTTGAAATTCATCTTAATGAGACGTGTGGAGATTTTATAATTCGTACCTTGAGCACTGTCAATGATACATTTGCAAATTTAATATTTGCTGACTATTTTAAGAACAATTACAACCCAAAGACACCAATTATAGAAGTCATGAATGTGTTATTAACCGGTATTAGGAATATTTTACCAGTAATAAGACAGTTCAAATTAATACAGAGAATATTTGTCACACATATTAGACAAGCAACAGATAGCGAAAATGAATACTTCATAGAATTGAAACAACAAGATTTTACTACAGGAGAATTAGTCATGTACCACATTCCATTATTATCATTCAAATCCTTTGTGGATGGTTCTGATGACAATTTAGTAGTAAATGCTTCGATAATCAACGGATCAACAGTGTGTGATAGAAGTAAGTTGGAAACATTATTTATTTCCAAGACAAGACACATTATTCCACTTTTCAACAAAAAACACGTCACAGTCACTGAAGTAATCTCAAAATTGTCTCAACCACATTAATCACCATTCGATACTTCCATACTTTTTATGTACTCATCCATATATTCTTATGCACCTCATTTAATAAACCCTACTGTGACAGCAGCTTTATAACAACTTTTCTATTCTCAAAAATTGAAAAATTTATTTCAAATTTTAAAGAAAATAAACAAGATGGGAATGATAAATGATACACTTTCCTCATTGAATACAAATCAATTATAAGCAGTCACTAGCTTCTGATTATCATAACAACACGGCAATTAACTGGGCACATTGCTTGTATAAAATAGACCTATCGATCAAATGTTTAACTCAAAGCCCAACACTTCCACATTGTTTGGAAACAGTACTTCAACACCAACATCTACTCCAGGTCCAGCACAACCAGGCGCAAATAATCCATTGTTCTCTCAAAAGCCTAATGGGATATTCAATAATGTAAATAATGCAAACTCAATTGGAACATCTACTCCAAGTCCGACCAATGGTTTGTTTGGTAACAAGTTAGCTAACACTTCAGCACCAACCACAACTGGTGGATTATTCGGTAATAGCAACACACAACAAACTAAATCAGGTGGATTATTTGGTAACACAGCTACTAACAACACAGCTGCACCATCTGGAAGACTGTTTGGCAATTCTGCCACCGCAAATACAGCTCCATCTACAGGAATATTTGGGAACGCTGCCTCAAACAATCAAACTTCAGGTGGACTGTTTGGAGCTAGACCAGCTGCTCCAGCTACAGGTGGATTGTTTGGTAATTCTTCTACTACTGCTACTACATTAGGTTCCAGTACTGGTACATCTCTATTCGGGAACTCTGCTACCAATGGTTTCAATAACAACAATAGTAATACCACTGGTGGTCTTTTTGGTAATAAACCAGCGATTGGAGGTGGTATGTTTAACACAAGTTCTCAACCTGCTGTCGCTCAACCACAATCTAATCCATACGGTTTGAATATTGGTAATCCAACCACAGGCGTGTCTAGCATGCCAGCACCAATTATTGAAACTTTAAAAAAGGGCACAACTAGTGATTTCAAGACGGCAACCACTCATAAACCACCTGCTCCAAAGAGATCATTTTCTATATCTTCTAATGTTCCAGCTCCAGTTACCAATGTTCCACACTCTAACTTATTCCATAAACTAAACTTTAGATTAAATTCTGTTAAGAATATTGCTTCCACAAAAGGTATATTTTCACCATCCTGGAACTCGCATGATTACTTGAAATCTAATGATTTATCGAATCAAAGAAACACATCTGTTAAAGATTTGGCCACATTTGCAAATGGGACTGGTAACGTTCAAGAATTACGTAGACTAAAGATAGATACTGCCAGAAGCGCAGCAAAGAAAATGAAATTGTTAACAGGAACCCCAGTAGTCACTAAGTTAAATAGTGAAGAAAAAGAAGAAAGCATAGATACCGACGTTCTCAAAAATAATGAAACAAATGTCGAGACAGACGAAAGTAAAGAAACTTCAAATGACATTGTTTCAGATAGTAAAGAAATTTCTGAAAACAACAAGGAAAAATTAAACCATACCGTCGATTCTGAAAAACTGCAAGACACAGATTATTGGTGTTCACCCTCCATTGAATCTCTCTCTAAATTAACCAAAACTCAATTGAAAACCATTCCAAATTTTATTATTGGTAGAAAGGGATTTGGTAATATATCATTCAATTATGATGTTGACTTATCTGAATTTACTCCTAATTTGAGGGATGAGTTATTTGGTAAAACAGTTTCTTTTTACTCTACTAAGACTGTAGAAGTTTATCCCGATCACAATAACAAGCCAGTTGTTGGTGCAGGGCTAAATGTTCCAGCAACCATTTCTTTGGAAAAAGTTTACCCAATTGACAAGAAAACTAAAAAACCAATCACAGATGCTTCTAAGACTGATGAAATGCAAGTGTTGATCAGAAAATTAAAGAGTATGAGAGACATGGAATTTATTTCATATAATCCATTTGGTGGTATTTGGACATTTAAGGTCAACCACTTCAGTATTTGGGGTTTAGTTAATGAAGAAGCTGTTGAAGTCGACGAGGACGAAGTAAACTCATATAAGCATTCAGAAGATCCTCTTTACGGTGGAACTAAGGCATCAGACAACAGACAATTAATTTCTACAAATCCGGAAAACATGTCAAGTGAAGATTATAATATGAATGAATCTGGTGCTAGTTTAAACGATGGTATTATCGAAGAGAAACAATATGAGCCAGATGTAATGGAACAAGATTTTGATGCATTACAAGTTACACCAAATTTAAATATCTCTAGTGATTGGATAAATCAATTGAAATTAGCTGGTTCTGATGAGCATACCATTTTTGTCACTGAAAACCACCTAAAAACTATTCCAGCCAGAATTACAGATGTGTTTAACACATTCGATAGATATCATCAAGCTGACAAACATATTACTAAGAGCTTGAAGTTAAAACCAAATGCTAATTTTGCCACTGTTTTATACAACAATAATGTTCTCGTGAAAAATCTATCGTCCTCATCTAGTGTTTCAGTTTATACTCCAAGATCAGAACTAGGTGACAAATTTAATATCCAAAAGGAATTATTTCAAAAACATATTTTGGGCTCTGTCATTGAAAAGAGAAAAGGTTTAAATTTACCAAAAGTAACCAAATTTAATTTAAGGTTCCAAGATATTTTGCAAGTCATTCCTCCAACCGATACATTACTTGATATTTGGAAACTATGTTCCTTACTGTTCGATGATATTGAACTACTTTACGAAGTTGAAAACCACTCTGTTAAGAACACATTATTAAAACAGGCAAGATATGAAAATTTATGCTCGTGGTTAAAAAATAATATGGAAAAGAATTTAAATACTAAGAAAATCGACACAACAGATCCATTGGACTCTATCTTTGTTGCGCTAATGAAAAATGATGTCATTGATGCTGCTAAATTGGCTATTACATCCAACAATAAGCATTTGGCTGTTTTAATTTCTTACTTTGGTTCTAATGATCCTAGAATTCGTGAATTATCAGATTTTCAATTATCCAAATGGAGATCAAACGGGCAATCTGTCAATCCAAAGATTGAAAGGATTTACCAATTATTGTCTGGTGAATTATTCAATGATGAAAACCAAGTTACGGACTTGATTGCTCAATATGGTTGGTTGAGTGTCTTCTCCTTAGCTATATTTTATGGCCAAATTGATGAAATGTCTTTGGAAGAAATGATTGAAAATCAATTATTTGCTATTGAAAGATCTGATGATTTATTAGTGTCTGGTATTTTTGAAATTTACAGTAAAGAAGGTAATGTTGATTCTTTATTAAAGAGAAATTCAGTCAAATCTGCTAACAATAATATTAATATTCAATTCCTTTGGTATTTGACCCAAATTTTGGTTTTTAAGAGTCACCGTCACATTTCTGAATCTTTGAAAGATCAAATTACATCTCAATATATTGATCAATTGAAATTGTTAGGATCTTCTTTAGAATCATTATATGTTGCATTATTTATCAATGATGATCAAACTGCTAAATTAACCATTGAAACCATTTTAGATCGAATAATACCAACTGTTTGGGATGACCACGGTGATAGAAATACTATTCTAGAAAAGTTACATTTACCCAAAGAAAATGTGTATGGATCTTTAGCATTGAAAGAAAAATATGTTGGTAATTATATCAAGGAGACAGAATTTTTAATTTCTGGTGAATTATTTGAAAAAGCTGCCGAGTTAATCTGCAAAGAAGTTGGTCCTAAATTAGTTTTAAGTTATAATCAAGGTGAAAATGTGCAGTATTTGAGTATCCTGAATGAGTTTATCAAAAGAATACCACAATCTAAATGTCCAGCATTCTCTAAGGAACTATCTCTATTCTCTGAATTTGTCAAGCTTGTATCTGCTCTAGAGGGTAAGAAATTAAATAAAGAAGAGATTTTATCATTAGAGGAAAACGTCAAGGTATATTATGAAAACAACAAACATTATAAAATAATTCCTGCATGCTGTAACATTATCAGCAAAAGAATAGAATATGTTAAGACTAAATAAATAAATAAATAATCTTTATAGATGAACTAACAATAATAATATAATAATGTATCATGAATTTAAGAAGAAACCATAACAAAAAGGTCATAAACAGTATACTAGATTAAAATTTATTTAACTTTGAATATGTTGTATGAGGTTATTATATTTACGATACTGTGGATATATTCCACAAATTAAACTTTTATTAGAATATTAGAGTAATAATTGGAGCTGTGGATTCGTTGACAGGTGTTGTTCCAATAGCTTGAAACAGACACAATAAGTGAAAATATGAACTACTTTTGAATATGGTAAATATGACCTTACAAGTCACCAACAGCGTCTCTTAAAGCTTCCACAACATTAAGTACGGCCAAAGAGGCAGGACTTTCTGGATATGTATCTAAGAAACTTTCACCAAAGTCAGCACACTTCCCAATTCTAGGATCTAATGGAACAGAACCTAAGAAGTTAATATTCAACTCTTTACAAAGAGCTTCACCACCACCTGTAGTAGGCTTGAAAATTTGAGATTCACCTTTACAATTTGGACAAACAAATCCACTCATATTTTCAACTAGCCCTAAGATATTTATACCAGCTTTCTTACAGAAATCAATCTCCTTTCTAACATCTAATAAAGCGACTTCTTGTGGGGTAGTAACAATAAGTGCACCATCGATACCTGATTCTTGCATAAACTTATTGATAGAGATATGTTCATCAGAAGTACCCGGTGGGGTGTCGATAACTAAGTAATCCAAATTATCCCATTCAACATCCTTTAAGAACTTTTTGATCAGTTGATTTTTCTTGTTACCCCTCCAGATAACAGCAGAGTCATCCTCTGGTAACATAAATTGGATAGACATGGCAGCTAAGTTATCAGCCACGTAGACCGGAGTCCACCCAGAATTAGATTCATGAACAAATTCATCATTACAACCCAGCATATGTGGTAAGGATGGACCACAAATATCTAAATCCATAGCACCCACTTGCAGATCTTCATCAGCAGATAAAGCCCAACTTAACATAGTGGTGAAAGTAGATTTACCCACACCACCTTTCCCAGATAAGACCAAGATCTTATGGTCAATACCGGCTAAATTTTCTGTGATTAATGGGATATCTGGATCAGGACCCTTTGGTAAACTTTCACAAATTTCTTTGTTAGAACACCCGTTACAAGCATCTGCTTTACCAGCCATCTCAGATTCTGGACCTGGACAATGTTCTGGTTCTGGTTCTTTCAAAGTATATTCTGGAGGTAAGATTTGTTCATCTGCCTGTTGTGGCACTGGTGTTATCACTTCAGTAGTCATGTTTGTCTTAGTTGTGTATATTTTCTGTTGTTTTAACTACTTTATAACTAGAGTAGCCTGCTTACTTGTTGTATTCTAAGATGATTAAAGTTCTTTGATTCATTACTCATCGGATTTCTTATATATATTTCAAGTATTTTTTTTAATATTAAAGATCAATTAATAATCACTTTAGAGATTTCACTTTAAAGGAAACTGTGGACATCACAAGGACAATAGAAACCAAGCTAGCCAATCTTCAGACGATAAATGGTAAATTCGTGTAATTTATTATTTATGAATTGAGTGTGTAATTGTTGAAATATCTTATGAACTTCACATTCAGCAGTTGTATAGAGATTGCAAAAGGAGAGTTAGATGGAGGCGATGGCAATGAGTTTGGCTTATGTGAGAGTGAGATTATTTTGCATGGAGAGGAGAAGCTAGGTGACAGTTGGTTACTGGGGTTAGATCTAGACCAGCTGAATAAATTGGAAATAACAGTGCTGAAAGTAAGTGATGGTTCAGACATTTGGGAAACCAAGGGTATCACTATCGAATCACAACAGGTATTCACGTCCGTATTAATCCCATTCAAGACAGAAGTTAAAAGCATGGCTTCAAAACATTGGTTTGAAGAATTTGGAATGGGGGAGGCTGAATTCTATCAACTTTGTATATGGTATGAATTAATAAAGCTACTTTCTGGGGGTCGTATTCGCTGTTCTGAATGTGAGAATGTCATCGATTTTACCAAATTTATATGCCATTCATCTGAAAAATATTCCACCAAGCAATTGAATTTTGTTATGGAATTACGCTCGGGGACTATTGTTAGAAAATTATCTCAGTTTACTCTTGAGATGGTCCAAACGGGGGAAATTGATTTATTTCTTTTATCATCCAGAATGTTTGAATCACAACTAAAGTCGAATGATATTGTTTATGATTTCATGCAGAAAACCAAGAAGCAAACTGATCAAATTGACACGTTTGTTGCTGAAAAGAAAGCTTTAGATATTATTTTAAAGGATCGAGACGCCAAGACAAAGGATATAATGGTTAATCTTTTAAATGAGAAAAAGAAGAAAATAGTAGAGTTAGAGACTCGGTTAAATGATTTTGAACATAAAGTTTCAGATTCAGAGATTATTAATAAACACATAACAGAGGCAGTGTCAGAATTGAACTCACCTGGTAAAAGGAAACGAAAATTTGGTACTGAATTTAAATCCCCAACTTCTTCAACCAGAAAAAGAAGATCCATTATGGGTGATTTCCATAGCTCAAATTTGATACCTAAGGAAGTGGAGAAAGAAATAGATGACAATTTTAATGATTTCGATGATAATAGATACATGGGCATTAACAGAAGATTGAACCTTAATAAGTTCGACCCAAGAACATCTCAAGACATGGAAGAAAATACTCCGGCATTTAAAAGAGAGGAAGAAGAACTAAAGAAAGAAGAAATAGACAAGGCCCTACTTGAAGTGGTTAAGAAGGGTGAATCTAATAAATTATTTGATGATTTTATAGATAAGGATGAAAACGACAGAAATTCTGCACTAGAAACGACTAATCAAATTGAAGATGTATTAAAGGAAGATAAAATTAACGAAGATGAAAGTTCAACAGAGGAAGAAACAGATGCTGGGTCTACCGCGGACACAGATGCAGAAAATGACACAGAATATAGCGTGTAATATATACGTTGCATAAATAGCTTTAATATTTATAATATAAATTTTATGTGATAATGGCATTAATCAATAATACAATTCAAACTATAATAAGTTTACTTTATTAGAAGGAGAAATATGTATATAGGTAAATACACAAATTTATAAAATAGTATTAGCAATAAAGATAACTCTTCATCTGTACTAAAAAGAAAGAAATAAAAATTGTAGTAGAGTTAAAAGGAAAAGATACATATCAAACGTATCACGTAGAAAGAATTTGAAAATTTAAAAGGTAGACTTCAAAAAAAAACATTGGAAGCTATTGAAATAAAAACAAAATTAACTTAAAGGTATTACTAAAATGAGATTAGTAAATTGGTTGACCCCAAGCTAATTTAATCCAGTGCCAAGCATCAGCATCGGCGTCAGCATCGGCAATAGCATCTCTTTTGTAGATTGGTTGACCCCAGGCCAACTTAATCCAATGCCAAGCATCAGCATCGGCGTCAGCATCGGCAATAGCATCTCTTTTGTAAATTGGTTGACCCCAGGCCAACTTTATCCAATGCCAAGCATCAGCTTCGGCGTCAGCATTAGCATCTCTCTTGGATAAATTGGTAGTACCATCTTCGTTAGTTCCTAAGGCTTGGTCTAAGATAGTGGTGTTTAAGAATAAAATACCACTGTCAGTAGCATTAGCGAATGGTAAAACAGCAATATCCTTGGCACCATCTAAGTCTAAGTAGTTAATGATGGCTTCAGCTGGAACATCAAGAGTATCATTAGTTTCTGGTTGTTCAACTGGGGCAGCAAAAACGGTGGTAAATAAAGCAGCGGCGGAAGCAAAAGTAGAGAACTTCATTATTGTTATTAGTTGGATTAGTTAAATGTATTTGATAGTGTCAGAAGGAGAGTTGTTGTATGAAGTAGTAATACTATTTCTTATTATGATTGTTTTTGATGGTTTTTTATTCATAATATAAAATAGAGAAGAGTAATTGGAATATAATTTAAGTTGTGGAATATACTGTCCTTATTTATACGTTTGTTAGAACACATTTTATCAATGTTAAAGCTATTTTTAAGGCATAGATCAGTACAGTAATGTGAAGCTTAACCATACTGAAACTTATGTTTCAAATCAATCATCAAAACTAGTAAACAAAATGAAACCGGTAATAAAATTCTATAGTACTAGTTTTACTATCAATTAAGAATACTAATAAGGTAAAAACTGACTGAAAGCGGTAATGTTATTGGTTTTGAATTGATTTCATTAGTCGCTATAAAGAGTAATTTTATTTCATTCCACAGCTTTACTACTAATAAAACTATTTCTCTGACAACAATATACTTGAGAAACAATGGCACAATGTAACTCAATGGAGTTGTGAGATCTTTTACTCTATAATGTAATTTGCACTTTAATTTTTAAAAAGTTTCCTAATTGAGCGACTAATGGACTTTATCTGAACCATTAATGTTAGCCGCCTCAAAGAGCAAACAAAGAAAAAGAAAAATTAAAGAAGACTGATCTAGTAACAAACAATACATGAAAAATATTAAACTAGGTAGATGACCGTGAGGTTAAACCTCGACTTATAAGCTGCAGAAAGTGTCGAGTAGAGGTTTGAGTAAAGTTGGAATCCTACGCTCAGTAGCAAATATAGTACCACTCAGCATATTTTGACAGACACTTGGTATAAACCGTTCGAGGTTGCCAAATCTAGCACAATTTTTTTATGTTAAATTGCTAAAGTTATTGTTATTTCTAAATGAGAAAGTTATTTGATTATAAATTATTATTATTAATACTATTAATATTGGTATGACTGCTAAATTACAGTAAAGATATGAAATGGATATTATAGAAAACATAGAGAGAAAAAATATGGTAACATTTGGTAATCCGATCATGGAAAGCAATGCTATGGTTCATATTGACTTTAAAACTTAAAAAGTAGTACCCTCCTTTGGTTGTATTAACTTCTTGTTGGCTGAAGTAGCCATTTCTTTTCTCAAATCCAATAAAACAGTTTGCATGGTATAGGATCTCTTCCAATCGCGTAAAGTATGGAACGCCTTTACTTTAACTTCCCCATTCTTATCATCAACACATGGTAAATTGACTTTAGAGATAAATTTAACTTTTGGTGGTTCATCTGGGTAGTTTGGACCACATTCAATGGCAAGAGAATAAATTCTATTTTCATGATTACTATGTGGGGGGCCTAAGATGGTACCATTCCAATTTGTCATGGTAATATCATCACTATCTGCTAAACCGTAACTACAGGATTCGGGACCAAATCCCTTTTCACCCTTTTCTAATTCTTCTAATAATCTAAAACTTCTTGGTCTATTTAATTAAATTTTATTGATGCTATAATATAGCTTGAAATTATTGTACTCCATTCGAGTGTCATACGACTATGGGGATATTCAAGTATATATATTTTGGATTGGCTTGTTAGTAACAAAAATTCGACAAAAATTTGCTTACAGATAATTATACATACACCTTGGACATTATTCCTTTTTTTATTAAGCTTCAATCTCTTGATTGTGGTTTCTTTTAATCAAATTTTAAACGTTCATCTTTAATGTTAAATGGGATCAAAATTGGCTGTTGTCTCTTTTAGTTTTAATTTGTTTTATTTTTTCAAGAACTGAAATTCGATTAAATCTTGAATCCGATGGTTTGAAAAAGGTTATAGTGATTAGACTTATTTATGGATAAGATGAGAGCTAAGAAGGTAGAATTGAGTTTTCTTTGAGTTTTTGTCATAATTAAATTTATTTTAAAGATTGTTTCTTTAGTTTTACTTTTCAGTACCGCTTAAAAATGAGTGATTCAGAAAATGATGATAGAGAGACTGATACAGGTAGATCATCTCCCTTTGTGGATACTCCATCCAACGGCATAGACGAGCATGATGTATCTCTGGCGAATTTACAAAATAATACTGATCCTGGTATTAGTCTAGATAAGGGTAAAATGAACTCTTTGGAATATAAGTTGGAAACTCAAAAGAACAAATTTGAATTGGAACTGTTACAATGGCAAAGAAAATATAGTGATCTAGAAAAGAAACATAATACCATCATAAAAGAGCTCGACTTGTCACATATCAAGTTTCAAGACATTAAAGATGAAGAAGCAAAATTACTAGAAGAGGTAGATAGTTGGCAAAAGAAATATAAGCAATTAGATAATAAGCTTGGCGCTACAGTAAATCAATTAACATCTGATTTACAAGAAAAGGAAAGATTCCTGACAGAGAGAGAATTGATTAACAGTGATGAAATGATTAAGTTACAGAGTGATGTTGAGAATTATAAGATTACTATAGATAATTTAAAATCGTCTCTTGAAAAATATGAAGGAACCATTCTAGACCAAGCAAAGGAAATTGTAACGTTATCCAAGAATAATGATGTTAAAGATGATGAAATTGCAAGGCTGAAACAACGAACAATAACATTTTCTCAACACGAAAATAATACTACTAATCAAGAATTTACGAAAACAAGTCCAACCGACGAATTAACTACTGTGAATAGGTTATTTCAAGACCAAATAAAATATACCACTGAACTAGAAGAAACAAACTTGAAGCAAGCCGAAAGGATTAAATTATTAGAAGAAAAATCCGGTATGCAAACTTACTGGAAAACGGAGGTTGAATCATTACAAAATAAGATTCGAGAACTTGAGAGTTTGGAAAAGGACTATCAGAACTCTCAATTGGAATTGATTGAATTAAAATCAAAAATAGCTGAATGGGAGTTCTATAACGACCAAGATGGAGATAATAACAACAATGAAGGCAAAAATGTTAATGAAGACATAACAAAAAAAAATCCAACTGAAACTATACGTAAATTAAAATTAACAAAAAGAGAGAATGATCAGCTAGTTGAGGAGAACACTAAGTTGACCTCCAGTAATACTAATCTGAAAATACTGAATGAAGAGTTAGCTATGGAAAGAAGCCAGTTACTTGATTTGAATAAGAATTATGAAAGCAATATTATAAATTTGAAGAGATTAAACCATGAATATGAAGAACAGAAGATTTTAATCTCTGAAGAATGCAAATTACTGAGGAATCAACTCAATGATTATACAAATTCTGGTGAAACAGATACTGGAAAAGATGGTAAAAAAGAAAGTATTCCCAAAGAAAACAACAAGCAATCCATCCAGGTGGGTTTAGAAAATTTGGTTGATGATTATAAAAACAAAACAGATGATCTGACTAATGAATTAAAGAAATTGAATCAACAGATGTTAGCCACAACAGAGGAGGAACAAAATCAAAATAAGAAAAAACGAAAACTTGCAGATTCTTCTCAGTCTAATAGTCTTACCTATTACTCTCAAAGGATAAATGAATTACAATTAGAGAATGCTAAGTTAAAGAGAGACCTTGGCAAATATCAAAATTTGAATAAGCTTCTTGACGAAAAATTGAAGAGATTAATAATGCTAAAAGAAAAGAAAATAAGAATATTACAATTGAGGGATAATCCTTTGGCACAAGATCAACTTGTCAAGAGAGAACAACTGGATTTACTGAGGCAAGAAAATGAGGATTTATTAAAAACTTTGCACACATCCGTAACAGATATCAAAACAGTACCATTATCTGTTATTAAGACGATGGAGTTTGATTTAAAGCAAGGAGAGAAGGAACTATACAAATCAAATAAAAGGTTCACGAGACTGAAGGAGATATTTAACAAGAAATCACTAGAGTTTATTGAAGTGGTTAATTCTATTCTTGGTTTCAAACTGGAATTTCAACAAAATAATAAAGTTAAAATATATTCCTGTTTCAGACCTGATAAGTATTTAATTGTCGATTTGATCAATAATACCTTAATTTCTAATTTGAATCTAGACAATTGGGATGAACTGTTAACTATTTGGATAGAACAAAAAGAACAAATTCCATGTTTCCTTGCTACCATTACTTTACAATTGTGGCAGAACAGTCATGAGTAAAAAATTTAAATAATGCACATATACTTTTACTATCGTATCACATAATTATGTATTAATAATACTTAATATTCAAATATTTTTGTCGGTATTCTAATTGTTATTTAGACACAATATTACTTTGGGCCTATTAATTTTTTGTTCCAAATTGAATACTTTTATAAGTATTGCTTTGATTTGAGGTTTAAGACTCTATGACTACCTTGTTACGATAACCAAGAATTAAAAGTACTTTATTCTTCAACTTCAAGTTTCCCATGGTTAAAACTCGTTATTCATAAATCTTATGGTAGTTAAAAATATTTTTTTATTTCAATTCTTGAGATTGAGTCTGTTTCTTTCATATATAAAATATATTAAGTTATTGTAAGCTTTTTTTTCAATACCTTAAGAAGAAAATGTTTGAAGTAAATAGATCTAAGGAGGAACCAAATCCAGATCTCATCACCATATATTACAATTGAGATGTCTGAGAAACCGCCAAAACCGACTAATGAACACGTACTAACTATTCCAGTAAATACATTTTACTACACATCCCTCATAATAGGCATTTTAGGTGGATCTTTTTTGGGTTATCATCGATATTTGAAACAATGCCAAGGAGTAAGAGACATTCCAAATGAATGGTTCAAGAAGAAATGGTTATATGGGAAAGTCACAGCTGTAGGTGATGGTGATAACTTCCATTTTTATCATTTACCAGGTGGTCTTCGAGGTGGATGGGGCTGGATTAGGCCTATCCCTCAGTTAGAACGAACGACAACCACATCTGTGAATTCAGTTAAACAAAGACCATCTGTAAAACCTTTTAACTTGCATTTCTTTTCTCCATCCCATAAGAGTAAGGTTAAATCAAGATCAAGATACTATATGGACATGAATCCCAAGTACAAAGGTAAAAGAAACTTGCCCACTATTTCTATCAGAATTTCTGGTATTGATGCGCCAGAAAGAGCCCATTTTGGGAATAAAGCACAACCATTCAGTGATGAGGCACTGAATTGGCTAAGGTGTCAAATTTTAGGGAAGAGAGTGTATATTAAACCTTTGAGTATCGATCAATATAGTCGTTGTGTTGCCAGAGCAATGTATTGGTCTTGGTTTGGAGGTTGGAAAGATATTGGACTACATATGATTAAAGAGGGCCTTGCTGTCGTATATGAAGGGAAGACAGGAGCTGAGTTTGATGGGAGAGAGAAGATTTACAGGTTTAATGAGTATCTTGCTAGGTCCAGAAAGAAGGGACTTTGGATCCAAAAGAAAGTAGAAACCCCTGGAGAATACAAGAAAAAACTCTGATATTTCCACTCCGACATTATCGTAACCAGATCATAATCATTGCATGAGATCTGTTTATGTAGATATATTACTAGCTTTATATATTACGTGCATATATTCTTTCAACATTTCAAGATGATAAACTGAAAAATAATTATAGAAAGAACAGGAATTGTAAATAAACAGTTCTTAAGGTAAGAAAGACAACTTTTAACGTGCTCCTGTCCTTGATCACCGAACTAAGAGACATTATACAAATACAATTTTGGTATTTGAACTCCAGAAGCCATAATTCCAGATTTCTCTCAAGAAATAAATAACCACGTTTCCATATGATGTTCTGGTCGACAAAGACTGGTATTTCCAACAAATACTCTTTCTCTTCCTCTCCAACGTTTACATCTGAACCATGGAGTGTGTTTACGGGGAGAGCCAAGTCATCTTCCACAGGTCCGTCCAATGGTAATACCAGAGTGTCCATTTTTGTTTTTGATAAGAAACAGTTTGAACACTACTTATCAAAATATGGTATTATTAAATCCAAATCATCATCCAGGGATAAACAATTGATCCAAGAAGGTTATGAAATCTTAAGGAACCAAGTGAATAATCTAGCTAAATTGAAACATCCAAATATTTTAACTTTGATTGAACCATTAGAGGAACATAGTAAAAACTTTATGTTTGTCACTGAATATGTCACTGGGACTTTAGAGAGTACTTTCAAAGGTTTTGACGATGAACAAGATTTTTTAAAAGGTAATATTAAAAATGATATCATTACCCAAAGAGGGATTCAACAGCTAGTAACTGGGTTAGATTTTATTCATAATCGTGCCAATTTTGTTCATTTAGATATCCAACCAAGCTCTATTTTCATTAATGATAATTCAGATTGGAAAATCTCTGGATTAGGTCATATTATGAAATTAACACAAGGCACTAATTCTTCTGATTTTCTATTCCCACAATATGATCCAAGAATACCGCAGTTTTACACTTTCAATCTAGATTATACTGCTCCTGAATTAGTTTTTGAAAACACACTGAGTTATAAGAATGACTATTTCTCGTTAGGTCTACTTATCAATTTTCTGTATACTGGCACTTCGTTAATTAAAGCAGATAGTTCTTTAAGTGACTATAAGAGTGAATATGGTAAATTTGAAAGGAAACTAAGCAGTCTTTCCTGGGATAGTATTTTCATCAAATTACCGGTTAAATTAAGATTATGCATTCCTAACTTAATGAACAGAGATATTTATTCTCGTTATGATAATATTACCGAGTTTCTAGATAGCGAGTTCTTTCAAGATCCACTAATTAAGACTTTGAATTTCTTAGACGATTTACCAACAAAATCCAGTGAGGAGAGAACTGTCTTCTTAGATGGTCTTGTTGAACTGTTACCACAATATCCCTCCACATTACTACAAAGAAAGTTTCTACCAATATTAGTGGATTTACTATCCCAATTGTCAAGTGAAAAAATGATTGATTCACATAGTGTATCCAGAGATTTAGAGATTATCATTAAAATTGGTTCCACAGTCTCCCAATTAACTTTTTTAGAAAAAGTTTTTCCTGTTATTACTAACCCAAATGTGTTTCCTACTCTTTTGACAAATGCCACCATGACCTTTATAGAAAATTTATCAGCCTTAAAAGAAAAGATTAAGCTAGATTCATTTATTGAGAAAATTCTAAATCCATTGTTACAATACGTGTTAGATAAATGTAATAATGAAAACGCTGTTGTTTTACAAGAAAAATTGTTAGATCAAATGGCCTTAATTTTGGATTGTTACGACTTCCCATCTATCAAAAACGAAATCTTACCAATCTTGTGTAATTTGTTTACTAAGACTACCAGTTTAACAATTAAGATAATTTGTATGACCTGTTTTGAGAGTCTTATTGATAAAAAGGCGATAGATTCCTACACTTGTACTGAAACCATTTTACCTCTATTTAAGTTAATGAAAACAAGAGATTCAAGAATTCTTTTGAAATCTTTATCTTTATTTTCTAAGATACCGACATTGATTACCGATGAAGTGGTTCTCGTGGAAAATTTATTACCTTTACTATGGAATTATTCAATGGCTTCCACACTGAAGAGATACCAATATAGTGAATTTGTTAAGGTTATTAATAATTTGACCAGAGACATTCAAAAAAGACATATTGAGAAATTAGATAACAGCAAAGATTCTCATGAAGATATTAATAGTTTTAACAAGATTATTGATACTAAGACAAGTTCACCAAGACCTGCTGATTTGGATAACCAAGCAAGTAAAAATGTCAGTGTTCCGATTATTCAACCAGTAAAAAAGACCTCTACTGCTACTATGAGCCCAGCACGAAATAATGTTGAATCAACCAGTAACAAAGCACCATCCCTTCTTTCACCAAAACAAGTGCACGATTTAAGAGCAAAGCAGCCGCCATTGAAACCATATAGAGATGTATCCAATCCACCTAAATCGAATGTTCCTCCTCCTTCATTAGGATCATCAATAATGTTACCTTCAAATTCTCAAATAAATAATAACACACTTTTTACAAACACTACGAAGAATTCAACTCCTGTTTTGAGTAGTACTGCAACCATGAAGAATTCATCTTTGAACACTCACTTCTCGGATAATATCATGACACCAAGTACCCCATCAACTAATCTAACAAATCAACCATCAAACAATGCTATACTGACGCGAAACAATAACCAAAATAGAACTAATATGGGCACAAATTTACCACCTGGATTTTCTGTCTCTTTACAACCAGCGAAGAAGAATTCTTCTGAGCCATCTACTTTTTCTAATAACAATTCTGGTTCACTTATATAGATTAAATATCGTTGTGTCTATCATTTTGTATAATATTTTTATTTAACGGTGATTTACAAAATATAACATCCAGATTTAAAGAATAAACGAAGTTGTTAAAATTGCACCCGTATTGCATATTACATCTTTATCATAGTATTTAGTGATTTCCTTTGAATTTGACCTTTTAAGTCGCTATAATTACTGTATATAATCTGCACTCCATTTGAAATTTTTTTTTATCTGTTATTTGAGATCTGACTTCGAGATGGCTTTAAGATAGTCACCTTCTATCAAAATACTATTACAAAGAGAGGTAAGAGATGAACTTCAAGGTAGGAATTCGTCAAACTAGGAAAAATATATTGTTGACAGGTACAATTGTCCTTATAACTGCTCTATTTTCTACATTATTAATCAATTGGCACTTCACCAGCAAAACTGCTTGCATCCGCTTTCAAAATGGACACATTATACCTTCATACTCAGAAACTGATGCATACATAGATATTAACTGGAAAAACTTTCTAAACCAAACTGTACCCATTGATCTGGGGAACAGTACGATGGTTTTTAATTCAATATTTGCAGCATTGAAACAATCTGCATCCGATATCCATCCCTTGGGTCTCACGTATTTCCCTGCTACGGTAAGAAAGGGCACTTTGTTATATCATACTACTCCTAAAAGTGAAATACCAGACTCGTTTGAATGGTTAGCCTTGGATCACGAATTTAGTTACTTCTTTGGAGTCAGATTCACTCAATATGGAAGGAATAGCACCGTGATATCTCATAAATACAAGTCTAAGCCCAAAGTGTTAGACAATAGTCCACCACCAAAACGGAAACATGAAGATAGATATCATTTCCTTACGTTTGAAACTTCTAGAGATCTACAGTTAATATATTTGGATGGGGCCTCTGCAGCCAAGACAGAAACTGGTGAGATGGATACACAGAAGCTATTAAATGATATAATTGAGCTTGACATGAGCGATGATGAAAAGAAACAAGCAAGAGAAAAATATCCCATCGAAGAGAGATTATATGCTGACAGAATTTGTCGTTGGGGCAAACCATTAGGTCTTGATGGGTATGTTCGTGTGGAGATTGGGTTTGAAGTTATCTTATGTGATTTCCTGAATGGTAGTGTCGAACTTATCTCAAATATTACCATTCCTAGACCTAATGATATACTAGGAATACCACCCGTAGTGAATAAGACTAAAGAAAATGGATGGTCCATTGCTTCTGACGGATCACTAGTCGAAGAGAACCTAACTTCTGACCAAGTCAGTCTCTTGGATAGAGAGGATTACTGGCAAAGAATTTTCAAACAATATAGTTCAATGGAAGGGTTTGATTGGATTCGTGCTGGTAATATTCATGATAAGGGTGAAAATAGAATCTTCTTGGATTATCATTACATGATAACGGGTATCAATCGTACTGAAATGAATCCCGATCCAAATGGGAGAAGATTACTTAATCAGGAGATGAACAAGACATTACAAAAAGAAATGGTCAATAAATTGGCCACGGTGGTCAAAACATACCAATTTGGTCAAACAAGAAATACTAATTGGCAGTCACACATTGAACAGTTAACGGACAAATTTGCACCTATGCTAAAAATCATACAAAGAATATTAAATAACGATACTGGAAAAGATTTGTCATCAGATGATATTGCGCTTCAAGTTACTAGGTATACTTTCAATTTCATACTTCGTTTTAGAAACATCGACCCCGATGATCAATTAGCATTATTACAAGCGAAAGATCTTGCCATATATCAATATGTTAAACCAATTGGACCTATATCTACTAAGACTGATTTATTCATTTGGTCTGCTATTGTTCGTGTTGTTACAGAGATTATAGATGGACTGTATGCAATTCACACCGATTTATTCCCTATTGTACAGAACAATTTACAATCCACTTTTGATCTCGATAGCTTTACTGAAAGACAAAAATTTGAAAAGGTATTGAAGGCCAAACAACAAATTAATTCACTTGTTTCTCAATTGCATTGGATCCCTCTTGAATATGAATGTGAAAAGAAATGTGAATTTGATGAAGTATGCTATACTCCGTCATGGGGTCCATCTCCTTTATCTTGGAATTCACCTTTGCCAAGGGATAATGGAACAGAACACATAAACTTTGGTGTCCATTACGATCACAAACTCGGACGTATTGTCATTAACAATAAATTAAAATGTATTAATGTAGATTTGATCTTACAAAAATAGCCTCACTAAGTACTTCATATATTCTCGATTTTTTTATAAATTTCTAGTAAGCAGTTCAGCTCTTAACTATTTAATTTCAATCAATCTAACTTATAACCTTTATATCCTTTAGTCCAACTCAATCAACCCTCTCATATTTGCTGTCACTGCTATTTCCCTATACTTAATTACCAAATTTATGTCGCAGCAAAATAAAAGATCACCGAATTTGAAAAGAAAAAAAAAATAAAATAAAACAGTCGAGGGATCTTAAAGGGAACAAATAGTCATAAACAAAGTTTCAATTCAAACAAAGAACTTAACTGCAACACCTCAAGGAAGATCATAGGTGTGTTGAAATAAATACATTTTGAACTCAAAAAAAGAGTATACATACAAGATAATGGATACTTTATTTAATACCAAGAGGGTATCTATCAACGGATATGATTACACAATTTTATTACATAATAAGGAGGTCGAACAAACCAACGAAAACAGTAATGTCTCCTGTGCCTTATTAGCCTTATGTAACGTTTTGTTATTATCTCCAGGTTTAGCTGCAATGGCAAGAAATTTAATAACTTTAACCCAAAATAGACCACGGGTGTCAAAACAAGATATTGTTCAAGTCTTAAGTTATATGGGTGTCCAACAGAATAATACTATTGACATTAACCAATTGTTGCAAACTTTACCAAACTTATGTCACCATATTGATTCAGTTGTGGATCAAGGACAACAATTGGAAATGTTACCAATTGACCCTGAATTCAATGGTTCCTTTGAAGATGGTATGGCCATGTCAATATTCAGATTATACAATGTAGGTTTGGTTCATGGTTGGATTATAAACCCAGAAGCGGACCCGGTGGCATATGAACATGTCTCTCGTTATTCATATGAAAATGCACAAAGAGTGCTTGTTCAATCGTATGACATTAAGAAGAATAATGTTCAAGTGGCAAATGGGGACGCAATTTTACAGGATGCTAACTATTTGAAATCTTTCTTAGCCAGATCAGCTACTCAGTTGACTGATTATGGATTAAGCCATTTGAAAGAAATCATGGTTGAAAAATCTTTTGCTGTGCTATATAGAAATGATCAATATTACACATTACACAAGAACAATGGCGAACTATACATTCTTGTTGTTGATAATCATTATAATGATGCCAATGATATTGTTTGGAAATCTTTAACCTCTGTTAATGGCCACCAAGACGCATTCTACACTGGCTCCTTTATTCAGGCAAGTGTGGGGAGAACTGTCACTCATGCAACCTCATATTCTATGCCAATTGATAATACTGTGTCAAATCCATTCCAAGATAATTCAACTGCACAAAATAGAACAAGCCAACCTGTTGTTCAACAATCTAATAACACACCTGTGGTAGAGAATGAACAACAACAACTAGAAGATGATGAATTATTAGCTAGAAGATTACAAGAACAAGAAGATCAAGAATATGCTGAAGCTGTGAGAAACACTTATGTTGCCGGCGGGCCACAACGTAGACGTACCAATCAACGTTCAAGACAATCCCAATTTGGTAGAAATGATGAACCAGAATATGAATTCGGTGCCAACGATAAAAAGAAAAGTAAAAACAAGTTAAAGAATAAGTTGTTTTCAAGAAAAAATAAATCCAAATCTAAAGGTAAGAAGGATTCTGATTGTATTGTTATGTAAACTTTACAACCTTTACATTCACATTTTTATTTTCTGTTCCTTTCCATCCAATCGAATATTGTCACTATGGAATCCTATTACCAGCTACTCCCTTAATATTTTTATATTAAAATATCGGACTAATTCTCTATACACACTGTAATTCTAGTATCAATACATGCATAGGTGCATTCACATATGTATAAATATACAATAATTAATAATCAAATTTTATGACTCTTTGATTAAAAAACATTTTTATTTTGATCTCTTGTCGTTTGAAGAAAGTACATGTTGGATATAATTTCAGAATAACCATATTGAGAGAAGAAAAATTGAGGGATAATCTAATTTGAATTTTTAGCAATAGAAACTCAGGTATAGTCTTCTCTCAATGCCTTATTTTTATACTTATTAAAGCGATTTGAGCAACATTGGGATGGAATAGAATTTTATAAAAAATTATGCATTTAAACCATAATAGGCATATTTAAAGAGAAGAAAAGTCTGACTATATTTTGAGACACTTTGTGTCTAAATCCTAAACAATTCATAGACTTATAAAGATCAGACAAACTGAATACACCTTTTATCAAATCTCAATATGTCTGACATCCCAGTCGATATATTCCGTTTGAAGTCGATATTAACCCAAGAAAGAAACTTTTATTGTCAGTTAGAATGGCTAAAGGATGTATTAATCAAATTGATGAGCATAGCGATAAAGTACCTAAAGAAGAAAATCTTTATTTTTTAGGTGACGCCTTTGAAGAAACTGAACTCTCAATTGTACTACAACGAAATTTGTTTTATAACTCATTCAAAATTTTTTTGACGACATTTACCAAAGGTTATACAGGACATTACAACAGAAAAATTACTTATCGGGGGAGTCACTGGATTAACGATAGGAAGTGTTGGTACTTTTATTGCCCTTTCTGGAATGAGTTTGAATACCATTTAAAGTTGGTTAATAATGAATATTGCGTTATAATAGTGAGTTACCTTATATTACAATCAATATTCTTTATTTTGCTTTAATTTCATTTTGAGAGTTTAGCATACATTTTGATATTCTAATATTAATATCTGTTAGGAAATACACCTAATTTTAGATCTGACAAAAGAGAGATTGTAGAAACGTTTCCGTTCGTAATGTATACGTTGGTTTATATAGTCAAATTCTATTCGTACTGATATACAAAAACTTTGTAATTCCAACAGTTTTAACTTCAGTTATATATACCTAGAATTCTTGGTGATTGTAGTACTCTATATCAATTCAATATCTTAGAGCCTCTAACGTGAATCTTTGCATAATAAAATGACCTGCAAAATGGGACCTCATTAGCATTACTGCTTGCGAATATGTACAATATATTAATGAATATGTAATGACATCGTGTAAGATCGTCAATAATGGTTTATACAATCTTTCTGTTATTTTGTTCTTGTGTGTTTCTTCAACTTAAACATTTAAAGAGTTCTTAAATTTGTTACAATTTAAATAAAACGTTAAGGCTGTTAAATTCTAGCTTTGACACATCACTAAACAAAACCGACCCAACTCACAATGGATAATTCATATGATGATACAACTGGGAATTACGACACAAGGCATTCACAAACACCAAGTATCAGTTCACAAAGTTATGCAATTCCACTAACTCCCGATATGATATCAGGACTATCAATTTCTCCAAGTAGCAGTAGCACAGATGATGACAATACAACTAGTGAGGATGAAATGAATATTAGTGGGACAGAAGAAGCAAACAATGAATCTCATAGTGATGTAGAGGATGATAGTCTTGCCAGTGAGATATTAGAAAGTGCAAATGAGATATTACAAAATAACTTGAATAATGATGATGATATACTTCGACAAACGACGACAAGAAACACGACAAATTATATGGACCCACAGGATCAAAGTCCCAATAATATGATTGATATTTCAAAATATATTTTTGATTCATTAAAACAAGCCATTGAAGCTGCAGATTTTTCTGAATCATTATCATATCAAACTAAGACATCTGCACAAATTAATGCAAAGAGTCTTGAATTGAAACAATTAATTGATCAAACACAGTCTCGATTGTTGTATTTACAAGATAGGTTTGAAAGAGGGGAACAGGTTTCGAGAAATATAAGAAATAATTTGACCCATACCAAAAAGAGCATTGAAAGAATAAATAATACTTTAAGAACAGATTACCCCATAGATTTCAATCAAGCTAGAGAGAAAATCATAGAAAGAACCTTGGATGATGATGATGAAGTATATCATTGACCTATGTAATTTCAAAGGAGAATTGATTAAAAAAAAGTATGTAACAGATAGATATTGTTTTGTTTATACTCATAAGAATACTATAAAGTTTAGTTTATAAAATTAATATACAAAAATAAGCTTTTGAATGTGGATAAAAGATCATTGGTTTTAATCAAAAGTAATCTTCTTTGGCTTCTTGGACATATCCACATCTTTGTAGAAAGCACCATAAGCACCGTGTTCTTTCTTCTTAGTGTGAGTACCGAATTTAATTAAATCTTCTGGGACAGGTTGATTAGCACCATTTAGGACATTAACTAAACCACCGGCTAAATGTTTAGATTCATCAGTAAAAAGAGTATGAGCAACACCAGTTTGACCAGCTCTACCAGTTCTACCAATTCTATGAACATAATCTTCCACAGTTAATGGGAAAGTTAAATTAATAACAGTTTTAACGTTTGGAATATCTAACCCTCTAGCGGCAACATCAGTGGCTAATAACAAATTAGATTTACCAGTCTTGAATTCATTTAAGGCGTTAGTTCTTTGTTGTTGAGTTAAATCACCATGAATGGCAGAGACGTTATAACCGTTATATTTCAAATTTCTTTCCACACGAGCAGCTTCCTTCTTATATAAGGCAAAGATTAAGACTTTATCATTTTTCTTTGGACCAGATTGATATTTCTTTAATAAGTTTAATAGGATTCTTTCCTTAGCACGAGATTCCACAACTTCCACGATTTGAGTAATTCTTTTATTAGCAGTTAATTCATCTCTGTTACCAATAGAGACTTTAACAGGTTGATTCATGAAAGAGGCGGCTAATTCACGAACTTCCTTTGGCCAAGTGGCAGTAAACATAAGAGTTTGTCTTTGTTTGGCATCAGTTTCTCTAATAATACTTTTAATATCTTCTTCAAACCCAGTTTCTAACATTCTATCAGCTTCATCTAAGACTAAATATTTAACTTTAGATAAATCGACAGATCCTTCTTGAATTAAATCTAATAATCTACCTGGGGTGGCGACCACAACATGACATTTCTTTAATTTCATTCTTTGCTCATCCTTTGGAACACCACCATAGACACAACAAGCTTCTAATCCAACTTTATCAGTTAAAGTGATTAAATTATCATAAATTTGAGAGGCTAATTCTCTTGTTGGGGAGATGATTAACACTTGAACACCCTTTGGTTTTGGTTTCCCATCACAGACAAGGGTGTTAATAGCAGGAACACCGAAGGCAAAAGTCTTACCTGACCCAGTTTCAGCGACACCAATGACATCTTTACCAGATAATAAAAATGGCCATGAGACAGCTTGGATTGGAGTTGGTTTTGGGAACTTGGCGATGATAGATTGAATTCTTGGGTCTAATTTAACATGATCGAAGGATAATAATGGACATAAATTAGATTTAATTGGATCTTCAACAGAGACTTCATTTTCTTTATAAAAAGCGTCAATATCAGCTTGTGGTAAAGCAGATAATTTTTCATTTTGAACATAACCAGTTTCATTTTCAGAGGAAGCCACAGTGACAGGGACTTCTTCTTCTTTTTGTTCTTCTTCTTCAACAGATTCTTCCTTGTGATGATGTTTCTTGGCTTTCTTTTCTTTCTTTTCCTTCTTATCCTTCTTATGTTTCTTATCCTTCTTGTGTTTTTTCTTTTCGACTAGATCGACAGTTTCTTCATTATGTCTCTTCTTATGCTGTTTGTGTTTAATTTCTTCAACGGTCATATTGAATATATAGCTTGTTGGGTTGTTGTATTCGAAGTTTATTTGAAAAGTTAATCTGTTATACTATAATATTATTTAATATCTCATCTCATCGCTTTTTAAAATTTTTCATTATAAAAAAAAATAAAAAAAAATAAAAAAAAAATAAAAATTCATAAGGCATCTTCGAGAATTTCAAAGTGAGATTAGTTATAAACCAGTTTTTAAAGAAATAGTAATGATTTTATTGAATGAATATTATACAAAAATTATTATAAAAGATAATAAGAATTAAAGAATTATGAGTGGATTCATATAATTATTGAATTAATAATATTATATGGTACATAAAAAAGTTAGTTAGTAAAGTATAGAAAAAGAAAATTTAGAAGACAAAATATTTCTAAAAAAGGATCTAGTTCATAGATTTAACTAATTTGTTAATGAATTCTTCTCTGTTACCGAAAGAACCACCTTGGATGAAATGCTTGAATTTTCTTGGAACACCCCAGCCACCAGTTGGGTTAGATAACTTGAATGGCCATAAGAAGTTGTTAGCTTGCTTGAAATGTGGACCAACAGTGACAATTTCGTGAATTAAATCATCAATGGATAAGATACCGTATTTACCTAAGTTAGCTTCAACAATGGCGTTGTCAGATAAAGCAATTCTTTGCTTGTTAATCTTACCGTGACCTCTCTTGTAAACTAATTGTCTAACAGTAGAGTAAGATGGGTAACCGTAAGCAACGTATGGTTCAATTAATTTTAATAATTCAACAGTAGCCTTGGTAACTTTAACAAAAGTAGCAGAGTTAATTTGGTTTAATCTTAATAATTGTAAAACCTTTCTTGGCTTTGGTGGAATCTTGTTAATACCCTTAATTCTAACAACGAAGACTAATTTCTTTTGGGCTTCAACGTAGTAGGAACCAGAAGCTTTAGCATCACGCTTAGCTTGAACAATAGCTCTTTCAGCGGTTTCGTATTCCTTTTGGTAAGCAGCGTTTCTTTCCAAGATGATAGCTCTCTTTTCCTTGTTAGCCTAATTAAAAAATAAATTTTAATAAATATTATTATAGCAAATAATATAATTATAAAACTTTGTTAGTAAAATTGTTATAATAAGATATTATTATCAAGTGTTATTATTATTTTGAAATATTATCTCGAGATATTAAGAAAAGGAAATAAAAAAACAAATATTTGTCAGCCGAAAGATGGTGATAAGTACGACAACATTGTCATTGACTAGTCGATATTGTAATGGGATACAAATGGTCTTCATCATATAATAAAGTTTTTTTTAATAGCTTCCCCTCTCTTGTAATAAACGAAAATAATAATAATAAAAACACAGGTAATAAAAAAATAAATTAATATTAACATACAGCCTTACGGGCAACTCTTTCGGCAGCGACTTGTTCTTGAGTCTTTTGGTTAGCCTTAGATTTCTTTAATTGAGATTCTGGAGTTAAGATCTTTCTGATTAAAAAAAAAATAATAATGAATTATAAATACTTTAGAAGTATTGATATAATACAATTTATGTTTGTTAGTTAAAAAAATATTCAATACGAATACAGATTATACAAAAGTTACATCGAATTGAAAACACCACTTTTCATTCGATAGAAGGGAGTATGAACAGAGATAAGCAGGAAATATAAATTGAAAAGATATCAAATAAGAAAATTGTTTGGTGAATAAGCAATTGATAACTTTAATTTATATTAACATGAACAAATCTTTGACCCATATGGGTAATCCCCTACGATAATAATAATATTATTATATTATTAAATTGAAACACAATAAATTTAGTAATGATTAACAAATCAATGTAACGATTCCGTGAATATTAATTATTGGACATACTCAGCAGCCATTGTGATAGATATTTGCTTGGTTGGATGTTTATGTTCAGAATATAAAAATGTAATTAATTAGCAGATGTATGAACTTGTAATTGAAATATAATCACTGCTTAAATAATTTTCAAACTCATCGCTCGGCTCATTATGGAAACTTTGAAATTTCGTGGGAAATTCAGTTTTTGGGAAATTGCAGAATTTTGAAAAAGTTGCGTCGCTTTTTTTTTCAGTTAGGGTTTGGTGCTTTCCGAATGCGGTAATTGCAAGTTGGGAAAATAAAAATAAAAATAAAAGAAAAAATAAAAATAAAAAAGCGAAGACTGTTTGTTTTGAAAGTGTCTGGGTGTTTTCTCAAAACAGTCCTTTCAAATTTGAATTAAACCATTAATTTTAGAGAGAGAGAGTACAGATAGATACAGTTTAATAAGAAGATTATAGATAGAATTTAATAAGACAACTAATATGAATGATCAGCCCCGAAAGATGGTTAATAAAGTAGACAACATTGTAATTATATTACTAGTCACTATTGGTATGTCGTAAGACACATATCATCACTTTATTCATATTAGATTGTACTGGATATATTACACAATACAGTTAGGAAATAACACTATACTAACGTATTGATAACACCATTGTGTGTGCTATCACTTTGTGTATGTCTCTGTAATTTCAATAGAATAGCAGTAGTTGCATATTTAACCATCTTGCAAAATTGTTAGATTGACCGTTTTTATATAAAATTTTTTAATTTTTTCATTTCAACGTGAAATTTTCTTTATTGTTTTAAACAGCGATATATTATTATTATTATTAGGGTTCTGTTAGGTTAAAGGTATAGCTAAGATGATAGTTTATTAAATAGAATATAGGCTTATGCAAATAGACAAAATGGTTAGTATTTAATCTCGTTGAATGGATCGTTACTACCGGCAGAGTATACCGTATCAAATATATTGTTATTATCACTGTTTGAATTTGTAATCTCAAAATACCAATCTTGTAATTTATATATCCAATCATTTAATATCGGATATTGACTCCACCATGGTTCTCTTTGTTCCATTATGGGATCCATAAACATATCATAATTATCATTTATTGAATATATTTTACTGTATTTGGAGATTAAGAGGTATATTGAGATTGAAATCAACAATATCATCACAAATTTACCTATTTGATTCAACACATGATTATATCTTCTCATATATCCTTCTGTTCTTCTCTTGGGGTTAACATCATCCTTCAATGTTTTATCTCTCATTGATCCATATTTATCTCTATTTTCAATATTATGTGATATGGTTAACATTAATTCACGTTGTTCTTTAATTTGTTCTTTCAATTCAGCAATAATTATATCATAATCCTTGGAACTTATATCTCCATTATTATTCTGTTCATTCTTCAAATATTCATATTCTTTTTTTAAAGTATCATATTTAGCTTTATAAACATCCACATCATCCTTACCTTCCTCGTCATTATTCATATGAATTAACTGTAAATATTCAGTAAATGTAAATCCTAATAAATTAACCAAATAATGATCAATATTAAATTTATATATCTTTACCTCAGGGTTACTTTCACTAAAATTTATAACAGATTCCATTTGTTCTGGTGTCAAAATATTTATATCATTTAATTCATTCATCTCATGAATTAAATCTTTAAATTTTGATCCAGGAATATATTCATTACTTGAGGTAGAAGCAGTTAGTTTATACCATATTTTATCTAATATTATATTATTGTTATCCTTACTCATCTTCTCGTTATATATATATGTATTTAGTTGTTGTTCTTTGTTTATATGTCTATATGTGTATTCTTTTGTGTTTGTTTTTTTGTTATGATTTTAAATTTCAAGAAATCTTAAATGTGATTGTTATTAATAAACTGGGCGGTTAAATTGTTTATTTTAAAGACTTGTGTAAAAGAAGTAGACGAGATCATATTTTATTATAATGTTCGTATTGACTATTAACAGTGTTGTAATGATTTGGGGTAAACGTTTTTTTTAATAAAGTTTCAAGAGATTTTGAAATATATTTTGAATTAATATAAAGTTCAAATTAAAATATTTTCTTGTACAAATCTTAAAACAAAAATGAAGAAATATCAAGTTAATAAATCTCAAACTAATTAATCCAGTTATTACAGTCACTCAAACACACACAACTACACGATGAGACCCCCTTTCTCTCTATTAATATTTCATCAACTCTATAACCTCAATATCTCACCCAAATCAAGCCGGTTTTTCCCATTAACCTTTAAAATATTCTTCTACTGTATAAAATAGACTGTAATTACCATTACACAACTCCCAACCAACCGTTTAATCAGTTAATAACCAGTTAAACTGGTTATTATCAACAGTTTTATAGATCTCTTTTCACCACGTGATGGATCTGCCAAAAATTTCAAGGAAATTTCAATATTTTTTGAAGTTGAAAAATATTGAAATTTGTTAAATAATAACAATTGCAAGTTTTGTGATGATGATGATGATGATGAGTTGTTAAATGGTTAAAATACTGAGATTAGTGACTACATTATCGTATAGTTATTAAAATCAATTACAATTAAATTACAAGTTAGTATTATTTTGGGTTTCCCCCGTTTAACTATATACTATACGCAGAAGAGAAATAAGTTAATTTTACTAAAATTTTTGAGGGACAATGAATTCAGATAATAATATGAATAATACTGGTAATCCTAACAACAACAACCCAGTTAATGATAATTTACCTGCTTTATACAATGAAGAAATAGCCAATATACTACATAATGATGACTATTTTAATAGTCCAGATACAATGTTAGGTAATGAACCACAGGATATTCCAACCGTTACAACCCAAACTACTACTTCCATGGAGAATTTAAATACATTAAACAACAACAACAACAACAACAACAACAACAAGACTGTTACTAACAATGATGATGATGATTTGGACACGATTAATATAACAAACCCTAATACGGTAAATACCGGTAGTAATAATAATAATAATACAAACTTCCCATATACATTACAAAAGAGACGTAGTACACAACGTTCAACTACAGATAGTGCTACCACAGATAATACTTCGTCAGGTACTGTTGAAGATATTATAAATCCATCTTTCATGAAACCAAACCAATCGCTTAATAATAAAGAAAGATCTTTAATGTTAGCTAGAGATGCAAAGGCTAATATTAGACATTTAATGCGTAGAGGTTCACCATTGGGGATGTTTAATACTGAACAGTTAACACAAAATGAAATTAATAATATCTTGAATAATCATACAAACACAGCTAATAATAATACCAATACAAATAATAGTAATAATAATAATAACAATATGCACGGAACTACTAGTAATATTAATGGTAATAATAATAGTAATAGTAACAACAATCCAACACTTCCGAATAGAAATACTACTCCATTATATTCCTCTGATATTGCTAGAAACTCAATCACTCCTACTGTAAATTATAATAATAATAATGTTACTACTACAAATAGTGATAATAAACAAACAATACAACATAATACAAACACACAAAGAAGACATAATCCACATAAGACAAGACCAGCATTTGTTAATAAATTATGGAGTATGGTTAATGATATAAATAATAAAGATTTAATTCAATGGGCAGGAGATGGTAAATCATTTATTGTTACTAATAGGGAAAGTTTTGTTCATAATATTTTACCACGTTATTTTAAACATTCAAATTTTGCATCCTTTGTTAGACAATTAAATATGTATGGTTGGCATAAAGTTCAAGATGTTAAATCTGGTTCAATTCAAGGTAGTTCAGATGATAGATGGCAATTTGCTAATGAAAATTTTGAAAAGGATAGAGAAGATTTATTAATAAATATTGTTAGACAACGTGGTGGTAATCACCATCAACAAGGTACAAATGACAACAACAACAACAACAACAACAACAATAATAATAATTATTCAAACTATAATATTAATCAAAAATTATTACAAAATATTGATAATATTCAAGATATCAATGATCCAATGAGAAATAATGGTAATAATTATCAATTACCAGGAAATTTAAATCCTAGAGCCACATTACATATTACGAATGGACCTGAATCAATTCAAATTCAAAATAATATTGCCACAGTGTTGAATGAATTAGAGCAAATTAAATATAATCAAATTGCCATTTCAAAAGATTTAATTAGAGTTAATAAAGATAATGATCTTTTATGGAAGGAAAATATGATGGCTCGTGAAAGATATAGATCACAACAACAAATCTTAGAGAAAATATTTAGATTTATGGCGGCAATGATGCCACATATGGATCAAAAGATGATTATGGATGGAATTGTACAAGATAATGATATGTCAGGGGATCTACTTTCAACAAATACTGGAAATAATCATAATAATACACAAAATAATAAGGCTGGGAATAATAATAATACCCAAAATAATATGGATAGAAATAATTCAATGTTTAATGGTATGATCAATTATGATAATATTAATCCACAAGTGATATCTCCCTCTGAGAAAAGTGATAATCATCATGGTGTTTATTTAGAGACTTTAGAAGATATTGATAATAGTCCACCTGGTTCAATGAGTAATAGTAATAATAGAATGAATAGTAATAATAATAATAATAATAATAATAATGGGAAAATAAATAATAATGTTAATGATAGATTTCTGCTTAAAAATAAGACCCAATCACCAGAAAATGTTCAATCCAGTAATAATAATAATAAATATAATAATAATAATAATAATCTTTTCAATAAATCATATCAAACACCAATAATTCATGATAATAGTAACAATAAGATATCTGAATTACCATTTAGTGAAAGTGATGATAACGTGTCACCTATTATTCAAGAAGTGAAATCTACCACAACAAGCCCACAATTGAATACTGCTGCTACTGACGCAAGTGGGAATGATACATTTTTCAATAATTTACAAACAAACGATAATAATAATAATAATAATAATAATAATAATACTAATAATAATAACGATAATAATAATAATATTACAGATGAAAATATCAATAATGATATTAATTCAATACGTCAATTACAAAATAATATTGAAGAACAAAATAATAGAATTCGTAATTTAGGTAATATGGTGACCCATTTGACCCCCAAACTAATGAGTCCCATGACTACAAATGCCTCCACTACTCATCATTCACAACAACATAGTAATGATAATAAGAATGATTTATTTAATTTCCAAGATTATTTCAATCAACCAACACCACAAGGGGTACAAACCCCACCATCACATCAACACCCTCATAATCGCGAGGTAGCAGATGAAATTCCATCAATGTCTGGTGGGTTACCCTCTGGATTGACCCCATTAATGATGGAAGATCCATCATTACTCACCAGCACCAATGATCTAACCAACGATGCCAATGGTGCCAATTACAATCTGTCCACTCCACAGATCGAGGAACTGAATGAATTGAACGATTTACAGCACAACCACAACAAGAGACGTGTATCATCCTCATCGATGGAAGACTTGAATCATAAAAGATCCAGAAAGTAGCTGTCCGCCGGCAGGGATCGAACACCGTCTCCATATAACTAGCCATAAAACCACTGTGAGAACTGCACCTGGAAAATTGTGTGTTGCCATGGAAACCGCACCCTATAAACCGCCGAAGAAACAAAAGCAGGTGGATTTCCAAATTTCCTCGAACTGCCAATATCGAATTTGATGCCATTGCAAAGTTAAAGAAAGAGTTGAAGACAGAATTGCAGAATGAAAGATACGGCCAGTAGATGCCATTATCCTTCACAACAACAACGATCTGTCAAGCCATTCATCTCGCAGATTCCTCAAGTCCATTGACCGATTCAGAATCCTTTTCTATTATTCGTGGAACCGATGAGTCTTAGACACTAGACTATGGTAACAGGATATTAAAGTTAACAAACCACTACACGACAGTATACTATAACTATACTATATTATACTACATTACATTGCATTAATACAGCAAACCTTTTTATACATTCATAGGTAAGAATATACATCCTTTTTTTTTTTAAAACTACTCTTCGCAAGAACACCAACTATACCCCCCTCCAGTCCATCCCTCATCCAGAGATCCTGTCTATATTCATATATCCAGCCCCATATTGTTAATAGTGCATCCGTTCAAACTACGAATTATAGATCTTAAACACACACACACATATATATATACAACATACTACAATGGTGATACATCAATCTGAACAAAATAATAATGGTAGTGGCAGTGGAGTGAGTAGTTCTACTACATCCACAGCCACATCTACATCATCCACATCATCATCGTCCACATCGTCTGCTGTAACAGCTACAACGGAAGATGATGAGGATTCACATGCTAAAAATACTGTTCCATCACATCAACATGATCCAATATTAAGAAATGAAGATGGTTCAATGCTTACCACACCACAAAATATACCCATGGTAATCTCAAAGGATCAAAATAAATTAATTCATTTGGATCCAGTTCCAAATTTTAAAGAAAAGGCTGATATTAAACCATGGTTACAAAAAATTTTCTACCCTATGGGCATTGAAATTGTTATTGAAAGATCTGACAATACAAAAGTTGTATTTAAATGTAAAGCCTCTAAGCGTGGTAGAAAATCAAGAAAATCTTCCACAAATGGTACACCAAATAATACAACATCAACATTTGAAGATACTGTGAAAGAATGTGCTGAAAATTTTATTATACATGATAATAAAGTTAAGACTAAAAATAATAATAATGATGATATACCACAACCACCATCTCGAGTGAAGAAGAAACGGGCTGTGTCAAGATTTAATGTTTGTCCATTCCGTATACGTGCTACATATTCATTAAAGAGACATAAATGGAGTATAGTTGTGATAAATAATACACATTCACATGAACTTAATTTTGATCCAAATTCTGATGAATATAAGAAATTTAAAGCAAAATTAAGAGAGGATAATGATTTAGAGGCAATTAAAAAATTTGATGAGTTGGAATATAGGAAACGATCCAATTTACCTATACAAACCGCTATGATTCCTTGTGATTGTGGCATGACAAATGAAATTGAAAGTTTTAATATTGTAATACCAAATACAAATCCAAAGACTTCCTCCACTACTACAACAAAACAAGATATAACTAATAAGAAACCTACACCATCACCAAAGGCTATTCCTACACCAACAAGTGGATCAAAGAGAACTATCAATGATTTAATTATTAAGAAATCTGATAAAATTGTCCCTTCAGTTCCAATACCATCATCAGCACCAGCTGTCAGGACAAATACGACTGAACAAATATCGTTAGATGATATAATAAATAATTATTCCAAGATACCATTGAAATCTACCTCCTTTTTAAATAATCCTGATTGGAATATTAATTTGTTAAGTGATCATAATCCTGAAAATAATCATAATAATAATACGATTAACAATAATACTTTTACTAACACTAATAACCCTAACCAGAATCATCTATTTTATAATCTCATGAACAATAATTCATTATACAATACAAATAATGATAGTTCTACAGATATAATACAAGCTCGTGAAAAAATTGATGATGAGGAAAATGATGATGAAGTTGGCGTACCTTTACAAAGAGATAATGAAGATTATGAATATAATGGTACAAATCAAATTGCCAATGAATATTATCATAATAATTTGGATTCGTATAATACAGATCATTTTTATAAATTTAATGGTCCATTTGATTCCGGAAACATAATATTAACAAATAAATATAATGCAAACAATAATGTTAATGATATGAATCATGAATTATTAAGTAATAATTTTATTGATGATCCATTATTGAATGAATCTCATTTAAATACATTAAATTTTAATACAAATTTAGGGTTAAACATTAATAATGTATTGGCCAATACCACAATAACGAACAATAATAATTTCACTAATGATAATAATACAGAAGAAGATTGGACAAATATAAGTAACAATGTTAATACTTCAAGTGCTAATGCAATTCATCCCATACCAAGTTCAGATTTTAATTTAATCAATTCGAATAATAATATAATAGATTTAAATGAAATTGATTTCACTGATATCTTTAGTGGTGGGACCACAACAGCTACCTCAAATAAACTTCCTCCACAAACAAAACAAGATGAATCTCCTTTACCTAAATCATCAGAACAAATTCCAATGGTTAAAAATGAAAACACTTCTCCATCACTACATACCACTACTGGTGAAGTGTTATCTAAGGAATTAAAACAATTTATAGTTCATTTAGAAGAGACTACAAAGACATTACAAAACGATACATCACCAGAAGAAAATGTTGATGAAGAGCAAAAATGACAGTGTTTCATACATTTAATTTTATTAATAATGTTGTTATATATATACTTATTATTATAATACACTATATAATCAATTCATTCTCTCACTACCTCTCCCTCTTTATTTTTATAAAATACAATCAATCAGTCGAGTCAACTTAACTAAATTGAGTTCTCGTATTCTTTTGATCAGAGGTAAAGATATGAGAACAGGATAAACAAACAAAGAACAGAACCATTGAAGTGTCTTTACGTCTTTGTTGTGATTGGAAAAACACATTTTCATGAGAATGACAACGAGGACACTCTCTATCTGATCTCGGCAGGGTTGGATCAGAACCAATATCTTGCACCACACCAGCGGTTTCACCAATGTTGGTGATTAATTCATGTCTATAGACTAATGGAGCACCAGCTTCTTCCACATAAGAACATGTACGGCATTCAAACAGTAATCTTTTATTATCCTTGTCCTCTCTTGGGTACAACATATTATTACAATCTCTGCAGAATCTGAATGTGGTCATCTTGTCAGCGTCTTAATGGTCTATATCCTCAGTATCTTGTGAAGTTATCTATTAACTTTCTTGTTGTTGGTGTTTGCTTTGGTTTCAAATTAAATTTAAATTTTCAAATAAGAATCAATCGATTTTAAATAAAAGTTCGAAGTTATAAAAGTTTATTTATTGATTACAAGGGGGTCTCTCTGTTTAGGAACAACTAGAAGATATATATACACAAGATAATAGGTAACACTTACAAAGATGATTAGAACATGCGCCAAGATACGTTGTAGACCCGCTTCTGCAGTTTCTATGCTGCCTAAAATGTCCACTTCCAATCTTGTGATGAATAGGGCTATTGCTTTAAGAAACAACAGTACAGATGCTGCTCCGCCAGCTGCTAAAGTGGAAGATGCTGGTGAATTACCAAGTGAAAAGATTGTCGCTATTGTGGACAGTATTAGCCAATTGTCGTTGTTAGAGACTAGTGAATTGATCAAGCATTTGCAAAAGAAATTAAACTTACCTGAATCCAATGGGATGATGATGAACCCAGGGATGATGATGCAAGGCCAAGGTGCTGTTGCGGGTTCCGTTGGAGGTGCTGGAGGTGCTGGCAGCAAAGAAGGTGGTGATTCAGCTGCTGCTGCTGAAGAAGAAGAAAAGGCCACTTTCACCGTTAAATTAGCCTCCTTCGACGCCAAGAGCAAAGCTAAAGTGATTAAAGAGATTAAATCCTTGTTAGGGTTATCCTTAGTCGAGGCCAAGAAATTTGTTGAAGCTGCTCCTCGTGTTGTGAAGGAACATCTGGGCAAAGAAGAGAGTGAAGCTTTAAAGACCAAATTAGAATCTCTAGGTGCCAAAGTTGAGCTAGATTAAAACCCTCGTCCTTCCCACTCTCCATCCGTTTATATCATGTAAATATATATATTCAAGAACGTAAATATAACATCAACATATTCGCAAACTTCTTATCAAACACCCCATTTCCTCTTAAAACCATCTTTCAATAAGAAGTCTGTTATTTAAAAGCAGAAAGAAATTCGATGAGTTGAAAAAAGTATTCTCATTTGATTACTAAGAGTTCTGAGTGAAGAGTAATATCTGATCATAAAAGGATTCTCCCAACTAATAGTTTCAATATGACCGTGGACCACAGTGAGTGCAGCGAAGGCAAACATTATGCCAACAGTTATTTTGGTGATCAGCCATTAAACAGAGTCTCTTTCTTAAGAGAAGATGAAACTTTCTTAAAGTTAGCATTAGAATATTCAAAGACACAATATATCCCCTTCTTTCAGGGTGAAGCGCTTGTGGATGGTTCCAAGGGTAAATTATATCGTGTAGGTGAAGTGGGTGATTCCTATGACTCAAGTGCGGTGTTCACTTTAATTAAAGAAACTGTCTCAGCTGAGGATTTTGGGTTGATTAAAGCTAATAACCCAAACAAGTCTCACACACATCTAATCTTCCTTGGGTTAGACTCCACTACCGCTTATGCCAAGGAGTTCATTTACAAAGAACAGTATTCTGGTACACCAATATTTGCCATCAACTTTGCTGATAAAGTGGAAACTGATTACATACAGAATGACTCTGTCACAAAGTTGACCTTCCAAAGTGTTTTCAATGACTTGACAGACAACATGGAAGCCTCATTATACTCTCATGCTAGAATGTATACTCAATGGAGTACTAAATTCAAGAGATGTGTTGAATGTGGTGAAGAGATTCAATTTATACATGGTGGATCTAAATGGGTTTGTACCAGATCCCAATGTCCCTTATCTGACCCATTACAACATCGTAATAATGCTGCCTACCCACGTACTGATCCTGTAGTGATCACTGCTATTGTTAATAGAGATTGGTCCAAGTGTTGTCTTGCAAGATCCAAGAGATCCATCGGTAAAGGAATTATCATGTATTCCACCGTGGCAGGGTTCATGGAACCAGGTGAAACAATCGAATCCTCATGTCAACGTGAGGTCTGGGAAGAAACAGGCATTGATGTGAAGTACAAGGATATTACCATCGTGAAGTCACAACCATGGCCATATCCACAAAATTTAATGATTGGTTGTATTGCCACAGTGGATTTCAATGGTCAAAATGAAATCATTGATCTAAATCATGATCCAGAATTATTAGATGCTCAATGGTTCGATACCAGGGATTTAACTAATTCCTTGGCCACTTATGAGTCTGGATTTTTGTTACCATTGAAACTAGATAACGCTAAATATTCCTTAGATCCTGAAATTACCGTCCAGTTGCCAGGTAAAAACGCCATTGCTTACGACTTGGTCACTTATGTGGTTAAGAAGTTTGAAGAAACCGTTTAATCCATCATATTATCTTATATATTTATCTCTCTGTCTATCTGTTATTAGTTTGCTATATATATAATATTTGTATATGTGAAATAAAGATTTAAATTTATTTCAAATAATAAATTTAAACTGAAATATTGAAATTAACGATTAAGAGATAACCCAAAGAGATAGATCAAGATAACCAGAAAGAAACGCTTCGTCACGTTGTAACAAGATGTCTAGTGGTACCATTAGTGGGATTAAGAAAGATATTAGAGAGCAATATCATTTGGATTCACCAGATGACACTAATTATGAATCTCTATTAACTAAATATAAAGATACTGTCAATGATAGGGATTTAAATAAGACTAAACCACCAACTGATATGTTTAGTGAAAATTCAAAATTGTTAAGTGAGGAACAAGTACCTGATGATTATTATAGGATTTGTAATAATTGTGAGAAGCCTATTTTGATTACCGCTATGGTAGACCATATTAAAAATCATTGTGAAAAGAATAAGAAGAATAAGAGCAGTATTCCAACCAAGAGACATTTATCTCATGATATGCCTAGTGATTCTGAGGATGAGGAAAATAATAATAACAAGGATTCAGATGATTCAGACGATTCAGATGATGATAGATCCTCAAGACCAATGTCTGGGAAAAAGAGACCTCCACCTTCAATCAATGATGATGACGATGATGATGATGATAATACCAGTGATAGTGATACTGACAGTGATGATGATGACGATGATGATAGATCATCTTCTGCTTGGGGAAATTCTACTACGGGGACTCCAAAGACACCAGATTTTAAGAAGTTAAAGACAAGTAAAGACCATGATGGGGTATCAACTCCAAATTCAAAGAATAGTAAACAATCTAAAAGGAAAGAAAGAAAGATCAAACAAAGAAACCCAACTGAGAAACACCTTATTGATTTTGATAAACAATGTGGGGTTCAATTACCAGAAGGTGGGTATTGTGCTAGATCTTTAACTTGTAAATCACATTCAATGGGGGCCAAGAGAGCTGTAGAAGGTCGTTCAAAACCATTTGATGAACTGTTAGCTGATTATCATAGAGAACATCAAACTAAGATTGGTGCTGCAAATGAAAAAAGAGCTAAGCAACAAGAATTGCAGAAATTACAGAAACAAATGGCTAAAGAACAAAGAGAACAGAAAAAGACATTACAAAAGGAAAAGGCAGGTACAAAACGTACTGGTGGTGGCTCAAGACAATCTAAAGCTGGTTCTAAAGCTAATTCTGATAGAAAGACTAATAATAACTCACAAAGTGGTTCTAAATCTAATGACCCTAATTCGTTAAATGGTCAAAATATATTTACATCACCAGAAGAAGAAACTACACATGTGCTGAATGGTGTTTCTAGATCTTTCCCATTACCTTTAGAATCAACAGTCTTATCTGCTACTAGGTTTAGAACCAAGTATTTTAGAATGAGAGAAATGTTTGCCTCATCATTTAGTGTGAAGCCTGGATTTTCATCCCCAGGTTATGGTGCAATTCATTCTAGAGTGGGTTGTTTAGATATTGATAGAACAACTGATTATAAGTTCAGAATTAGAACTCCACAAATGCATAATCCTCCAACTAATGCAAATAATAACAATAATACAGGAAATGCTGGTAATTTGAACATACGTAATTTGACACCACAACAACTACAAAATCTTACACCACAACAGTTACAAAAATTACAATTACAACAACAGAAGATGATACAGGCTCAAAAACAACAATTGCTATTACAACAAAGAAAGGCTCAACAAGCTCAACATATGCAACAACAACAACGAGCTCAATCTCCTAAAGCGGGGCAACAAAACTCTTTAACTACATCTACCCAAGATAAAGGTTTAACACCACAAGAAATTCAATTACAACAACAAAAACTAAGACAACAACAGTTGCAACAACAAAAATTTGAGGCTGCTGCTTTCCATTTGTCGAATGCTAGTAAATTGATGCAAAATAGTGGGATGTCCCCATCGAATTCTCAAAATGTCAAGACTAGCATATCAGTAAATTCACCAGGTGTTTCCACTTCGACGGATAATAATAATGATAATAATAATAATATTAATGTGTCTACTGCACACCCACAAGGAAATGTAAGAAGTCCTACAGGTGGGAGAGTGAATGTAAAAATTGGCAGCCCTGTCAATGGGTTTGCAGGTGGAAGAGTCAATTGAGGAAAGATATTCAATAGAATAATACTAATAATCATTGCTTTCTCATTAATAGGTATAAATAATTTATTTAACTGCTATATTTTACTTATCAATCTATTTTGTAATATTCATAATCATATAAAGTCTAGTTTTTAGCTTTCACTCAGCTTGTTAATAGGAATGCCATGAATAGGTAATAGCACATCCAGAAATAACTTCTTTTAATAGCAGCAGCATAGACTGCTAAGAAGATGCAAGGTAAATATTGACCTGGGAAGAAATAAGCTGATAGTAAATATAAACCAAAATAATAAGTCGAATTTAAAGCTGTTTCCCATGGATATGTTGTCTTCTTCTTCCAAATCATTCTTTCAATAGTTTCTTCAAAATTATCTGACATTGTATTTCTAGAAAATAGTCTTCTTACCCTTTCACGACCATTTGTATTGAAATCAACCTTATCATTAACTTCAACATATTCGTTAATAGCTTTAGCCCAAATATTAGGAACAGCAAGTTTAGTCCAACCAGTGGCAGTGGCTTCATTATCATTTGGTCTATATGATACAACAGTCTCTAATGGACCACCAGTGTTAGTGGCTAGCACAGGTTTACCATATCTCATGGCTTCTAATGGGACAATACCAAAATGTTCATTCTCAGGTGTATAAATTAATAACTCCATATTTTGAATCAAATAATCTCTTAATCTGGATGAAATTGAAGTTAGGAAGATAACTTTAACATCAGCATCAATAATTATTTTAGCTAATACCTTCTTATCGTCTTCTGTATCGATAATATCTTGATATTTTATAGTTTTGAAAGACATTTTATGATCTTTCGCCTCTTGTTCAAGTTCTTTTAAGTATTCAACGTTTTCAGAAACTCTCTTATCATATCCACCTACAATAAGCAACTTACGATTTGGAGCAGTAGATTCTTTCGAAAGGGCAAACCCTTTTAATGCTAAGGAAATATTCTTTTTTCTTTCATACCTATTAATACTTAAATAAAATTTATCATCCTTAGAGATAAGTTTATGGTACAATTTCTTATCGAAATTGTCAATCTTAGAGATGTCACTTATTTCTGGATTTATATCAACACATGGATAAATCACATTAGGTTCATTGCTTAAAAAGTTAAATGATTGATGATACATCTCTTTTGTAAATTTAGAGTTCACCACGACTTCATCAGCTGCACTCACAGTAAATTGTTCTAACAAATCGAATGGGATTCTATACATTTTCTTCATTAGACTAGTCCTTTTCGCTAATAATTGATCTGGGAAATGGCAATAAAACAAGATCTTAGCATCTGTTAATGTGTGAAGCAATGGGACACAAGTTGATAATTGATCAACAATAAAGACATCATAATGTTTCAATTGACCACTTCTATACATTTTCCAAATCAAATATAATTGTCTAATGTTAGAACAGACAATGAAAAATTTCCCCTTCAAATTAGTTGGAAGTTGGTCACCAAAGACTTGATATTTTAAAGTCCCATCTTTCACTTCTTCAAAGCAATGATGAGGATCACAGTGAGATGTAAAGATCTTCACCTCGTTACGTTTGTCTTGTAAACCTAGTGCAGTGTCTACTATTAATCTTTCAGCACCACCAATACCCAAATCCGGATGGATTAGAGCCACATTCAAAGCTTTGTTCCCGTTAACGTTCATTGAATTGGATAGATTATTATTATCTTCTGTAGCAACCAACTGTCGTGAATTGAATTCTCTGTTCTTCTCTTCTGTTAGTTATGCAAACTTTTCACATAAAGTGGCTTTAAAGGTGAAAACTATTATTGAAACAAGACACGTAATTTTTAAAGATGCTTCATTATTTATTAAATATGCAAGGGGAAATAAGAAGTAAAGAAAGAAGCCGCTGACCAAGATATCTGAAAATAGTTTAAACAGTTAACATTTCATTAATTTAATGGTTGCTGGCTTCTTGTATCAAATGGGGAACAAGGTACAAAATTTAAAGTAAATCTATGCTCTTAATTGTATCTTTTGGTACTATTTACAAAATAACGAATATATAGAATGAGGTAAGTTTAATAACGAATAGACAGTCTTTAAGTACTAAACTAGTGTGATATTATTTTTAATCACTTTTGGTAGACCTTTAGCCCAGGATTTGGTCTTCTTGTCGGTGATCATAAAAACCCTACCACTTTGGCTCATTCTAGCAGTCCGCCCAACTCTGTGAACTAAATCAATAGAGGTCTTGGGCACATCATATAAAACCACATTACGGACACCCTGGAAATTTAGACCTCTGGCTAAAAGATCTGTGCAAATAAGAATCTTAAGAGGTGAAGTGTTGCTGAATCTCGCAAAAGTTGTAACAGGCTCATCTTTTGGTATAGAAACATTAGATCCAGGAATCTTGACACATTCAGTTTGCTTTATTTTTGTTGGAACAGAATTATCAGGAACTTGTGATAAACGTTTAGGCTCTGAAAGGAATTCTTTCACTAAACTTAACCTTTCTTCAATAGTATTCTCACTACTCAACCCAATACATTCTAATTTATAATCAGTCGTTAATTTCTCAGCAAGTTGTTTCACTTCACTCTTCTCGTTAACAAAGACAATACATCTCTTTTCGAATCCTGGCTCAGTATTATCTTGTCTAATCGAATAAAGGATTTGGCTTAATGTTTTAATTTTGGAGCCCTTGAATGGGTTTAATGTCGAATCAATGATTTTAAATTCTAACCGTTTGGCTAATTTGTGCAATCTTGGAGTTGTGATTACTTCTGCTGTGGGGAATAGTTTCGTCAAGGTCTTGTTAAATTCATTTGGAATAGTAGCAGAACATAATACCAAATGATTCATATTCTTGAATTGTCTTGTACATTGTAAGGTTAAATCTAACCATGATGGATCCATTAAAGTATCTGCTTCATCTACGACTGCAAATTTAATATTACTAAGAATCCTATCTGGTCTAGTAATCATCTTGATATTGTATATAGACATCAATTTATTTGGAGTGGTTACCATTATGTCAATGTTATGTTTGATATGTTCTAATAGATCACCATATTGTGTTTCATTATCCCACTTATAAACATTAAGACCCGCTTCTTTACCCAATTCATTCAAGGTTTCGTAGACTTGTTGAATTAATTCGTAAGTTGGAACCAAAATGACTGAGTGTATCCCAGCTTTAGCCATTGGAATGGATTCATCAGCTTTTGAACGTAATAAATAGTCTACTAATGGAATTAAGTATGCCATAGTCTTACCTGAACCTGTATCAGCAGCGATAGCATAAACATGGAAGTCTGGCTCTGCCAACTTTTGAGATAAACGTTTAATGGTCACAGTTTGAATTGGAGTGGGACTAATCTTTGTCAAATCTGATATATCCTTATTCTTTAACGCAATTGATTCCTTGGCAATAACATTTTGTATAACACTTCTAGTGATTGGTAACAGTTTCAAACTCTCAAAATCATGAACCTTATCTAGAAGATGCTTTGTATGTCTACTCTTTTCATTGGGATCTTTCTTTAATCCACCAAACTCACCGAATTTAAAGGTAGAAGGTTTCTCAGTACTTTTATTTCCATACTTACTAGGTTTCCCTGTGCTGGAAATCCCATGTTTCTTTGGAATAGCTTTATCTTTAAACTTGCCATCCTTAGATCCAATAATAGTGGCCTTTGATAATTTGAATCTACTGGGTAAGCCACCTTTTGAGGCATAGCTTCGTATTACTACTAAATATGGTCTAACTACCAAAGTTGAGTTCGTTAATGGTATCATTTTGGTTCTCTAGTAACTCTTCTGGCTTTTAGTAATAGCCTTTAATCTTTAATCTTCGAGTAAAACCTTAAAATTTAATATAAAACTATAATTTTTAAATACAACATGTAACATAAAATACGCAAAATTAATCAAAATGCCAATGCTTATATGACATGATATAATGAATAATTGTGGACCAATAGTCAAATCTGAAATGTATGTTTCAATTGTATAACAGTTGGTCTGATTTTTCCCTTATAACTAACATATTTTATCTACAACCCGTTGAACAGATCGCGAGAAGTTGTCAGAAGGAACAAACACAAGGTGGCTTTACTCCTTGGTTATTGTGGTGATCAATATTATGGATCCCAATATAATGAACATCATGATCTTAATCTTCAAATACCAACCATTGAAGGTGAATTGTTTAGAGCTTTGAGTAAATCGAAACTCATATCTGAATTGAATGCCCAAAAGTTTAGTAGGATTCATCTCCAAAGAACTACGAGGACCGATAAGGGTGTTCATGCTTTAGGAAATATAATTTCTGTTAAACTATTAACTAACGGCTATGATGAGCTGTCAATAAAAGACGACATCAATAGCAACTTACCCAAGGACATTAAAGTATGGCAAGTTCAACGTGTTAATAAAAACTTTAATCCAAGAAAAGCATGCGGATCAAGACGTTATGAGTATATTATACCTACATATAGCTTCGAATTAGGTGCTGACAAGTTAGACGCTTTACTACAGTTAAAGCTAAACGGAACTTTCTCTACTGCCGATCTTGATATCATCAAACAATATCCAACACTGTCATTAAAAGATTATCCACATCTGACATTCGGGATAAAACAATATCTTATGTCAGCACATAATGAACTAACGAAATACCGGCTATCAATACAACGATGGAATCAATTTAGGACCATTCTCAAGATGTTTCAGGGCACTCACAATTTTCATAATTATACTTCGATGAAGACCACAAAAGGTATAAAGGACTCAAATAAGCGTCATATTATTGATATAGACATTAGTAAACCTTATCAAATATCTAATCGGCTCGGTGAATGGATCTCTATTATCTTGGAAGGTCAGTCATTTCTGTTACATCAAATACGGAAAATGGTTTCAATGAGTGTAATGTCTATGATCCATGGATTTCCATCTTCATACATAAATGAATCCTTTGAACCTCAACCGATGTCAATTCCAAAGGCTCCTTCTTTAGGACTTATTTTACAAGAAACTAAATTTACCTCATACAATAAGAAATTACAACAGTTGGGATATGACCCAATATCTTTTGACAACTGCCAAGATAATTTAAGTGAGTTTAAAAAGAACCATATTTTAAAACGTATAACACAAAATGAGACTGAAAACTTGGAGTTTATTAAATATCTTCACTATATTTGCTATTCAAAATTGGCAGATAAGAGTAATTTGTCGAAAATTTCAGATAATAATGACCAATTCTCTGTTTAACTTCACACAGTAGAATGTAATATGGAACATAACAACTAGTCAACTCGGTACGTTTATAATCACCTCCTGTATTTACTTCTTTATATATTAAATATTCCTGTTATAATAACCAATATTTCTTAAAGAAATATTTTATTCAATTCCAGAGTTGAAAATGGAGTTTTTAAAGTTGAATATAAGGACTACAAGCAAACAAATATATCTACTGTTGAATACAGGACACAACACTAGACTACTGAACTGTAACGAAGTCTGAATAGAATCATTATGTTGAGGACGCAGACAAAATTTTTTACCACATCTGTGGCAACATATGCTGCTGCAAAACCAGCTGCAAAGGGGAAAGCACAAGGTTTCTCGAAAGCCTCTTCTGGTTATGTGAGACCTGCTTCCAAGAGAATCACTTCTGCAACTCTGTACAAGAATTGGACTGATACTATGCATACTGCTAAGTTGAATAAAAATGCTAAGGAGGTCAATCTACCCATTTTCAAACCAAGCAAATTAGACGAATCTTTAAACAAAATGTCTAATTTCTCTCCTACCCAATTGAAACATTTATATCACTTGGGTTCATTTAAAAAAAATCAATACAGAGAATTGTTTGCACTACCCTCTTCTTTAATAAGAGAGGATACTATTGGGAAGTTGATTTCACAAATAAATAATTCCAAAGGCTCAAAAAGAATAATTGTTACAGGGGAACCAGGTGTCGGGAAGAGTACGTTATTAGCGCAATTACACGCCTATGCGATTGATTCTAACTACTTGGTTCTTAATATTCCATATCCTGAGCTATTCCTAAATGGTAGAAACGATTTCTTTTTAGATGAAACCACTCAGTTATATGTTCAACCTATGTATTTAAAGAAACTATTATCCAAGATTTTAAAGGGTAATGATGAAAAGGTATTATCATCTCTAAAACTTCAAAAGGATCACAAGTTTTCCTTCACTACTTTAGGTGGTACCAAAAACGTTGAATTAAAGAAAGGTGAAAGCACAGTACTTGACTTGTTAAAAAGCAATGTTAATGCTAATATTCGTGGTTTACAATTTAAGACATTAATCGAAGAACTGTTTGCTCAAAAGGAAGTTCCGATTTTATTCACAGTGGATAACTTTTCTCGTGTCTTAACCCGCTCATTCACAGATTATAGAGACACAGAGAATAGATTGATTTTAACGTTGAAATTTCAAATAACTGACATTATAATGAGTATAGTTAGTGGTAAAATCAAATTTGCTAATCCTAAGAGTAGTTTTGTAGGTGCTATTTCTGGCTCTGATCGTACTAACAAAACACTTCCAGTTGGTCTAAACAAAATTGAAGAAGATGTATATATTAAGAAATATCATTACGATCCAAGTTACGCGAACCTATTGAAACAAGGTAAAGTAGAGGAATTTGAATTGTCAAAGATGTCAAAGGAAGATGTTAAAAGACTATTGGATTTCTATACAGACTGTGATATTATTCCTACAAAAGAGCTACAAAATAAAACTTTAGACCAGTTAACAGATGAGAAATTCTTTATTAGTGGGAATGGTAATCCAAGAGAGTTATTGAAAAGTATCACGTTGGCATACAGATAAATGAAACAAATCCACTCTTTAATCTACATACTAGATTAAAAAAATTATGTCTATACAAATCTATAAATCCATGTAAATATATATTCATTAGATTGACGTGCTAACATTTTTTTTCTCAATTCCAATTCCTGTTTGAACCAAAATTTTATTGAATCGTTATAATATTACAGTAGTGGAGGATATGTATTCTTATATGTGTATAATTATGGTATAGATAATTGAAAATAAACCAAATCAATCTTCAAACCAGTCATCTTCATCGTCTACGTACTGTGGCTTACTTTCTGCAAGTGGTTGTTGAGGTTGGTGATGTGGCTGTTGTTGAGGATTTCCATTAGTGTACCCAGCTGATGCTTGTTGACCATGGCCTGATGATATACCTCTCTTAGCATTTTCCTTTCTTTGTTGCCACATAGCTTTGATAGATGCCACTGATTCACCCAAATCTTCAAGACTGACATTATCATTAATACTCTCTAGAACCTTTTGGACAACAGATGTGTGATTACCATTCAATTTATCATCTCTAAATCTTAACATTTGCCAAGCACCAGTTTCTTGATCTTTAGTACATTCCACAATTCTACCATTTAATGGTTGTTCTAAATTTTTTAATTCATGCCATTTCTCATCACTAATCTCAAGTTCAGCAAATTTCTTATATGTTCTTTCTAGCAGTTCTAAATCTTTACTGTCAAATGGTTTCTGGAAATTCTTAATTCTTGTATTCACATCTGCACCACCTAGCCAGACATATAGTGAGAAAGTGGGTTTAACATCATAGTTATAATACCATCTATTTGGATCCTTTTTGGGTACGGAGGAATCTTCCACCATAGGAATTTCTAAAATTAATTTAAAATCAATAGAGTTTTCTTGTTCAGGTTTCCATTTCAATAGGAAAGAATCCTTACCACCTGCAGCATAAGGAGCTCTGACAGGAGTGAAAATTAACCCATCTGATAAATGAGGTAGCTTATCTAGAGAGTTGGCAACTTTAACTAGTTCATAACTGAAATCCATATGTTTCATAGATAATTTGAAAGGAAAAGTGTTACAATTATCTGGATAATAAGATCTTAAATCGTAATATGGTTTGAAAAAATCCTTACCTAAATGGGCTAGTCTGGAACTAGTTGGAGATTGAATTAAACTTCTACCATTGATAGCCATACAATCGAACATCAAATATCTTAACTCTTGGATCTTGGTCACAGGATTAGTTTGAATAACTAATTCACCATCAATTAATGTACCATCTTGCAAGGTTTCCAACAACTCCTCCTTCTTCTTACGTGGTAAACGTGGGAATCTGAACCCATTAACCAAATAATAGTTGTTTTCTCTATCAATCATAAAACAACCTTGTTGTCCAGTTACAGGGTTCAAAATAATAAACATTAAAGCACGTAACCCATCAGTCTTTTCACATACGTAATAGTCTTGGGACTTCAATTTCTCATCTATATCTGAATGTTGGAAGGAGATCGGTTGCGACCCTGGAAATGCCTTGGATGGTTTTGGTGAGTTTAACAATTTACAAAGCATCATTTTCAAGTCTTGGGTGATGTTCCCTGGTTGGATAATCCCAGGGATCTGAGGTGATATTCTGCCTTCCATGATCGGTTTGTAAGTCAGTTTGTTTAATGCAATTATTTATTTTAAGGTTTATCCCTTACAGAATGCAATTGGGTTTTATATATTGGGATATTTGGTTGGATATACTCTTGGATGCTTATAAGTTTCTTGTAAAGCCTTCTTGTCGATATTAAATATTTTTTTTTTTTCAAAAGCTCACTGAAAATGTTGAAATTAGGACTAGTAAAATTAACAAATTGATGGTTAATTCATCGCTTTTTGAAGACAACAATCAAGAAACTATACCGCTCTAATATACTTTAACATTTTTAAGATAATTGATTAGATTGTTTTGGCAGTTTAAGTGCATTGTTTTAAGAACAAAAAATTGATTTTGACTAGGCTACTTAAACACTTCAAATAAATCAATAAATAAAAAATCTAATAACGGAAATGTCTGACAGTCCCAACCGTTCTCGTTTGAAAAGGAAAACAACATCTAGAGTTCTGAGCTATCGTGAACCAACACTAGATAATAATGATTTATTTGGTCCCAACGATGACGATTCTGATGGGTATATTGTGGGGACTCCAAAGAAGAAGAGAAGATCTGAAAGTAACTCTAGAACCAATACAAATTCTCCCAGCTCCACTACCCCAAATAGTTCTGGATCAACTGCTTCCAATAAAAAATTTAAGTATCAAAGGTTTTTACACGACAAAACCACTCAATGGAATCTTATCCCATTATTACCACCATCTTATAGAAAGACAAGTAAATTTTCCAACGTTCTTGATCTAGATGAAGCATTCGTTGATACCAAGGCTCAAATTGTGTACAACACTGAGGCAGTTCTACTTGAAAGGGACGAAAGTATTTATATGGTGTCTGAACCACCTGGAGAACCCTATTACATTGGTAGAGTTGTCGAATTTATTGCTAAACCTGAATTTGCTGAAGAAATTAAAAATACTGAAGGACAGGTGACTAAATATCCTGTGAGGTTCTTTAATGTTAAGATGAATTGGTATTATAGACCTAGAGATATTCAAGAAGATGTTACAAGTTTCGATTCCAGGAAAGTTTATGCATCTTTACATCAAGATATCTGTCCTATCAACTCATATAGAGGGAAATGTACTGTTGTACATAAAGCAGAGTTACAAGATGTATTGCCGAATGAAAGAGAAGAAATTGTGAGATCTAATGTGTTTTATTTTGATTCCTTGTTCGACAGATACACTCGTCAATATTACACAGTGTATCCTACCAGTAAATTGTTAAATAATTTTAAAAGTATACCATCTTTCTTATATGCATTAGAAAAGAAGCATCGGTATGTTTACACTGAAGAGAAATATCCATTATTAGAAATCTTATCCAAATATGTGTTCAAAGAATCTACCAAAGATAATAAAAACATTGATATAGCCAAAGATGTCGAAGCGGAAAGTAATAATACTACTGTAAAAGAATCTAAAACATGGGATAAAAGATGTCAAGAATGTCATGAGTGGTGTTTACCCGATAATTCGCTGGAATGTGATGATTGTGGTGGAACAATGCATTTATACTGTATGGACCCACCTTTATCTAAGAAACCAGGTAAGAAAATTGCTTGGGTTTGTTCATTTTGTGTCAAGAAACAATCTACAATACCTGATGATAAAAATGATTTGAGTGCGGAGTTAGAAAGAGTTGAAATATTCAATCAACAATGTAGAGATTTTATTAATAAGAAGGCTGCCGATTCTATCAGTAAATCATTTGATCGTGAAATTGAAAGACACTGGTTTCAGTATATTGGCTGCTACATAATATCACATATGTCAGATATTCTAGATGACATACTTTATCTTCCGTATCCCTTTAAACTTTCTAGATATGGTGAAAAGTACCAGTGGTCAAAATGTTTTGATAGAGATGCATCCTCAATGGTTCCGTATGATAGAAACAAATCAGATGAACGGGGTACAAAAGATAGCGTCACATTACTGTGGGTTGCTGACAAAGATAAGATATCAGATGCTAACTTAAATACATATGTTGAAAAATGTAAAGATGAAATAGCGCCACTCTTAGATGTGCAATCCACAAGCTGTAATTTCCTTGATTTTGTTGTGAAGGCATTAATTGCTAATGACTACCATACCGATAGGGCATTTTTGGATTGTATGAATAATATGTCTAGACCTGTTCTTCACGAACCAACTTTTACAGCTGATGAGATAAAAAAATTTGAGGAAGGAGTTCGTAAATACGGTAGTGAATTGAGACCTGTTTGGAAACATGTAGAAACACAGCCTATGTCAATGATCGTCAGGTTTTATTACAATTGGAAGAAAACTGAGAGAGGTATGAAAATCAGAGGCAAAAAGAACCCTGAAAAATCACAAACAATTAGTGCTTCAGATTCACATAGTCTTACTGTTGTAAGAAGTGTTGAGGAATTAAGTGCAAATAGGGTTCCAGTTTTAAATAATGGAAACGAAACAGATGATGTTGAGATGCGTTATATGGATGATTCTTCTTTTGATACAGACAGATTGGCACTGTTGGAAACATCGTTCCATTGTTTATTTTGTAATGTCAATTATTCACCGATGTGGTATAAAGTGACTGGTGGATCGGATGATGAAAACAGCAAGAAGAGATTACAAACAGGTGTTAACGAGAAAACTGAACAATCTGATAAAGCAGTCTCCAAGAAGCAGAATAATGACAACCTTGGAGCATTATGTATCAGATGTGCTCGTTTGTGGAGAAGATATGCTATCCGATGGGTTCATCCGTTGGATGTTGTTAGGAAAATGCACGGTGCTTGTGTTTCAAGTTACCATAATGCTTTAGAATTGATTTTAGATGAAACAAATATTAATAAGTTAACCTTATCTCCGGAAAGGGCCCAAAAAAAGTATCTGGAATGGGAACTAGTCCAGGATGCAGAATTAATTACAAGACAACGGTGGGAAATTATGAAGGATCACAAAAAGTTTAATCATATGAAAAAACAATCAATGGTGTTTCACGGTATTTTAACTAAAACTGTGAGAAGACCTTATAATAAGTATTTGTATCGACCAGAAAAACTTCATAGTGATTTATCTTCCTTTATTGCTGAAAGATGCGATTCAACCTTTAATATTAGTGTCGGAAACTCTGCACCTGTCACTGATGAAAATATTCAACTTCCGTCAGAATCCACAGAAAATCAAGCTAATATCGACAAACCTTCTCAGAACGTAACAAATCAACATGTAAATGATATTCATACAATTAAAAATAGAAACGTATCGCAAGGGGATGGTACTTCCGATATAACTGTAAGCTTTGAAACAGATGAGTTTCAAGGCCTAGAAGTCACAGTTGATAACAAGTTCAAAAATGTGACTTTGAATAGTAAGGTTGTAGAAATGTTACTGAATGATTCAACAGATATACCTGAAAAGATTTTAAATCAGTTGAAAAATGATTTTGCGTCTGTAGTACCTTCCAGTTCTATTTTAAACAGCGGTTTACAATCTAATGATTTAGAACTTCCACGATACTATTCCCAGTTTACCTCAGAAAGAGATACATTGAGTCAATTAAAAGGTTATCAGATGATGGTTTCACCCGTACCCCCCTCTGATCCTAAGACCAGAGAAAAAAAATCGACAAAGGCTAAAATTTCCAAATGTAATGTGTGTTATGCATCATTATTTTATCCATCGAATGGAATACAATGTCACAGCTGTGGTCTAATCTGTCATAAGTCATGCTATGGTAAAAATGTAATGAACTTGAAACGAGGAGAAGACTGGTTCTGTGATGTGTGTTCGAATCAGATGAACCCAACTGTATCCACTATCTATACATGCCGTTTATGTTACAGTCCCCAAAATACTCAAAATGAAGGTCCTACACATAAACCAACAATTAAACCATCCAGTGATGGTTGTTGGTGTCATATAGTATGCTCACTATTTAATGATACGATCAAATATGGTAATCCAGGGAATTTGGAACCTGCCATAAATGTTAATGAAGCTATTTGGAAGCGACGCAATCAAAAATGTATGATGTGTAACCGCTCTGGGGGTGGTCTTGTCCAATGTGATGAATGTCCTGATTATTTTCATGTAACCTGTGCTCAGAGTGACAAGCATTTCAAGCTTTTGTTTAAAAAAGAATTATTACCAGATAATGCATTGGACACTTATACAACTATTATAAATGATCAGGAAAGTAATACGAAATACACATTAACTCCTGTGCTCGTGTGTGGAAACCACAATGTCCAAAATGTTAATAATATTTCATATCATAATCTAAGCTCCACCATCAGCAATCATTTTACGATAGATATTTACTCGAATAGTTCAAAATCCAGTGCAAAAAGAAATGCTGTATTTTCTAAATACAATGAAATGCATTACAATAAAGAACTTCTTCACGACAGTGATATACCAGATGGCTTTCAAAGTAATGAAAGTAATGTCTTTGTAATCAGGAAAAATCAAAAGTGCAGAAGTTGTGGTAATAACAATATGGCGTTTTGGTATGAGCCGGATCTTTGTCATTCCTGCCATGTTGGTGGAGTTTCTGGTGATAAGACTGTTATTGATAAAGCTAATAGAAGCGATGTTAATGTCGTATCTCACTATATTTCATACGATGTGAAGAAACAATTACTAGAAAATATCGATCCTGATTCTGCTCGTTTATCCTAATTTTATGCTACTTTAACTTAAATATTACAGGTGTGTTGATTATTTATAAATAAAATGTGTCTAACAGTTTATACACTTATATATTAATGCATTATGGATTGTTAAATGAATGATTTTGTCCTTTCATAATTCTATCTTGATTATTCTATTTTTTCCGTTGACTGCCCCTCTTGGCTTTGTTTGCGTTCTTTCTTAACTCTGAACCAAAAGCTTCTATGGATGTTTGATTTTTCCAGGAAATCACATTATCTATATCATTGAAATGTCTTAGATTAATCAAGGAAGATAAGATTTCCCCTTGCCTGGTCAATTTGTTATCACGAGAATGTCTAATACGGTTCTTTTCAGCCCTTGCGACAATTCTGCCACCAGGTCCAGATCCCGCAAGAAGTTCTTCCTTCTTTTCTAACAAGAGATCACGCTTATTTTCCAACTCAGAGATAGCATTAAGTACCTTTCTTGTCTTAGAACCATCATCCAGATTCATGATTTCATCAACAATTCTTTCTAGTTTATTATCGATCTCATCCAGTTCATTGTCTTCCTCTTTTTCTGCTTGGCTAGTTGAATCATCGGTATTGGTTGACTTCTCCACGTTCAATTCATTTGCTGATAAAGTGTATTCTTCGAATTCCTTGACATAATCTAATTCCTTTTCATTCAATTCAACTTGTTGACACTGATTTCTGATAGATATAACATCTTTCAAACGCTCTATTATAGGTTTGAATTGTCTCAATAAATCGTGTTCACGTCTACCCCAAATATCTAACCATTCAATAAAAGAATCTAAGTACTCATTGTTTTCGATATAATACCACTTATTATGATCTAACAGTAAACATTCTGGAGTTTCATCAATAATCTTTCTTTGTATTGGGGTTAAATTTACGGATTTGTTTACTTGTCCTTCTTCAGATACCAATTCAGTTTCTTCCTTAGATATTGGGTCAATGAAATTATAAGAACCATTTTCAGTACGGTACACTCCAAATACATTTTTGGTTGCGATGATGTTACCTTCAACTTCACAAACTTGTGTCCATCTTGCAATTTGTTCTTCTTCCAACTTTAAGAATTTTTTAATACAATGAATGTTTGGTCCACGTACCCACAGTCTACCATTATGATATTCAGATTCATCGCCACTAAAAGAATTATTAGGAACACCAGTTAAATCAAACCAGAAATATCTATTACAATATCTGTCCATACCTAAAGGCTTCAATCTTTGGAAATCATTCTCCATTAACTTTTTATCCAGGTCAGTTTTATCATCTTGAAGTTTTTGTAGTTGAGCTTCTTTAGCTGCGAATGCTTCGGGATCATTTTCCTTATCAATAGCACTTAGAGCTGTAGTTTCTGCTTTGATATCTTTAAATATCTTGAATCTGTCACTTCTAATGTGCATACACATTTCCATGGAAGCTTCAATAGCGTTCTTGATATCAGGAGAGAAATTTGAAATGATATCAACTAACACCCATAAAGCTGTTATTTTTTCTTGTATTGAAAAATTACGGCAGAAGTTTCTCCATAATGCTTTTGGAAGTTGTGTCATAGAAATATCTTTTGTGATAATTGTCTTTTTAAAGTAAGTTAAGAATTCTGTGTATTTTGGGACAGCTAAACTATCTTCAAAAATACCTAATAAAATAATTAACCAGTTGCCGTTATTAAATTGTCTTTTTGTCAATCTTTCAGTCCATTCTTGATTTCTGAAATTCAAAATTCTATCTAAAAGGGTTTCAAACTCTTCATCTGTTTCTGTACTCTCATCATCGTCATCATCATTGATAATTTCAATATCTTCAAGGACTTCTTTGGGCTTACTGGCTTCTTTGTCAGCTAGTGGTTTTTCATCGTTGTTGGTTTCAATAGATTCACCATCAGCTGTACCATTTTGTTTAGTTGCTTGGTTTTCTTGCTTTGCATTGTTAGTAACAGCATCATTGGAACTTGGTTCTTCTTGTGAGACCTCTGAGTTTACTTCATTCTTAACATCATGGATACCCTTGGGTGTTACACCTAATTCTTGTTCATGAATTGTAATAGGTTCTGGAATCCATTCTTCCATAATCACAATTTTCCAATCACCATTCTCATTAATAAATAATCTTAATAATGCTACAAAGATTTCAATTATAAGACCAGAACCATTGCTATTGAAATTATCAATTATATCATCAGCTGCAGGTTCATCAGAGGTAATGGTATATTTCAAATCTTTATCAATAATGTTTTTATCCCCAATCATTTTTCTAATCTTTGGATTTCGTTGCCACTGACTTTCAATATCATTCATCTCATCTTTATCATTTGAATTTTTTTCGTTTAGTAATGTTACATTTACCACTTCGCCTTGGGATTCCAAAGGATCAGTACATTTAAGTGTAGTAATAAACTGATCAAAATTGAAATATGAAATGCACAATTTTTCATTAAATGTGTTAACAAATTGATAAATTTGAAGTAGTTTATCAAAGTTTGGAAGAGTAGATTTGTTCAATGTCTTTTCTGACATTAATGGAACACATTCTAAAGCTTTATTATAATATGAAAGGTCTGATAAAAATGCAGTAGGTTTCCCGCGATAGGGAATATCCATATCATTCACTATACTTCTAAGTACCACTGGTGTGGAAACTTCTGGTGCATTAGAAGATGCTCTTGAATCAAGCTCTGATTCAGTTATCATTTCAGAGCCAGTATCCATCCTTCTTTTCTTGTTAGATTTAGATGACATCCCATCTTCTTCATCCTCCGGTGAAGATTCATTATTAGATTTATCTTTTCGCTTTCTCCCATTTTTACTCTTCTTTGTGGTTTCATCTGAAGGATGACCTTTCATTGAATCATTATAAAATGACGATGGTGTAACTGAAGAATCTTCGAAATCAATAGTTGAAAAATTACCATTCTTTGAATTGGTATCATTTTCATCCATTTGTGATTTATTTTTCACAGGAGCAGGTTCCTTTGTTGGTTCATCATCTTTGAAACGTAGCAATTCAATAGGCCAGTCCATTGTTAAACCATACATTTGCAAATATTCTGGTTTAACACACCATGGTGCACCCATCTTTGTAGAGGCCCTTTGTAAAGTGATCTTGAAGAAACATTTAATCAAATGTTTGGTGAAAGTGGACCTATCTCTATAAATTTGTGATTCATCTGCGACAAAGGATTTATTGGGTACAGATGAGGCATTTGTATTTGGTGATTCATCTTCTACTAACATATATTTCGCATGTCCTGGAGCTATGACTTCTTTGGTAACTGGATTCACTATTGCGTTAAATTGAACTTTTTCCTTTATTATATAGGGTCTTTGATAATGTGGATGAGAGTCACTAAGTGATGTTGATGAATTTGACTGACTCAAACTTGGTGGTTGTGGTGTGCCTTGTTGTGATGATGTAGTTGAATTTTCATTATTATCTTTATTTTTTCTTAGATAAACAGTTTCACCAGGAAAGAAGTCTGTCTTAAATTTAGAATAAACTTTCTCTACTAAACCATCTAATCTTCTTACTGTGTTGAAATGTAAATATCTGGCTACAGGTTCTCTTAATTTTAATGGAAACTTTTCTTCCACATATTTAAATTGTGATTCTTCACTATCCAGGGCTTCAAAAAATGTTAAACATGAAGCACCAGTGATTTCACAAGTGAAATGATGTCTTGTATAAAAATCTAATCTTTCTAAATATTCTTCATATGTTTGAAACCATTCACCAGTTTCATCAATATGCCAAACAAACACGTCTATATTTGGAGGCAAAGGTTTGGGATCTGGTAAGACAATAGGTTTTCTCTTATATAACACCATAATAAAATAATTCTGGACTAGTCAGTTGGTGTGATACAATATTTTTTTTCTCTGATTTGGTTATTCAATGTTGTTTATATTTATCTTCTTTGTATAAGCTATTGTTTTTTTTTCTTGTTCTTAAAATAATAAAAAAAAAGTTTCTATTACTTCTCTCTGTTTTACTTATAACTTTGTGTATGTAATGGATTCACTTAGCTCTGGTAATCTCTACTCAATACTATGATGACTTTTAACCTTCCAACTCAATGAATAAACAAACAAATAAACCATTCAATCAATAACTAACTGTTCTTAAAATTCGAAAATTTTCTTTTCTAAATTGGAAAATCGGTATTATCCCAAATTGCTACCAATTTTCTTGTCAATTATTATTTATTGTTTATGCTTTTTTCCCATTGCGTGCAAAAACGACGATAATAAAGAAATTTTGTGATTCTTGAAAAATTGACAAAATATTAATGAAATCTGGATTTTATAATAGTGATAACTGAAGTTACAAGAGTCTGTTCGCAACGATGTTTGGTTCATATTGTAAAGTGAGATTGGTATTTTTGAATCAATGCTAAATGAGGGGTCTATATATATATATATGGTTTTTTATATAGTGATGCGAGAGTGAAGGGGTTCTAAGTGAATTTTGTGGATAGGAAATTGCGCTATTCGGGACAGATGGTTCTCATTTCGGAAAGAATGGCCACAGACGCGTTTAACTTTTTAATAGTAATCATCAAGTTTTGATTCTTTAAACATGTCATCAGACTGGATTCTAATTGAGTTAATAGTCTTTTAGAGACACCGCAGACTTTAGACATATATTCATGTGAATATATTTGATCTTCTAAGATCTTACAAGAGATTCTAATCAATGCGATGATCAACCTATGGACACCATTGTTCAACATATCACGTTTCAATTTTAAACAAGGTGGGTTATTATCATTATCGGTATTCTCCTCTTTGTTTAAAAATAGACATTGTAATAAATAAGTAGCGCACATATAAATTGTGGGGTTCAATTCACATTTAGTTTGGATTCTTTTGATAAAATCTTGGAATGACAATGATGGGGTATTTTTCATTAAGAATTTACGATGTTCACGTGGTAGTAGTTCTTGTTCTTCGTCTTGCTCTCCATCCTTGGAAAGTTTTAATATTATGGTGATGGCTTCTATAAAATTATTTATAGATTCCTCAATAGTGTTAGCTATAAGATCTGTGGAACTTATTAAATTAGCATCAATCAGTGGGAAACACGTGCAGTCTAATAGATGGCAATCAGCATGACAACGTGTGGATTGTTGTTCTTGTACTTTATGTAAGATAGCTTTCCCCAATTCTTCATCATCCACTTCACAATCTGTATCAAAATTATGTAATTGATGTGTCTCATCATCATCTTCTTCCAATGACAAGTCTAGGTTGATTGGTGAACGCGATCTACGCGACAATGCATCAACGGGACTGCCCGCTATGATTCTATTATAATCTAATGTATCATCAATATCATCCTCTCCATCATCTTCTACATCTGTCAAAATAAAATTAGACATGGACTCAGTGTTTTTGGGGTTCACCATTGGTGATGATATATCACTCATAGAATTATAAAAGGAATCATTATTCATCACTTGAGTACGATATAATTTAATATTATCTTTATTCTTTTCCACATAGGCATTCAATTCAGAAGCGGTAAACAATAATTGTTCAACACTTCTTTTATTTTGAGTTGGTTGTAAAGTTGAAAATGAACTTATATTACTCATGGCACTAGCTGGCCTTCTAGAGGCCAGTCCAATATGACTGCTGTTATTACTAGACCTTATATCATCAATCAAACTGTCGTCTTCACCACGAGTAGTAAATCTTACCCTCTTGGGTCTTGTAGATAAAATATGATTATTAATATTTGTGGGGGATATACTTCTTGAACCTGGAATTGACACCCACCCATTTATATCATCTTCTAATTCACCAAAATTTGATTTTAAATCATGATGTGCTTTCAATGGCAGACCAAAAGTCCCAGTCTCCATATCAAACATATCATCATTAAAGGACTCGGGGGATAACGTGTCTGTATCGAGAAACATATCTTCTCGTATTATATTATTGTTATTGCTATTGTTGGTCTCACACATGACTAGTTAGTCTTGGGGTATTATGGTAGGTTGTCCTAAAAGTCCTGTGGAATTATTCACTTATTTAATGGGAATATCTAAGCCAGTAAATATCTATATATATAGGACAACGATACTCCTTTCCCTTTCTATATATAACACCGACATGTCCAGAACACTTTCTAACGACTCTTGCATTTTTTTATATAATCTTCTGATTGAATACATATTTGCATAAAACTGGAAATGTCACATTACAGGCTCCAAACGTATTTTCTTCGAGAAATCGCAGAATTTTGGCAAAAAATGTAGCTTGCCGGAGGGCAAAGAGCCGAGATTTTCATAGCACGTTTTTGTTTTTGCGGGAAAGTTGTTTCAAAGAAGGAAAAATTGCGAAATTAAAGTTTCCCGTTTGGTAACTCCCGAGATCTAGCAGGTGGGGTATTTTGTGCAGCAGCCGTATATTATTGGGTGGCACAAAAGAGAATGCCAGTTAGTTAGTTAGTTAGTTAGTTAGTTAGTTAGTTAGTTAGTTAGTTATTAGGCAGAAGAAGAAGGGAAATAGAATTATATCAACCGTAAGAGGGTGACAGATGTCAGGGTTGTTGTTATTGTGTGGGGTGCCAAGAGTATCCTTGAAGTCAGTGGGTGTAGCGGTGTGTCCTCAACTTTTCTATTCCACGGCGAGTAAGAATAAATGGCTGAAAAGACAACAAAATGATCATTTCACAAGAGAGGCCAAGATACAAAATTTAAGGTCCAGAGCTGCATTTAAATTAAGAGAGATTGATGATAAGTATAAACTGTTTACACCTGGTAAATTACAGAATGTTTTAGATTTGGGCTTTGCCCCCGGGTCTTGGTCTGAAGTGGCCAGACAGCGAACTGACCCTAAATCGATGATCTTGGGGGTGGATATATTACCATGTGAACCACCTACCGGTGTAAGCAGTTTACAAGCAAATATATTGTCCCAAAAGACTCAGGAATTGATCAGATTGTATTTTGGTAAACATGCCAAATTAGATGATATGTTAACTGATCCCAAAAATATACATGAAACACATGGATATTTTAAACCATCACATGAGGAGATTATTGATCCAGAATATGAACATGAATTGAAAGCTGAAGAAGAATATAGAGAAGTGTTCACTCCAGACGATAAGATACCCACTGCACAACAACCAATTGATATAATATTAAGTGATATGTATGTACCAACCCCCAGATTAACTGGTTTTACGAATAACATTACTAATATGCCATATTATAGGCTTATGAACACATCAGGTGTTGCCATTAGAGATCATCTTTTATCAGTTGATCTTTGTGATGCTGCCTTGGTGACAGCAATTGATTTATTGAAAGTTAATGGTTCCTTTGTTTGTAAACTGTATACAGGCAAGGAAGATAACTTATTTGAAAAGAGAATGAGAAAGGTTTTTAAAACTGTACAAAGATTTAAACCTGTATCATCACGTATGGAATCCAAAGAGGTGTATTTTGTTGGATTAAATAAATTGGCCAATGTAGACAAATTTAAAGTATTTACCTAATTAACTCATATTATATATTTGAATATTCATGAAAGTTTTGCAATTGTTGTTATTGCTTATTATTTTACGTATTATTTGTTATTGTTATTATTGTTTGGGGTAGTTATATAAACATCATTTTATATGTTATTGTATAGTAAGTCTATTCTTTTTGTTTCTTAGTCGGCTTTTTCTGGCGATGGAGTTGGTTCCTTATCACTACTATCTTGGAAAGCTTCTTCATCTTCTTCGTCATCTTCATCTTCTTGTTGTTCTACAGCGACTTCTTTTACTTCTTCTCTGCTTGGTTCTTCAACTGGTTCTTCAACTGGCTCTTTTTCAACTGGTTCTTCTACAGTTTCTTCTTCAGCTTCTACAACTGGTTCAGCAGCAGGCTCAGCAACAGTTGGTTCAACAGAAGAGTCGACATCAATTAATGACTGAGATTCATGGTGCACATTTGGAAATTGGGCATCTTTATCTTCTGGTGTTTGAATTCTATTAGCAATTTCTTCTTTACCATTTAATGTTAACTTTTGTCTCCATTCAGAAATTACTTTATTTATGTCACTATTAGGTAGACCATAAGTTAAAGAAAATAGAGAAGCTTCAGAGTATCTTTCAGTTTTGACTAATAAATCCTTAGCATGTTGTAAATCACCAGCAGTCCAATAAGCATTGAATGCAAGATTATATTTCCCAAGGGCTTCAGCATCTTGACCTAATTGAATTAATGCAACGTTATCATTGAATGAAGAATATAATAAGAATAACGATTCTAAATCATGAGCTTTAATATAGGATTCGATAGCTAGTTTGAAATTGAAATTTTGCAAAGAAGAATCACCAAGAGATCTCCATTTAAGTTCATTGTCATTTTCATCTAATAAATCATATGCTAATTGTAATTGACCAACCTTTAATGCTAAATCGAACTTTTGATCATTATCTGGTGAAATTTCTAATGCATCTTCAAAATATTCTTGACCTTCAAGGAATCTAGCCACTTTAATTAAAGAATCTTTATCTTCAATATTTGGTAACACACTTTCTTTAGCTTCCTCTAATTCACCTCTTAATACAAGAGTTTGGAATTCAAGTACTTCTAAAGATACTTTGTGAGCATAGACATGTACTTCCCTATCAGCTAAATAAACTTTACTGTCACGAGCCAAGTAGCCTAAAAGATACATTTCTTTAGTGTAATGAGCCAAATTATATGTCTTACCACCAACGAAATAATTTAATCTATTAGTGGATGTAGTGAAAATAAAAACATCACCAACCCATTTACCAGAAGTGATTGGTTCATTAACTTCATGAAGCACATCGAAAGCTTCTTCCACACCTTCATCTTCATCAACTTGATCAGCAGCAACAGCTTCAGTGTATAAATCTCTATTGAAAAGTAAGGCATAAGCTCTAGCTTCTTCATTGGAACGATCTTCATTAGCGTTAGTGATCATTACTAAATCACCATTGTCAGACCAAATAACTTCACGAGCATCAACATCAATTCTTCTCACTAGAGCACCAGTTTCCCAATCAAAGAAGTAAATGAAACCATCAGCCTTAACACCTAACAAAGCACCACCAAATAATTTATCAACATTATAAGATAAAGGAACAGACCAAGAAGTGATTTCTTTGAAGTTCTTGTAATATTTAATAGCACGAGTTTCATCAATTAAAGCATAACTGTTGGAATCTGGACCCCAAACGAAATCTTGACATTTACCAAAGGCTTTGTTTCTCCAAGCTAGAGCAGTGTAAATAACATATTCACCATCACCCACAGCAGTAACAAATCTGCCATTTGGAGAATGCGATAGAGATTGTGGGAAGAGATCAACAGTGCCTAATTCTTTGGTTTGTAATAATAATGGTTCATCTTGTTCAGATTCTTCATTACCTCTAATAACGGCAGTGAAAATATCATTAGCGGTAGCATTCTTACCACCAGCCCAAACTAATTTACCAACTGGATCTAAAGATAAAGTTGGTTCATCATTACCTAAGGATAAGACTGTGAAACCATTATCGAAACCAGAGGCAATATAATTCTTCTTACCAGTTGGATGAGTAGCAATACACCAACTTCTTTCTAAACCTAAATTCAAAGTCTTTTCAACCTTGTAAGTGGAAGAGTTCCAGATTTTTAAAGTACCATCTTCAGAACCAGAAATAATAATTGGAAGAGTTGGATGGAAAACAGCAAAGGAGACGTTGGAAATATGACCTTCTAAAGTAGCCACACAGGATTTAGTTTGATAATCCCAGACTTTAATGGTTAAATCATCAGATGAAGTGATTAGATATGGCTTATCAGGTAATGGATAGTAGTCAACGTAATTGACCCCCTTTTCTTGACCAGTGTGTAAAGTAAAGTTTGGAGTAGCTTGACCTAATGACCAGACTTTAACTGTACGATCTAAACATGCAGAGGCAAAAGTACTTGGATCCTTTGGATTGAAAGCCACGCACATGACAAAATGATCGTGACCTTCAAAAGTTTGTTCTAACTGCCAATTCTTTTCCCAATTCCATAATTTAACGGTTAAATCATCACTACCAGATAAGACATATGGTTTAGTTGGATGGACAGCAATGGAACGAATATAATCTGGATGAGCTTCAAAATCAGCCACTTTTTCACCTGTGTTGTAGTTGTAAACTCTGATTCTAAAATCGTCAGAACCAACAATAATCCAATTCTTTCTAGCAATAAATCTACCAGCTCTAACTGGAGTTTCAGTAACTTGGATGGTTCTTACTGATTGTTGAGTTTCGTAATTCCAAATTTCAATCTTACCAGAATAAAGAGTAGCTAAGATCCATGGTTCGTGTGGATGGAAATCAATCCCCTTGACTCTATCAGTTCTATTACTGAATGTTTTCTTAATGTCGAACTTCATGATTTAATGATTCTATAGTTCGTTAGAAGGGGAGGCTATAAATATGTGTATCTATTTACTCAATTCTCAAACTCTTAAATCAAACAAAAGAAGGTAATATTTTCCAATAAAAATTTCCTTTCTAATTATTCAACTTCAATTGAACTATATTTAAGATAAGCATTAAAATGGCTTTAAGATTAATCTTCAAATTCAATATCAAGGTATTAAATTCGTGTAGCTGTCTCTTTTCCAAAACACCAAATTTGTTATTTTTTTCAAACAAAATCAACTGTCTCTTACCCGAAGATCGTGTGCGACGGCATAATACCAATTAAACAATAATGTACATATTTATTAATAAAGGTATGTAAAGATGAATACTAACAAAAAAAAATGATTGAAGACTTTAAAACTGGATAATATCAAGTAGTGTGGTTGTGAGTATATCAAGTAGTGTGATTGTGGGTATATCAAGTGAATCTTAGCCTTAGTTGGAACTGAATGAATAAGGATGTCTATTATGTGACACAAATCAAGATTTTTTACTCTCTTATATTAAATTGTTTCTTCAAAGATATCATATCTTCTTATGTTGATATATATGATTTATAGTTTGTTAGTTATAAGAATTTTATATTTTTAAAGGGCAGTGTTGAGATGTCTTTTTTGAAATTCTGTCGAAACACTAACAGCGTACTGTTTCATGACACAAATTGGCATTGGAAAATAAAAAGTTTTAAACATTAATAAAAACGTAGTTATTTGCACATCAAATGTTGGACTAAGAAAAATATTTATTGTTACAAAATACTGATATAAATGCATATTTAAACCTATGATCAATGACTCATTCTATGTGAGATACACCTACATGTTAGTGGCCGAATACCTCTACAGTTTCTAAGTTGCTCCTTTTTTTTCTTTTGCTTAACTTTAATTAATAAAGCTGTTTGTGTTTCAATCCTTGTATATAATGTTATATCATTGATTAGAAGGGATTCCACAATTTGTAATTTTTCAAAAAACATTCCTTAATTCACTCAATATTATCTATTTACTTTGAACAAGTCCACTCATCCTGCTCACAATATTTTCCAGCTTTTCTGGGCTTTCCTCAAATTTCTCAACAACTTTGAGTTTTGATATCTTTTCCTTTCTTTTTTTTTTCTTTTTGAGTTCTTTATAGAGAGTTGTATAACTTTCACAATAATAAAAGAAATAATGAGTAGAATTAAATTGTTAGAATGATAAGAATACATAATTATATAACTGTTATATATAAAATTTAGAATGCTAAAATAAAAAAACTATTGATATAATAAATATATACGAAGAAATAAAAAATAAACTGTTGTCATTAAAATCATGGGTATGGAATAAATAAATTAAGGTTAGAAAAATTCTTTAAATTGATCTTTTGTGCTGTTATTATCAGTATTTGGTTCTGATGGTAAACGGAATGGAAGTGATTCCACTGCGATGGATGCACCTGCAGTGGTTGATTCATCACCACCCCTACTGGCAAATGGGTTTATTAAACTGTCATCATTAATTGATATATCATCCATAGAATAGGCCTCTACACCACCCAAACTATCATTAGTGTCATTATTTTGTGTAGTGGATTTATCTTTATTAATGTTATGACTTTCACTTGTTTCAGTTTGGAATGGATCACTAATGGTTCTTTCCATGGCTAAAGCTTCTGGAGTAGAGTTTGAATTTTCACCATGTTCCACAATGAATGGTGATTCCTCATTTGTAAATGGAGAATGTTCAAGATCAAATGGTGAATGATGTTGTTGTACAAATGGAGAATTATTATTTGATTTTTCCATCCCACCTTCTGAAGAACTTGTAAAATTATCTTGCCAATGATCATCATGTTCTCTAGCAACTTGACCTAAAGCAGCTAATTCCTGTAATGCAGTCTTCTCGGTAGTACCATCAGTCTTGCTAGCTGGATCCAATATACCATTTTTACCATTAATCATTGTTTCTGGTAATGTGCTACGTCTTTGGAATGAAGTTCTATCATCCTTAGCTGGTTTAAATCTAAGATCTGGATTCTTTGAGAATACAATCATACCAATAAAAGCGAAAATCATCATTAATAAGATAAATGAAAATGCAGCATTCATGATAAAGAAAATCCATCCCATTACGGCAGACACTGTATATGGTTGACCGAATAAATCGGAGAAGAAAAGGAATAAGAATGAATTAACTAATGTTATGGTACAAATGAAAATGTTAATGATATTTGTTGGTTTATCCAAATATGGTTTATAACGAATAATGGCAATAAAATAGGCTAAATCTAAGATGAAAACAGCTAAAGCTTGCGTCTTACCTGAGGCTTGAGCAAACCCAATAAATAATGCTTTTACAAACACATAGGATAATAACACAGAATTCCACCAGTAATATGGAGCACTGAACATGGTATAAAAGAACCCATATTTATGTAATACAAATTCATCACCATATAATAAAGCAGCTGGATTATTATATTCTTGAATTGATTTATTAGCAAAAAATCTAGTTCTATAACCAGACCAAAGTAAGATACCAACACCCAGGACAAGTAATAGGCATGCAATGACAATAACGGCAGCAGAGTCTCTTTCTGTAAATTCCCAGAAACTCAAGATAGTCAATTGTGTGAAACCAATATAGATATATCTTAATAAAGCTCCTTTTAAAATTAATTTCCAATTCAATCTAAATTCGTAGAATTTATCTTTGTTCATCCAGCCTAATCTAATACATAGATCAGATGAATATTTAACCACAATGATAAACCCGGCTAAAACATACCCACAAAGTGCAAAGAATGTGAACCCAGTGGGAACAATAGATGTATCTTCGATACCCATGGCATAACCCAGTCTTTTAATACCTCTGAAAATAATAGTGGTTTTATTACCATATAGAACATTAGTGGCTCTTTTCATTAGCCCAATGGTATATTCCAAGGATCTTTGTGTTAAGACAGACATTGTAGTCGAGGTCATATATAATGAAGATGTCCCACCTGTAGAATCGACAAACCATCTAAAAATTCTTTGCATGAAATGAATCTTGATAAGACCCATGGACCAAGCTAAATTTTCAGCCCATGCAGCGGCAATTGGTGGAACTCTATGAACGTGTTGCATAGAGACCACAACAACAGATTGGAAATAAAGGAAAAGAGACATAGTATTAGCAGCAATATGGGAGGCAGCATTAGAATTACCAAAAGTGGATAAAACAGCAGATAATAATAACCCAATACCAGCCACGACAGCGGTAGCCCATTTAACACCTGTTTGTGAGACAGTCTTACCATTAGTGAAATAAACTTGAATACAGGCTAAATATTCTGTAGTGTTTAAGGAGAAAACATTAACTTTTGCATAAGCGTCAATATCGGGCACTTGATATGCAATCCCTGGGATATCATCAACTAAATCTTTAGAAATATATTCAATAGATTCAATTTCAATTCTCCCCGGGTGAACTGGACAAAATTGTTTCCAACCAATGTTACAGAGATCCACATGTTTACTAATAATTTTAAACCCATATGCGTAGACATCGATATCTGCATAAATATATGAATCAATTTCAGTGGTTAAATCTAGGTCATAATGTAATGATCTATCATCTGGATTGAAAATAACAGCAAAACTGTTTGAAGTTAATTGTGAATTTTCCATACAGGAGACCAATGAAGTTGCTATTAAATTTCTCTTTGCTGTCACACATTGTAAAATTGTGAGGAGATACACTATATTGTATAATAATCTTTTACGAAGGGGCAGCATTATTATACTTTTTGCAATAGTTTATTTTGTTTGTTTGTAAGTGAAGAAGAGTGTGATTTGAATAGGAATATATGAGAATATAGTAGTAGTTATAATAATACAACGAGAGTGTCTTGTGTGAATTAAATTAGTTATTTTTTGTTCTGTATTTGTTTGTTGTTAGACGGTTTCAAAAAGGGAAAGTAAGAATAAGTGATGACTAAATCAAATTATCATTAAAGATATATATAAACTGGAATAAGAGAGGGGGTTAAGAAGAGAAGAGGCTTAAAGAGAAGAGTCTGTTGTTAACCATTTGAGATAATTTAATAATCATCACATCATTTTCACCCTCATTAACAGAAAATGGGATGAATATCCTTCGAGGGAGGGAATATTTGCCAGAATTGCCATATAACAATTTGTAATTCTTAAAGAGAAGATCAATTTTAAGTGGGGTTTCAAGACAAATAATAGAAAGGGGGTTGGGTAACAATAGCAATTACCCCAAAGGGTAATATCTGAACAATTGCACAGTAAGTGTTTACAATGGTTTTATTGTGCTGGCAGCAAACAGTAACAAAAGAGTACCTAAGATGGTCCAACCTTAATTTCCCTTTTGGGTAACAGCTGCCATTGTATAGAGCTGGAGTAAGGGGTGGTGTTCGGATTTTGTATTGTTCTGCCTTAATTTTTGGAATTTTTCCATTGTTTCTCTTTGGACACTAGAAGTTTTTACCCAAAAAAGTAAGTACTTTTTGCCGGTTTGGGCGATATTTATTCTGGGGTAGATCTATATTTAGCTGGCAGATTCCGTTTCCGGCAGCGCAAGTTCGAGTTCCCCCGAGGGCATTTCTTTTTGCTGGAAAGATTTCCAATTGATCTTCCGATGGCCTATACAAAGACCATAATTACCAAGAGATCAGATGTGTGGAATGGTTACAAAAGCAAGAGTTATTATGTTCAAGTTTTAATCCAATTGGAATGTACAAAGAGATTTCCCTTGGTTGTGTGTAGTTCGAAGTTATTTGCAGATCTTCAACTGATTTTCTAAATACTTCTCTTTTAAATTCAGTTAATAAAGTGAAGAGTAGAAAAAAAACTGTTAGTAAAAACTGTTGATATATATTTTCATATTATATAAGCCATATGGGGGATTTTTTAAGTAGTGACCTTCAGTATATTGAATGAAATCTTAATAAAAGTGAAAAGATTACCAATGATAATATTAAAGTGTCACAGTATTGGCGGTTTAAGAAACTTTTAGAATTTTGCCCAACTTGAGCCTTATCTTAACCTTAAAAATTAGATTAAATAGTTTTTTTTATTGTTCAAAATCTTCTAAAATTCTCATATATGCTCTTTATTTGATTGCTTCCTCACTTTTTCTTTTCTATTTCCTTGTTATCTAATATCTCCTCCAACTTATTTTATCTTGATTTTTCTGTTTTCCTTGTGTTAAAGGATTAAAAACTAGTACATCACAAAACATAATGATTTACGTATATATCTATTTACAACTATATTATAGTAAATTGATTTCACTGTTGTTTTTTTTAATTGTATCTATGACCTCAATTGATGGTCTCTTCTCTAAAAGTAACCACCAGACAAACCTAGTAAAGACTTTCCAAGGATGGTAATGGAACTAAAGCATAAAATCTCAACAAAAATGATTCTCACTTTTACAATACTTGCAGTAACGTTGCAAGTATTATCTGAAATTTCAAGGTTAGGAAATATATATTGTCTAAGGAAGGGGACATTTATTAATAGAAGATTTGTCTTCACTTACGTAAAATATTACATACAATGGATTCTAATCTGAATATATTAATGTAAAACATATGGAAATATTTTCTGTAGATATATCTTATATAGAAATGAAGTAAAATAATTATAGTGAGATGACTGATTCCAGTAAGGGTTATGTCTTTACTACTACAAAAGAACTAACCAATGCGGAAAAGTTTATCAAGCAATTATACAAAAGATTCAAAACGAAGGTTGGACATGATGGTATATTGGAAAACAATAAAGCATCCTGTGATATCCTAGGATTGGAAATTGACTATGACTTTGTCAAAACAATATCATTTGGCATGGAAAAATCTTTGACTGAAAAGATTCCATTATTAGAGGTTCCACTAAACAAAAATGGTAAATTATTAAGTTCACCAGGACCACCAAACAAATACATCGAAGATGACTACCTCAATGTAAAAGAACAGCAATACAGAAACAATGTAAAATGGTTACAAAAAATAGTGGGTTTAACATTATATGTGGGAAAAAAGTATAGATTCGATATGCAATATTACATAAATGCCATTGCAAATAGTTCGTATGTCATAATTAATTGTGTATTGCTTGGAGGCATAGCAATTTTAAATCTAACAGGCGGTACACAGTGTACAACTACTACAGTTATTACAACGGCTATCACATCAAACTTTCATCATTATTATAATTGTATATTGCATACCACTACGATTGGTGGTATTGACATATAAGTCCCCAATTATCTAACAAAAAATAATAAGGTAAAGTAAAAGGATATATATGAACTACGAGAATAATATTAATGTTAAAATTTTCACTATGGAATAGATTTCAAACTAAATCCATCCTCTTTTATATGTTTTATTCTTGCAATAAATTTAAGATCCATGTGGTCAGTACTCATAAAGTATAGGGGATAATAATTATGTTGTTGTTTGCTAATTTTGTAACATAATAAAAAATATGAGAAAATGAGAATTGTTCTCGTTAGATTCAGACATTTCAATTTGGGTTTAAATGTTGTGTAGTTATGATAGGTATACGATTAATATATAATCTTCTGGTCTTTTTATAAAATAATATAAAAGATATATAAAGTTGGAATAGAGAGAAAATAGATTGAACTTGTTGGAAAACATGCTCTCTATTTATATTAATTTTTCTTTTAATCTGCTTAGTATGTGTTCACATAGTAGTGAAGGTTTTACCCATAGTAATTAATGATTTAGGCATAGTAAAAGATTTCGTGATATTATTGATTCCATAGTAATTACTCGAGGACATCATTTTGTTCTATTTCTGGTAATTTCTAGAGGAAATCAATTCATCAATTTGCTAGTGTCCTAGTATTAAGTGTTAACCCCTGATAAATCATTCACGAGTCAGAGTATATTATTTAATGTTTTATTAATGGTTTATTGTGTTGTGCTCTTGAGTTAGTAATAATATTTGGTAATGAGTTAGTAATATAAATTAGTATGGAATTCAGTGTTAGTCACAGGGATGGTGATGTTTCATGATATCATCTATCATGATAATGTTCATTGTTATATTGTATTGAGACTAATTATCGTATCATCTTGTATAGTCTCTAATTTCTAGCAAAATATCTTGAAGGTTAAAGGCAATTTTAGCATAATCGACATTTTGCATTTTGTTTAGGGTATTGTCGCTCGTATTATGGTATGATCCAACAGTTTTTCATTGAACTAAACTTTGTAAGTTGTTTAAATATTTTAACTTCCACTAGTAAATAACTCCATAAATTTCTAAATATATACTAATAATTTTAGAAAAAAATTGAAAAATCATGAAATTCTTCTTCCCAATATACTTAATTTCTAAAATAAAAAAACTGCCCACATTTGTAAAGTTATTTTGCTGTCTCAAATATTTTTTAAAATCTATGAGTAGACAGTGTAGACTGAAAATTAATTCTTATAAACACAAAAGGGCCAAATTTCGCTAGGTTACATTAAACTTATTTTACTCAAGAAAACAAAATCATATATAAAAAAAATTCTACATCTCATTAAAAACCAAAAAAATCTATTAAACCTTCCATATATTGCTTCATAGTGAAAAATTGCTGATTAAAACATAATAACAAGAAGAATAGAAGGTTTTCTTGGAAAATGTAAAGATCTGATTCCTTGGCCCAGTTGGTTAAGGCACGGTGCTAATAACGCCGGGATCAGCGGTTCGATCCCGCTAGGAATCATTTTTTTGCTGTAAATTCTCAGCAAAAAATATTTTTTTTGGTGATTTTTTCCAAAAATGAAAAAATGCATAGCACCGATGACAATTTCGAATAACTTATTCAATATTATTTCTATATTATCCATGTTACTGCCGCTGATATTTAACATAATTTGTATCTTTGAACAATGGAATACTTGAAAATTGTAAAATTCTTCAACAATTGTTTACCATTCTTAGATAAGAGAGTAATTAAATCAGTTATAATATACTATATATTTTAACAGAAGAGCTGGCCAATTCTAAAATTAAGGAAAGATTGATAGATATATTAGATAAGATTGATAAATATATTAGATAAGATTGCTATTTATGTTTAAAGATTTGTGCCCATATTTTAATATTTCAATGAACAAACTATATTATGTCATCAATCAATACATCGAACATACAACGAATTAATCCTACCCAGACAGAAACCCGTTCTAAAGATATCAATATAATGACAAATAACCAATTAGAATTGGCTAATAGATCATTAGAGACACAAAATAACGCGGCTAAAGTGGCTATTGCCAGTTCTAATGATTTACAATCTTCAAACAACTTAACATCTCAACCAAATACAGGTACCGATGATAATAATACAATGATGAGTTATCCTAATGCTAATAATATTACCAATAATCAGAGAAATGATTTGTCACAGGATCAAGTGGATCAAAGTAAATCTTCCACTACCTCACCATTAACAATAAATTTGGATGGGATTGCAAATAAAATTAGTAGTGATCTTGTCAGGTCGTCACAAGATAACATTCACAATCTGAACAATAGACATAATGGATCCAATCTTAATAATAATAGTAACAACAACAACAACAATTTATCCAGTATCTTACAGATGAATAGCGACAAAAATAATACAATAGATGATAATGACAATAATTCTGTTTCGAGTTTAAACAGGGTGAATCCTACTGATGGAATGAATAAGATACGGTTACCCACATCTTCTGCATCATATACAAATATACAAGATAGAACAAGAAGACAATCACAACAACAGAGTAGGCCTCATTCAATATCTTTGACATCCACACTAGAATCATCTTCTAATCAATTGAGAATATTTCAAAGAATGGATGAGATGGCGGCCCGATTGATAACTATGGAAGAACAATTTATTAAATTAACCAAGACAATTAACTTACAGAATGATACATTGAATGGGTTAGAGTTAGTGATTAAAGATTTAACTAAACAAGTGGAAGTTAATAAACTTTTAGAACAACAAAGGCAGCAAGAACAATATAATAAGAACCAATCTCCACCGCAGGAAAGACAATTTGTAGTAGATTTGTTGAATTCTATAACAAAAGTTTCATCAACTTATTTGGACACATTCCCGCAGAATAATACAAACCCGACACAAGATTACAATATTAACAATATGAATAATAATCACACATCTACTTCAAACAATATTAATATAAACAATGACATGTCTTTACAAAATAGATTTAACAATAATAGCAATAACAGCATATCAAGTATGAATAATTCAAGTTCTATGCCACCTTTATTCCCATTACAATCTTCGAATTTTATTCATTTTAAGAAGAAGATTGATAGTGGTAATGATGATTTTATTTTGAATCCCAATGGGATCAAAAGACGCAAAAAGAATCATATACATCACAATAGTAACAATAATAATAGTAGTGCCCGTCTTTATAATCAATCAGCTCCACCCCCATCATTATCCTCCCGCTTGGGGGTTAATTCTGTGCCAATATTAGTAAATTCTAAGAAGCCTACCACAACATCTAATGATAAATCTGCAATGAATAAAACTGGTCTAGTTACAACAAATAATGTTCCAACAACGACTAATTTGAATAATAATAACGTTACTACAAACATTCCAAACACAACAGATTTAGAAACATTAAACATCGACCAATTCATGTTTCCTACATCACAACAACAGCATCAGTCACAAAATGGTACGGTAGCATCGAACAATGGACCAATTACAATTTCTACTATGATAAATCGTGATGGACAAACTGAATTGACTACAACAGGGAACAATATTAATTCAAATATTACTACAGCTGCCACTACATCTACTTCAAATAATAACAATACAATTGTCAACACTGAGATGAATATAACCGATAACAATAACACTAATAACAACACATTACAGTCTCAGCGAAGTAAAAGTACAGATGATGATCTTTTAGTGGATGAAGAAGGTTATCAAGAAGATGATGATGAAGGTGATGATGATGAAGAAGATGACAATTTAAACCATAAGACTAATGTAGATTCTGTGGTTCATGTTGATGATGATGACGAGGAAGAATACGATGAAGAAGAGGAAGATGGGATTACACAGGGAAATAATCTTAATGATGATAATGATGATATAATAGAAGATGAAGAAGAAGATAATGAAGATGATATGGATGAAACCAATGGCCCACAAGAGATGGATGCCGCGGATAAAGAAAGGAAGATAGTGAAGAGAGCACAGATGTTATCTAAGAATAAATCTTTGAGAAGAATCAAGTCAAGAACCGATTTGCAGGATACACCTTCAAAGATTGATGAAGAAAACCCTACTGCGGAGATGAAAAATGATTTAAATTATAAGATCTTGAAAGCTCCAAATAATGTCAAGACCATTTGGGATGAATATGTGTATGGTATCAATGGTAATCCATCCATCAGGGGCCTAGAAGAGAAATATGGTAACAAATGGAGATTGACCAAGAACAGGAAGACATTTTCCCGTCGTAAACGGTTATATAAATATATTTTAAGCGGTATTGATAAGGGCAAGACAGCGGATGAGATGATAAAAATCTTAGAAGAAAGACGCCTGTATCGAGATGAGAATGGAGAAGTCAAGAGAAGAACTATCGGTTGGCTACAACAATCTTTAACCGGTATCTGATAAATAAATATTTTTGCAGCACCTCCAGAGGCCATGTGTTTCATTTTGTAATATTACTCAACCGATACAATGTTATATTTAATTTATTATTGTTATTGTTGTTATGGGTAGTAATATTATCAGTACTTTCCCCCCTATTACATTTACAAATCCATGATCACAATCAACATCTCAAACGTGTCTTCTTAATGTCACAATAGCCCATTCACTGCGTTATTTTCAAGTTTTACTTTATACAATAGTAAAATTTTAAATTTGCAACACCAAATCGCTCGAGGAAAAATCGCCTTTTGAGAACAAAGGAATCTTGAGAAATAACAATCTGTCAAGAACAGAAGGAACATAATGACATCAATGGTGAATTACAATGGATGGCCACAATGGAGATGTTGTTCTATTTTAAAAGTTTAATTATGTTTTCAAGGGAGTGGCATTCCATGGCCAAATTTGCTTCCATTTTCGTGTTTCCGTGTTAAGTTTCAGTTTCGAGGCTTGTCGTTAGACATTTTCCTTTTTGTCGATGGATAGACTGTGGTGGGCCGAGGATTCTAGGGGTCGTTCAATTCAGATCAAAGTTGGTTTAGTCGATGAAGTGTTTTTTTCAGAAATGATATAAAAGCTGATTTCTACCAGAGGACATTGACTTTATTTCCACAGACATTCTTCCTTAATTTATTGTGGTTGCTTCTTTTAATGTTAGCAGCTAATAACAACTAAATTATTTAAAATGGGTTTCTTTGACAGTGTGAAGAAGTTCGCTAGCGAACATAGTAACGATAATAACAATAATAACCGTGACAACAATAACGATAACAACGGTTATAATAACAACAATAATAATGATGGTAATAATGACTACAATAACAACAACAATAATGATTATTCCAACAATGATAACGATAAAAATTATTCAAGCTATGACAACAATAATGACTACAGCAACACTGGCAAGAAAAATGATTTCTTAGATAAGGCTGAAAATTATATTGGAAGAGATAAAGTTGATTCATTTAAACAAAAGATTGGTGAAGATAATTTCTCTAAATTAGAAGATACAGTAAGAAATCAATTATCTAACACTCACATTAGTGATGATAAGAATAATAACAATTCTTATGGTGATGACAATGACAACTCATACGGTTCTTCTAAGAAGAATTCTTATGGTGATGACAATGACAACTCATACGGTTCTTCCAACAAGAATTCTTATGGTGATGACAATGACAACTCATACGGTTCTTCCAACAAGAATTCTTATGGTGATGACAATGACAACTCATACGGTTCTTCCAACAAGAATTCTTATGGTGATGACAATGACAACTCATACGGTTCTTCCAACAAGAATTCTTATGGTGATGACAATGACAACTCATACGGTTCTTCCAACAAGAATTCTTATGGTGATGACAATGACAACTCATACGGTTCTTCCAACAAGAATTCTTATGGTGATGACAATGACAACTCATACGGTTCTTCTAAGAAGAATTCTTATGGTGATGACAATGACAACTCATACGGTTCTTCCAACAAGAATTCTTATGGTGATGACAATGACAACTCATACGGTTCTTCCAACAAGAATTCTTATGGTGATGACAATGACAACTCATACGGTTCTTCTAAGAAGAATTCTTATGGTGATGACAATGACAACTCATACGGTTCTTCCAACAAGAATTCTTATGGTGATTCCTACGGTTCATCCAACAACAATTCTTATGGTTCTTCTAACAAGAATAGTTACGGTAATGACGACTCTTATGGCTCTTCCAATAAAAATAGTTACGGTAATAAAGAAGACTCATATGGGTCCTCTAACAATAACTCTTATGGCAATAACAACTCATATGGTTCGTCTAATACAAATAATAACAATAGCAATAGCTACGATAATGACTATTAGACCGTCTGGATTGCGTTATCAAATGTCTCATATACATTATAACTTATATTAAATACGGTTATTTAGGTATATACCCTTTAAAAACTACCAAGTTTTGTTAAGTAATTTTTTTAACTTATAAACTTTCATCATTCTTTCCTTGTTCCTTCTTCTTAATCCAATCTTTACCAGCACCCATTAGTTTACTATACTGTTCATTATTGTGTTCCTTCTCAAGTTTTCTTTCTTCGTCAGTCATATCCCTCTTTGGGTTCAATTTACCCAAATTCTCACTCATCACCTTGGCTTCACCAGAAAGTTTCTCCTTTTGACCTTTTAGGATCTCACCTACGTAGGCTTTATCTGAAATACCCATTTTTGATTATATGTATCACTTCTTTGTATTGGATTACGTAGTTTAAGGGAAGAAGTACATTGATTTATCTCTCCGATTTGCCTTATTTTTATATTAAAGTTGGTTGCATCTTTTGGACCCTTAAATTAAGGGAGAAGGACTTAATCTATTAGATACGGGTACTGTAACTACAGAAGAAGGCTGGTAGCTTAATATACCATTTGAGGGGTTATATTACTATCCAGTTACGGGTGTATTGCCGTTTGTATTGACACCTTGTTGCAACCAGCCTTTAAGAGGAGTAAATGGCACAACGTGTTGCAAAAAACCTATTTCTATTAAGTGTGTATGTAAATCCTTAATGAGGGAAGACAGAGAAACATTGGGGACAAATCAAGGAACCCATTGCCCATTGTGTGGTCTGATGTTGGTCTGGCATTACGGAGAACATGTGTTTGTGTTGCTTTATTGATGTGGAAACAATGAGAACTATCTAGTAAATACAACCTTTAACCTTAGATTCCCTTATAAAATCATAAACATTATATGGTCTTCTAGATTCACAAGGGTTTTTATGTGACAGTGACGTGTAAAATACAACTCATATTAATACTTTGTAATATCTCTTTACAAGTTATACAATACTGATAAGGTTCATTCAATTAAAAAAGCTTTTGTAACACAAAAAAGGGAATCAATATTTGAGGCCATCTCTTATAACTACTTCAAATCACTTCAATGCACATATAAATATACAACAAAACAACGACACAAGATTCATAATGTACTCATATGGTTTTAATTCTACTACAAATTCATTTTATTATCAGTTAGATCCGGTTAATAACGCTAGAGTTGATAATACTAATAGTAGTCCCTTTTACAATACAAGTAATTACAACTATAACTACAGCTCAAACTTTAATATCGATCAAGAAATGTCTAATTTAATCCACAAATTTGCTGAAAAGGTTGGTGCAACCGATGACGAGGAGCAAGCACGTTTAGAACAACAACAACAAGGTAATATGTCTCATCACCAACAAGGACGTAGAGGTATGGAAACTAGAGGTATGGAAACCAGAGGTATGGAAACCAGAGGTATGGAAGGCAGAGGTATGGAAGGCAGACCAGGTAAACATCAACCAAGAGTGATGCAAGGTGGTGACCAAGGTAACATGGGTGGTGATCAATACGATCTTGGTCGTATGTCAGGGTCCAGAGGTGGCCAAAGAGGTATGAATGATGAGATGGATGATGACGAGGATTTGGATATGCACGATAATCGTGGAGGATCTGGTATGATGGGTCATCACGGTGGATCTGGTATGGGTGGTGGTATGGGCAGTAGTGGCTCAGGAACGGGTGGTGGTTCTGGTATGGGCAGTGGCTCCGGTATGGGTGGCGGTAGTTCTGGAATGGGACAAGGCCAACACGACAAATTTACCTCTCAAATGGGTTCTGAACAGCAATCAAACGCTGCTGGGAGAGGTTTCAAACATGACTGGAAGACATCTGAGACCATGCACCAAAGTGGTAACCGTCAAAACAGAAGAGACTTATGAGCGATATTCAAACCCAACTTTATTCATATCTGCCCAATTCTTTATAATCAATACATACACACTTCAGTTATTCAAACATCCACACATTAACATCCACACATTAACATCCACACATTAACATCCACACATACACACATATATATACGTTCACATATAAGTTTACATTCTTTAGGTTTTCAATATGATATTAAATATATTCTTCATATGAATCTTTTATTTAGGCATTTCTTTAAACCCAAAAAAATATTGAAAAGATGAAGTTCACTATGAGAATCTCATATTGATGATCATTATCAATTCAAAATTAACGAATACTACAATTGCATTAATAAGTCCAGCACACCAATATACTATAATACAAACAATTAAAAAATGGATGATAAAGATTCTTCTGCGAGGTTATCATATCTCTTAGGTGAACTAACCAGAAATAATGAAACTAATAATGGGCAAGAGAGTACACCCAACGAAAATAGTCAAGAACCTAGCGATACACATTTGAGAGCTTCAATTTTATCACAGGAAAACAGTGTTATATCCATCCCAAGTGCATTACAACATGTTATAGATTTACAAAATGAACAATTGGGTATCAATGAGCCAAGTATGAATAGAAACCAAGATGATAATGCAATTTCAAGAAAGCGGAAACGTAATAATTCTATAGATACTGGTTCTTCCACTTCTTCAAAATCATCATTGTCATCCCTGGGTTCTATGAGAACAAGATTATTGTCTGGAGATGGTAAGAATATACATAATAATGATAATAATGAAAAATCTCTACCCTCAGGTAGTCTTTTTAATAGCAATAGCAACAGTACTAATTTCATATTCGACGAATCGACTGCAACTGTCAATACAGTTGCTTCCCAATGGGACTACCACAAAATTACATCATATTTACTTTCTGTTACTGATACAACTACACAAGATCAAAGCCAGCGACTATTTCATCAAAAATCTGGTCAATTTTATACGATTTGCAAAGACTCAATTCCTACTTTCCATATTTCCTCAAATATATTCAACAGTCCAATTGAATTCTTCAGTAAAGTTAGTGATATTGGTCAAAAATATGGTTGTATTAAATTAAAATTGAATGATGATAATCTAACTGGTACCAACACTACTACAGCACAACAAAATTTAGACTTTGATAATTTCTCATTTAAATGCAGGAAACAAAAACTAACTTCTCATAGTGTGATAAATAAACATGTATTGGAATTTTATCACAACCTTTACTCATTCTACACCACTGACTCAACTTACCGATTTGATATAGATAAATTGCCTATGATTAAGGGTAAAATCTTCAATTTGTATGAATTGTTTAGTCAAGTTCATTTTAATGGTGGTTTTGAAAAAGTTCAGAAAGATAATTTGTGGTCTAATATAGCCATGGAGCTAGGTTATACGAAGTTTAATGATGAACAATTATCAATTGATCAAATTTATGAAGAGTTTCTTATAAACTTTGTGACATCCTCCTATAATAAAGATCCATCTAACATTGATCATATTGACGAAAATGCAATCAAATTAGTGTATGAATTAGATGGTATTGGTGTGGATTATTCAAGAATAAAAGATATTAAGAAGGCTAAACATTTAAGAACAAATAATTCGAGATATTTTAATTCAGCTCACAATAAGGCCAGAAATATCAGAATAAATGAGCAATGGCAATCATGGTTTCCAGTTTATGATGAAGACAAATATACAGATGTTTCCTCAAGGAAATATAAAATGAAAGACTATTTTGATTTGAGCCAGCGAATATTTCATCAACTTCTACTTACATATAATAACACTTTTCCATTCAATGATTCCAAAATTATTTCTTTAGATGGCTTTGAAAAATTGTATTATAATATTTTATCATCCGAATTTACTGACTTAAATATTTATAGTGGTGTTGATTTAAGTTCAACAATTCACAAGCTAACCTCTTTAAACCCGAAAGTCACTGACACACAACTGGTAGAAGAATCAGATAGGTGGAATTTGTCCGACATCCCGTTAGATAATGACTCCTGCTTGAAGTTCTTGGATCTAGACAAAGGTGATTATACTTCAAGTAAATATAATGTTGGTATGATGTTTAGCGCTTCTGGATGGTTAGTTAACGATTCATTCTTGCCTTCGGTTGATTATCAACATTTAGGGTCTTCTAAAGTTTGGTATGTGATTCCACCTGAAGATTTTGAAAAGTTTGAGGAATATTTACAAAAAATTAGTGTTGACATACAAAATCAATCAGATACATCTCAATTTAGAAGCCCTCTTTCAAATGAAGCCGCATTTCAAGAATCTGATTTCTTTCGCATATACAAAAGTAATAAAAAAGAAAAGACTAATAATCTGGATCGTTTGACTTCCTATAAAGATTTTGGGTTTAATGATGTTAATAAAGAACCCAATTTATCACAATATTTGTCTAATCTTCAGATTAGTCCTCAGATTTTACGAGAACAAGGCATTAGAGTTTATAGAATTTGTCAAGATGTCGGTTCTTATGTGTTTAAATATCCTAAGTGTTTTACTTCAACTGTGGGGACAGATTTCTACTTCTCAGAATCAGCATATTTTATTCCAAAGAGTTTATCATTTGAATATTTAGATGAAGGGTCAAATTGGTTAGCATCTCATAACTTCCTACCTGGTATAAATTATTCTGCATTCTTGGTCAATGTTGTTCGATATTCTAAGGATATTGACCTACTTAACATGGCCAAACATTTATTAGCTGGTATCATTAAAACTGAACTAAGTGAGAGATCTCAAGTTTTTAAGCACTTTCCTAATCTAGAAGCAGTAGATAATAGATTTGATTTCATATCAGATTACTCCTTAAAGAATACTGGGTTTTCCAAAGTTATAATAAAATATGAGAATACAAAAATGACATTATCTCTTAGTGAATTTTTACATAATTTAGATTTTGCCGATAATAATGATTGGGTATTATTTGGTGTTCCTCTTGTGAAAATCAATATATCAGTTCATTTATATTATCAAAACAGTTTTTTCTCATCTTTATCAAGCAAACTAAATAATCCTTTAGGTTCAATGGGTATCAATGATCCATTACTTAAAATGACCTTAGAAGAGAAAATATCCATGATACTTGTTGAAAAATATGATGATGAAAGGGTTCCATTAAATATTTTAGAGAATTTATTAAAGGATACTAAAATATTTGATGATTATTACTATGTGATTAGAGGTTTAATAGATAAGTCCTATTCCCTTTTAAATAAGTGTAAAACACTGTGGTCTAAGTTATCTGTTAATGTGAGTAATGTTAAACCAAATCTGGAAGCATTTGAAAAGAACCCATTGGCAACTTTGAATGAACCACAAGTGGCCAAGTTCATGGATGAATTCAATGAATTAGTGAAAGAATTAACACAATCATCCGTAACTTTTCCTGAAATGGAATATTTTCTCCAATTGTATAAGATTTATCAAGAATTTAAAACCAAGGTGGAAGATGTTGTGACCTCAACTAAACTAAAACTAATGGAAAAGACTTATTTAGAGAGTTTTGAAATACCATTAGATCATGAGCATTGTCAATTATTGATTAATTCTATTTGTAGATTTAAATGGTCTGATATTTATTATGAATTATTTGTTTCATTTGATGTATCTGAAGCATTGATTGCCAAATCATTGACATTTCTTTACGAATTTATGGATTATGGTCTCAAATATTGTCTAGAAGAAGATATGCCAAAATTAATGAAGGTAAGGGAAAGATTATTACTATGTCAACAGATCTTTGAAAAAGTGGAGTCAATTATAAACACCAGTAAAAAGGGTCAATCTGTTCCAATTAAGGACATCAATTGTATTGTGGAGCAAATTGATAAAGAGAGATTACCTATTCCAGCAAATTTAAAGAAGACTTTGAACATGATTAGTGATTGTATTGATACTACCAATGCTGAACAGAATCCATTAATAATCCAAATTTCTAGTAACAAAAGTTACGTAGAAATAATGGATGATTATATTAGAAGTAACTCAATGGAATCTTTTAAATATTTTCCTAAATTCAATGGGTCCTCCCAGGACAGGAGAATAACTATCAAAGATGCACAAGGTAAAGCGGCTTTAGTGGATAGAGTGGTAGATTATAAAACATGGTTTGCTGAGATGAGAAGAATAACAAACAGTCAATCTATTGTCCCCATGTTGAGATCTGCAAAGAGGTCTTTAGATTTGGCTAATGATGAGTACGTTCCATCTGATGTGGAAATTTCGACTGAAGAGGTCAAATATTGTTTTTGTAGAAATAAGGAAGGAAAGACCATGATTGAATGTGATATTTGTAAAGAATGGTACCATACAGAATGTGTTGGTGGTAAAGGCTGGACATTTAATAACGATGATAATAGTATCTTTGTTTGTCCAATTTGTGATGTTAATGGTAATACAGTGATTCATAAATTAAACGCAGTAAATTTTGGTGATTTAAAGAGAAGTGTATTGGACACAGTGTATTTACAGGTGATCCCGGATAAGAAATTCTTACAACAGTATTTTGAACTGTATAAAATTGCATTAGTTTTCAGAAATTCCATGTTTGACGCGTTGTTTAAAGATGGAGATATCGATAAGACTGTGCCAATTCCTTTAGTGAAATATTATCTCAGAAAGGCGGAAAAATCACAAATTGAGTTTATTGATTTGGTCGGTCCATTGAAAAGATATTGTCACGTTATAGATAAACCACAATATGAGTCCTTCAAGAGTAAGAAACTATCCATCATCACTGTTTGAGAATCATTTTCCAAAACCTTAATGATGGACCCTATCTGTTGCCATGACAACACTTTTCTTTTTCTTAGAGCGAAATTCTTCGCTTTTCAACTGCATTTTTTTTTAACGTTTTTTGAAATCTTCTTTTTACTCGAGCGAGTCTCATTTGGCTGAAATATTTCATTTTCACTAACTGTTGATTCAGCAATTTTTCTGACTGGAAGGAAACTGTTAGTCTCCAGAGATCAAGAGTGCACCCAGTGTCGTTCCATTTTAGCTAAAAGAGTCCAGACAAGATTCCAGAAGAGTACAGAACCCCATTCATTTAGTGTTTTTTTTTCCAGCTACAATAACAATCCACGTTGAAAGATCTTACTAAGATATTGAAATCACAATAGAAACATTCAACATACTTGCTGGCAGAACGAGAGAGATATAATACAATATTAACTCATCTGACCTTTTCAATTGACATCTGAATCGGATTGATCCATATACCTAAAGATATATAAACACAAGTATAGACATCGAAAAGGAAAAGACAAGTGTATATTTTATTATACGAGCATAACCTTCTCATCGATTCAAATAATATAACTTCAACTCTCGATAACATGATAAAACTGTTAACTATAAGGCCAAACTCATATAGAGTGTGCCACTCTTTCAAAAATTTTAGACACGTTTGCCCTAAAGTTTACTTCCATGCTAATGTTATAATAACAGATATAAACAAATCTAACAAGAACATTCTACTGTCAGAAACAGATCAATATTCAGTTCTAAAAGATCATATCAATAACTTAAAATATAAGAATATCAAAACCAATACAAATACTGAATTGATCTTAGAAGAAAAACAACCTTTCCCATTGGTAGAGACCAATGAGGATACCCCATATTTCAAATCATTAGTTAACGGGTTAATGTCACATACTCATAGTCATGAAACCACAACAACTCATCACCATGATCATACCCATTTACAAGACCATGGACATTCTCACGAACATGGTCATTCACATACACATTCAATGAATAATCCATTATTGGTTATGAATAAAGAAGAAATACGAAAGAACGCTGCTGTTCGAATAACATGGGTTGGGTTAGGTATTAATGTTGGAATCGCTATAAGTAAATTTGTGGGTGGGATTGTTTTCCATTCACAAGCTTTATTTGCTGATTCTATCCATGCCTTGAGTGATATGATTTGTGATTTCCTAACGTTGTTTTCTGTGAGGTTGGCAGCAAATAAACCAACCCCAAACTATCCTAATGGATATGGTAAGATTGAAACGTTAGGTTCACTTGCGGTGTCAACTATATTAATCACTGCCGGTATCTCGATTGGTTGGTCATCATTATGTGGGATTGTTGGTCCTATAATACCCCATACTGTATTAGAAATGATGAATAATATGGGTCATGGACATTCACATGGGGCCATTGAAGGTGTTACGGACATTAATGCTGCTTGGATTGCCGCTGCCTCAATTGTTGCTAAGGAATGGATCTTTAGAGCCACTAAAAAAGTAGCCGTACAAACACAATCTAATGTGTTAATGGCCAACGCTTGGCATCATCGTGCAGATTCATTAACATCGTTAGTTGCTTTAGTGACAATCACTTCAGGTTATCTTTGTAATATTGATTCATTGGATATGATCGGTGGCCTTTTAGTATCTGCTATGGTGGTGAAAGCTGGTTATGAAGGTTTATCTGTTTCAATTAAAGAATTATTAGATAAATCTGTTCCAAAGGATGACCCACGTTATCTAACCGTTGAAGATTTAATTAACGATGTTATCACCGAATTACCAACTTTATCTAATAATACCCTTCCTTGTCAATTAAACGATTTGCTTGTTTTATCTGCTGGTCCAAACGTTATTGCACATGCTAAGATCTTAGTCAGTGTGTCATCTGATAACATCCCAGAAAATACCCTTGGTATTACTGAATTGAATGCCTTAACTACACATTTACGTGATGTACTAAGTGCTAATATTACAAATTTCAAGAAACTAGAAGTTGAGTATATTACTGAAGCTACTTCAAAGAATCTTAAATCATATTCTTTACTAACTGATGAAATAAATGTAGAAGAAGAGGAAGAATCGGTTGAACATAACCATAATCACTCTCATTCTCATTTACACACGCATGATCATTATCACTCCCATTCTCATAATCATAACCATTTCCATTAAATTATCTCTTAAAAAAAGCAAAAAGTTTATAAAGACCGTTATACCCAAAGTACTAAGTAACTGTCTTAAATACATACTTAATCTTTTCTGATCTTTATTTCACCTATCATCACTATACTATTTATTTAATAAAGTACTTTAACGTACTATCTATTTATTATCCTTACCTTTATAAAACAAATTTTATTCTTCCAAAAAAACGATTATACAGTAACTTTATATTGTTATTATAGATGAAAAGAAGTTATATATAGGTTATATTACGAATGCATGTTGGGTTATTTGAACCACTTATTTACCATAAATCCAGTCATTTAAACCATGTCTATTTCTGGCAATTTCAAAAGCGTAAAATTGGATTCTAACAGCGAAAATGGTAGTGTGTTGACCATATTCATCACTGGCATCAGTTCTTAATAAAGTACCAAAATTATAATCTTCAACAGTCTTTTCAAAAAGAGCAATATATTTTCTCCATCTGTCTTTGGCAGCCTTAGACTTTAATTCTTCTTCATTAAATTTCCTTACTCTTTCTATATCTTTATATTCTGGGAAATGTTCAATGAAGGAATCATAGATTTCATCGTCATGTTTGGATAAACGCAATTTGGAACCCTTAATCTTGGTTAATAAGTTCCAGTAAGTGTCGGCTTGTTCCACAGCGATGACAGCGAATTGTCTTTCGATATCTTCTAAGTTATCGGCATCGTTAGCATCAAAAGTGTTTAAAGACATTTTGGCAGAGTGTGTTTTATTTTTGTTTGATCGTTTAACTAAACAAAAGTGGTAAGGATAGATGTAAGCAACAAATGAAGCAAGTAATGTTTGAAAGTTCAACGTTAAAGCTTTAAATGATTATTTCAACTCTCATCGAATTTTAAAAAATTTTCAGATTTTCCAACCACGTGAAATTTTGATAATTAAAGGTTCTGGTAGAATCTGGAATTGCTAAGAACTTATGGGAACAATATTCTACAAAGATTATCTATTATCTAGCAGCTTCTAGTAATATAATTAGAGTTGTTATTGAGTTGAAGAAGACAATATACTGTATATGTCTAACTTTTTGAAAGCTTTGAAAATGACTAAGATCAATGCTGCCTGTGTTATTATTGGTGATGAAGTGTTGAATGGGAAGATCATTGACACAAATTCTCGTTTCTTTGCCAAATATTGTTTTAATCTTGGGATCAAATTGAGAGAGATAGTCACCATTGGTGACGAGGAAGACCAAATTGTAGAAACATTAAATAGATTGTCCAAGAGGTGCCAATTTATTATCACCACAGGGGGGATTGGGAGTACACATGATGATATTACGTATCAAGCCATCTCTAAAGCGTTCAACCTACCATGTCAAATTAATGAAGAATTAAAGAAGAGAATGCAAGAGAAACAAAATCCAGAAGCTAGATTAGATAAGCAGGCATTGTCTGATTATTATAAAATGGCCACTTTACCTACTGGTGATAATGTGAAAAATTATTATGTTTCAAAGGACCTTTGGGTTCCAATTTGTTCAATCAATTCACAAGTGTTTATCTTCCCTGGTATCCCCCAATTATTTGAAAAGATGTTAACGTCTTTCACACCAACATTAAAAGATATTTATAATTTGAAAACAGATCACACAGAATATGTTAGATATTTTGTTAAAACTAAGCTTACAGAATCACAAATCTCTCATTCTTTGAAATTATTCCAAGAAGAATCAGATAAAATTTCTCATGAAATTAAGATCGGTTCATATCCGCATTATGGTATGGGTTTCAACACAATCAGTATTTTAGGTGAAAAGAAACATGAACAATTTTTACGTTCTATAGTACATCGTGCAGTTGCCAATTTAGAAGGTGAAGAGATTCCAATTGAATTGGAAGATAACTATTCTAACGATAGAGTAACACATCCAAAAGCTCCAGTGAGATAATTCAATTGTATCTCAGCATTCCCAAAATCAAAACATATTTATGAAATATAACCTTGTCTATATTTTAACATAACCATATATTTATTTATTGAAAACAATATATTCTAATATAACACATATAAGAAGTAAGTAAAAGTATTTTATACAAGTAATAATTTTGGAAGTATATAAAGTTTTAAATGTATGTAAGGAGAAATAAAAAAACAAAACAGTAGAAAAATCTATCAATATATTTTACAAATGGATTAAATTTATATTCTACACTGTGTATAAATCAGCTCGCTGATTATTATTATTATTATTATTGTGGCAACAGTGTATTAAATTTAATCTTCATCTTCATCGTCAGTATCAACTGGCTTTGGAGTACCCTTAGGAGAGGATAACCAATCAATGTAACGTAAACGACGACGTTCAGCTTGAGCCTTCTTTTCATTTCTGGTCATCTTCTTCTTTCTTTGTCTGACCTTGATGTTAGCTGGAGAATCATCGTTATCCACAGATGGGGAAACTATCTTAGTACCTGGAGCATTAGTGTTACCACCATCTTCGAATCTAGATTGATCGATTTCAGCCATACCCTTTTGAACCATCTTACCGTTTTCAACAATCCATTGTTCTGGACATAAAGCACCAACGAATTCGTTATTATGTGAAATCATAACAACACCACCAGTCCATTCACGAATAGCCATGGCTAAAGCACCTAAGGAATCTCTATCTAAATAATTGGTAGGTTCATCAAGAACTAATAAATGAGGGTTATTCCACATGGCACCAGCGATAACAACCTTGACTAATTGACCACCAGATAAGGAACCTAATGGAGTGTGATCAGCAATTTCAGCATCTAAACCAACATCTTCAAAATGTTTAGAAATAACAGATGGGATTAATTGACGGTAACCTAAACCTTCTCTAGAGGCTTCATGATCATCGAATTTTTGAACTAACTTTTCAAAACCGTGGCCAATTAAGACATCTCTTGGAACCCAAGAATTGTACTTTGGTTTCCAGTATTTCCATTTAACTTCATATTGGAAAGATTTCTTTAATTTTTGTCTACCAACAATGGCTTCAATGGTTCTCTTACCTCTGCCGTCATCAACATCAATTTCTTTAGTCATCATTTCCTTTTCTTCTTCAGAGATCTTTCTGGATTCCTTTAACAAGACTTCACGATCATCACCGAATTGGTATCTCCATTGTAGATATTGATTTGCGGTCTTTTCTTTATGTTCATTAACATGTTGTAAAGCGTGTTGAGCAATGTAACCAATACGTAAGTTTGGATGTTTTTCCACTTTACCTTCTTGTGGAACTAATTCACCAGTTAATAACTTAATTAAAGTGGATTTACCAGCACCATTTGGACCTAATACGGCAACACGAGAGGATAAAGATAGAGCACAAGAGACATGAGATAAAGATGGTTTATCAGCACCTGGGTAAGCGAAAGTGACATCAGTCATCTTAGCGACAGCTCTAGATCTAGATTTAACACCAGTTAAGATTCCTGGTGGTGGGAAATGCATTTGAGCGTTAGTATCGGTTAATGTATAGTAAGCCTTAGCTTCTGGTTTAACTTCAACGAAGGCGGCTAAATTACCCTTGTAATAAGCTAATTTCTTATTTTCGTAATGAATAATATCAGTACACACAGTGTCTAAGAAACCAGAATCATGAGAAACAATTAAAGAAGTAATATCAGTATGTTCTAATAAATAATCTTGTAACCATTTAACATTAGCAACATCTAAATGATTGGTAGGTTCATCTAATAATAAGATATCAGCCTTTTGTAACATAGCTCTAGCTAATTCTAATTTCATTTTCCAACCACCAGATAAAGAGCCGACAGTTTGAGATCTTCTTTCTTCATCAAAACCAACAGATTCTAAAGCTTTAGCAATTTCGTCACGAGAAGTGTTTTGTAATTCTTCATCCAAAGCAATGAAGGAGACTAAATCTAAGTCACCTTCTTCACCTTGTAACTTATGTTCCACAAAACAAGTTCTCAAAGTGTCTTTGTCTGGGAACCCATCTAATTGACCATTGTTAATGGCTCTCATTAAAGTAGATTTACCAGCACCATTTCTACCACATAAACCATAACGATGACCCTTTAATAAACGTAAAGTGGTCTTGTTTAATAACATTCTAGAACCATAAGCTAAAGAGAAATCAGTGTTAACAATTTCAATACCTTCATTTTCATCATGTTTAACCTTTTCTTGATGGAATAAAATTCTTAAACCAGCAATAAAATCATTTTCAACAACATCTTTGTTAGTTTCACCAAGAATAGTTAATAAGAAGGATTCAATATTTTTCCAATCATTAACATTAGCTTCCATTGTTAACCATCTACCTAAATATTCGATAATAACTTCATCATTGGACTTTAGGAATGGTTTTAATGGGAAATCAGCATCAGTAAAAACTTTAGCTAAATTGTCAGTTAAATATTTCTTACCTTCATCAAAAGTTAATCTACCTGGGAATTCATCTTTACCAACCTTAGAGACAGTTTCTTCATCACCTTCAAGAACTTTCAAAGCTTTGCCGGCTAATTCACGAACTTCAGGTAAAGAAGCAGTATCAACAACTTTCTTGACACCTGGTAATAATTCTGGAATGAAACTTTCAATTTCAATACGGTTATTGACTAATCTAGTTAAATTTTCAACAACAATAACAGTTTGTCTTAATTGTTCTTGAGAAGAAGAAGATAAGTTTAAGGATCTGTTTAAAATTGGGACTAATAAAGCTAAAGCAGGTTCAGTGACTTCAGCAACAAAAGTAACACCAGATAAAGATTTAACAGATTCTGGAACCTTAGTTGGATCTTGTAAAGTGGTAGCGATTAATTCATAACGAGAGGATAAATCAAGGTTATCTAAGATGGAGATAAAATCTAGAAGGGTCTTGTAACCTTGTTTAGCCAATTCTGGTTTGAAATCGGTTGCAACATCAGTTAAGATTGGGACGGCTTCTTTGAAAGTTAATTCTAATAAATCATTTGGAGAATCTTCTCTGATTCTGTCCACAATGTTTAAAGCAGCCATCTTTGATTGCCATTTAGCACCAGATGATAAATACTTTAAGATGATTGGTAAGACAGAAGAGGTCAAACATTCCACTGGGTAAGTGACTAGAAGGGCATCAATAGCATGTTGAGCGGCTCTCTTAATAGTGTTATCCTTTTCGGCCATGGCATCAAGAGCAAAATCAAATAATGGTAGTAAATGGGCTTCTTGTGGGTTTTTATTGGTGAAATGTTGAGCTAAGTTAGAGATTAAAAGCATAGCACCTTCTTTAATTAGAGCTGGGTTCTTAGATTTGGTAAATTTATTCAAAACGTCAAGAATATCCCATTCTTCAATTTGTTCGGAAGTGGTTTCATCATCAAATTTAGCAATGATATCTTTAATGTGACCCTTTAATTCGGTAATATTGGCAGATTTTGGGATCTTAGTTAAAAGATTTGAAATTGGAGTCAATTTCAAACTACCTAATTTATCGTCTAAAGAGGTTAAAGAGGCAGTAGAAGCATGTGGGGTTGGAGTGGCACTTGTGTTTGGAGTCACAGCAGCATGTTGGTAACCTCCCTTTTGGTAATTGTTACCTTGATTATAATTTTGGTAACCACCTTGATTATAAGATTGGTAACCACCTTGTTGGTAATTGTTACCTTGATTATATTTTTGATAGTTGCTACCTTGGTTATAATTACTACCTTGGTTGTAATTTTTCTTCACTTGTCTTTGTTGTTGGTAGTTACTATTATTTTGTGCTTTAAAATAACCACCAAATGGAGATGGAACTAAACTTGGATCTTGTGGTTGATCATTTAAGAATGCATTCAAATCTTGAAACTTCTTTGGAGGCATTTTTGTATTAAATTTGCTCTTAGTAGTTTTCTATAAATTGTTCTCACAGAGATCTTTAGTAATCGAATCCTAGGATTATTTTTAACAGTAAAACTTCAATAAAAAGTGGTTTATATGCAATGAGATCGTTATTGAAAATTTTCATCTTTATGTTTTTTTTTTCTTTGTGAAAAAATTTCAGAGTCCGTGAAAATTAATTGTCAGAAAGACAATAGCATGTTATTTTGTTAATTAAGTGAAATTCATCAATTTATCGTTAAAATGGGTGTCAGAAGTGAGATTATGAAGGTGGTGAGAGGTTGAATTGATGAGTATCGCATGGAGAGACATCAGATAGGTGTGGTGTGGTTGTATCCACGATTTTAAAGGGATTTTAACGAGATAAATGGCATTATTTTAGCACCCATTCAGGTAAGTGACACTTCCTAAACGTCTTGGTAGAAGTAAATCGTAACATTTGATTGACACAACGTAAATAAGTGTGCAAAGGAAGCTATTTTACAAAATGAAGTTAGTTTTCTGTTTTGGCTAACCATTTTTTTGCCTTTAATAATTGGATTTTAGTTATCTTTGAAACAGGTTTAAGATGATATTTATACACTACACGTTATTCCTAGAGAAATGGATGCAATGCTTTGAAACAAACGTTGTTGCAATCTAACGTCACATATACTCTGTTACTAGATATTTTCCTGTTCAACCCACGGATAAAGGAAGGCCTCTTTTGTAAAATTACCTATAGACATTTATCAACAAAATAAGTTATACTGTAACACATTCTACAATTCAATATGAGTTGAGTCTAAAAATTAAGTATTTTCAAGGTAACTTATCTTCTATTCACTGTTAGTACCCTCTTCTCCTGTTCTTTACCTTGAAACAAACCAGAACATAAAACTTTATTTAATATAAGATTCGAAAAGCACATAAACACATAAATCAAATCTCCATATTTCCAAACACGTAAATAGATCAACCTATAATTGTATTAAATTGTTTATAACACCAGGCAATATCCATTTATTGCTATTGTGATCTCTCTGAAAACATTGTTGTTTACTACAAACGCGTGAAAATCGTATTTGTGTTTTATTTTTTTGCGATTTTGGCGCTGCGAGATCTTGAAATTAAATAAATTGCTGGTAAGGCAACGCGTCACGAAATGGATTATCAGGTTGTTTGGTTTCCAATTCCTGATTATCAATTGACTTATATACCTACTTGGAGGTGAAGATATTTTAGTACACCAGATTGATCCAAGACATATCAAACAAACAAAGAGAAAGACACACAGCAAATTAAAGATGAGTGGGTTAACTGACATGACATTAAAGATTCTATACACTCTAGATGATGGTACCACAAATCGAACCAGTTATTTGGCCAGATCCAAGAAACCACAACGTGTGAGAGTAGCCACTATCCCAAATCCAAATCTCACTAGTTGTAATAATAGTAATAGTAACCGTGGTGATGGTAATAATGATGCTGATGACAATAATGGTAGTAATAGTAATACTAATAATAATGGCATAAATAACAACGATTGTGGTGTAAGTTTGAAAGTTGGGGCCGTAAGTTTGTCAACTATTCTTGATGAGATTTATATTAATTCTCCTGAAGTGTTGGAAAATAATAATATTAAATTCGACTATAACGTTTATTATAGAGATATTTGTGAAATGAATGAACCCTTAGTGAGTCTGGGGTTATTATCCAAGATACGATCAAAATTATTCCTAGCTGATAAGAAAAAGAAGGATAAAAGTGCATTTATAGATGGTCAAACACCAGAGACTGAATTTGAAACTTCTGATATAGATGAAGAGGATTCAGATTATGAAGATGATGATGATATGGTTGTGACTGGTAGAGTTTGTTCAAATTTTTCAGCATTACTTCGTAGATCGTATAGTAATTCACATAAGAAGAATTCAAAGAAAAATGTATCTATTGATACATTAGAGATTAAATTAAAATTTTCCAGGATTATTCAATCAAGGAAACCAATTCAATCAAGACCTAAATCCACACATCCTTCTATTAATATTATGATGGCTAAACGTCAAAATACAATAGTCATAGAACCTTCCCCATCCGCAATAACACCAAATAATAATGCCACTGCTCCAATATCATCACAATATGCTATTCCATCATTACCCACAAAGCCGATCAATAAAATAATGAAACCAAAGAGACAAACAAATCCTAAGCCTGCACCAAAGGCTAAACGTACACAATCTTTACCCGTCTGGAATATGGATACAAATACTAACAATTCACGTAAAGTGAAGGGATCCATCGCGCATAAAATTTTTATGGCTGATAAACTAAATGAAGGTTCTTCCCCCACAGCGAGTATACCAAAACCACAAGTGTTTACTTATGAAATTAATGCACTACAAAGGGATAATATTATTCAACAACAAACAGTAGATGATTCTGTGAGTAAAAGATTTGATTTTATGAATAATAAACCGTTGGGTAACAGTTCAAGCCCGTTGAATGATAATGTATCTTCTATGACCACTACTCCAGCTACTATTTCTACTACTCCAGTATCAAATACTACTCCAGCCACTACCGTCACCACCACTTCAAAACCTACTAAGGCAAAGAGAACTAAATCTGTCAGAAAACCAAGAGCTAAATCTGTGGCTAAACCATCTGCTGGGAAGAGAAGACGTCAATCTACCACTACTGCTACTACTACAACGAGAATTTCCCTTTCTGCTACCACCACACCATTAAGTGATTTGATTACTCAATTAGATTCAAATAAAGAAAATATTCCACCTTTAATGAATGATATTGCACCTCTTGCGGAAAGAATGGATACAAAACCAATTGATCCAATTCATACAGATCAATTAGATTTAAATATGTTAGATTTTAATGATGGAGCAATGAACTGGTTCGATGAAATGACAAAACAAGATAATAATATTGGTAATAATAATAATATTAATAATAATAATAATAACAAGAATACTAATAACCATGCTACTCCAACTTTCCTTTTCGAAAACGGTAATATTAAATTCAATGATTTAATAATGGATCCAAAAACATTGAAATTCCCTGGTAGTAATAACAATAACAAAGAAACACCAAGAGATGCTCTTGTAGAAGATCCAGATAAGACTAGTCCATTAGATACCTTATCTATGCCATTAATGGAATTAGAAGAAGGTTCACATAGTGCCAAACATATGAATGACAATAACATGGAAATTAAAAAACATATTCCTACCTGTAAAGAACAATTGAAAAGATTGCCAATCTTAGCCCCATCTCAATCGAATCTTTCCCAACATAACAACAGTAATAATAATACTACCATTAATTTGAAGAAAGATGATCGTATGGAGGAAATTGTTGGTAGTGAAGCCACTGTATTATTACATTATAACACATCACCAACAAATACATTATCAAATCAAAATTCATCCAAAACAGATTTACAAAAGATTAATAAACCAAGTAATTTCCATAGTAATGATGAAATTGATGATGAAGAGAAAAAACAAAATAGAATTCTTCCATCTTCACCAAGTATGATATTTGATTATAGAACAAATCCATATCATGATGAGGAGAATGATGAAGCAAATAGTCCTGATCTTTTTACCACTTTTATAAATCAAAATCAAGATAAAGCCAATAATAGTAGTAAGAATAATGACAGTGATGATAAATTTGGTAGTGATTTTAATGAAATGAGACATTCCAATGATGGTAATTATACACCAGCTACAACGGTTCATTTCACTAGTGATGAAAAATAACCACTCTTTGCATAAATTTTAAAGATATAATATAATATAATTTTCCCCCTATATAAATCATCACAACACATATAGCATTTTTTAAATATTCAAGATAATAGATAATATAAGAAGGAATAAAACCAATATATTAACAATATGAAATAGATTAAAATTATATAATTATATAAATGAGAATAAAAAAGGCATTTGGAATGAATATACTGTATAACTTGGAATATGAGGAAAGATAAATTTGTATAAAACAGAAATGTGTAATATGAGAAAGATAAAAACATTGGGACATGATAGAAGGTATAAAAGAATATAATTATTATTATTATTTTAGTAAAACAAAAAGTAGAATGTGGTAATGGGATTATTACAATTTTGAATAGGAATAAATAAAAAAAGAAAAAAATGAATGAGAAAAAACTGTATAATGGGTTGATTGATGGAGTTGTCAACTAAATTTAATAATACATACCTTTTATACTATAATAAGAAAGAAATAAAGAAAGAAAAACTGTTTTATAATTGTATTGAATTTTGTATTTCTACTTTTTCCTAGCTTATAACAGAATTCAAAAAGATGTTGGATTAAAACTTTTTGAAGTATAAGGATTAAATTTAGTTGGATGCATATTCACCGTATTTAAAGTGGGTGATTCTATAATTGGATGATTATTAGAATATGGACTGTTATGATTTAAACGTTCTTCAACAAGTAATCTTTCTGCTTTAATTATATCTTGTTTTGATAATAGAGAACGTGGACAATAAAAGATATCGTCCTCGAACAACTTAGAAAGATCATTTCTATGTTTTAATTCTAATAATTCTGAATCAGATTCATTTAATTCATTATTAAATTTGTTTTGATACATAGATAAAGAACTCATAGCACTTGAAGAAGTGGAACTTGAACTTGAGCTACTTCTTGTAGCGTTAACATTAAATCTCTTCATAGCACCATTTTCGTCTATAATGGGCATGTTCATGTTATTAATGAGCACAGGTGTGTTATTACCAGGGTATAGTGGAACATTAATGTTATTGTTCATCATTGGTAGTTGGACTTGTGGCTGTGGTGATTGTTGTTGTTGTACTGGTGGATATCCCGTAAACAACTCGTTGTTGTTATTGAACTCGGGTATATACGCACTTAGAGTATTTGTAATAGACCCATTCATATACTGGATTTGAGACATGACTTAAAAATTGTTGAATTTCGATGTAAAATTGTTGTTGTAAAAGTTGGCTTGAGCAAGGGGTAAACTTAAAAAAATGTTAAAGAAAAACTTTGCGAAATAAAAACTTAGATCTAATAGATTCTTTAACTTGATGTATTTATGTATTCGATACTGTTAAGTTATAGGTATAAATGTTTCTTAATTGTAGTTGTTCTGATATATAAATATATAAGAGTGGTTATAAAAAGATATGAAAGTAGTCACTGCGAGATGAGAGATATATTGTGAATTGTCCAAGTTTCTTTTAGAGTTTGCGAGAAATTCCAGAAAAAAAAGAAACCAAAAGCTCGGAACGCTGCGGAGAGCCGCGAGAACAATAGCGGCTGGACGGGAAACAGAAAACACAATTCCGGGCCGGAAGGACGGGATCCCAAAAAGGAAAAGTCCGTTTCGACGGTGGCTTCCACTTGCCTGAATCGAGGATAATACCGATTTGGCAAGGAAATGAACAGAATTGATAGTGGAATCTCTTCAGGAAATAATATAGCCAAGGCTCAATCTGTCGTTGGGATCGTTCCCGTCCATGTTCTGGTCTGGTGGATCCGTCGAGGCGTTGGAAGACGATTCACTGCTGCTACTACCGTTCTTGCTGCGCTTCTTCTTAGACTTCTTCTTGCGTTTCTTACTGCGATTCTTAGGTTTTGGTTTGCCATTACTCTTGCGCTGGCTGGATTTACCGTTACTCTTCACGCCAGATCGTTGTGGAGAGCCATCAACACTACTAGTGGATTCACCAATATCTGATAATGAATCGTTACTACTACTGGTACCACTACTATTGCCACTACTACTACCACTATTGGAAGACGATGAAGAAGAGGAAGAGTATGGTACTCTTCTCTTATGTGACTTGTTATAGTCCTTCCCCGCAGTGGAGGGAGTAGACGAAGAGGATGTAGATGATGAAAATCCAGTGGCTAAGGTTGATCCAGAATCAATTGATGGAGTACTACTATTATCATTCTTAACAAATGGGATAGGTTGACGCCTTGATCTGTTACTATAATTGTAATTACCATTATTACTGTTACCATTATTAATATCTATACCACTACTGAAAACACTATTTGAACCTGAATTATTTGTGGTGACACTTGAAGAATCGGCAAATAACTGACTACGATCAATTTGAATTTGTGGTGGTTGTGGTGGTTGGAATTGATATTGTGGTTGTGGTTGATATTGATATTGTGGTTGTCTTAATGGATTTGGACCATATTGTGAAAACGACGATAAATTTTGTGGTACACTTGTAATCTGATCTCGATATTGTTTCAACTGTTGTTCTTGTAACTTCATCTTTGAATTGATTTGTTGATAAATCTTTGGAACAGAAACGCCAGGTTCTAATTGAACTGGTAATGCTGTAATTGATTCGGGTTGATGAATAATAGCTTGATATGGTAAAGGTCTCATAAATTCTGAAGTCTCATTATTATTTGTAATATTATTATTAGCTTGAAAAGTCTTATTAGTGAATGGCATGTATGCCGCATAATTAGTTGCATTGGTTGCATTGGTTGCATTATTTGCATTCAAGTTATAACTTATTGATGGTAAAGCATTATGATATGACACTAATTGATTATTATGTAATGAAACATATGGACCATATGTTTGGCCATAATGGTTTTCGAAAATGTTATCCTTAGTAGCACCACTACTACAGCCCATTGTCTGTGGTATTGAAGTCTTACTTGTGGATACCTCTGATTGTGAATCAAGTGGTGTGTTTGTATTGGAGACTGGTAATGATGAGGTGCTCATATTACCATTTGCCATAACGTTTTGTCTTGGGACCATTGATATGGGTTGGTCATATTTCAATTCTGGCAAATTATTACCATTATTACTAATTATTGATGGAGGATTCATGGAATTATTGGAAAGAATATTATTATTATTAGGACTCTTATGTGAACTACTACTATTATTATTGTTGTTGTTATTTGGCATATAGGGATGTAAATGGGTGGCATTATTCATGCTGGAAATTTCACTTGGTAAATATGAAGATTCATTGATAGCACCTTGTGAATATGGGTTAAATGGTTTTGATATATATCCACTCGGTATAGCTGTGGTATTATCGGGACCACCACCACCGCCACCACTACCACTCACATAGTTGTAATAAATATTATTTGGTTGGTTAACACCAGAATTATATTGTGGTTGAAGATATATATTGTTTTGTGAATGTTTCATGGCACTTAATTGATCATTAACCATTCTAGTACGTGAATTGAAAAAAGTGGGAGGATTCTTAATCTTTGAATGAACTGTTTCTCTATGTTGTTTCAAGTTATCAATTCTACTAAAATGTTTCAAACAAATATAACATTGGAATGGTTTTTCACCTGTATGTTTTCTAATATGTCTAGCCAAATGTTCGGCTCTGTTAAATGCCATATGACAATCTTCATAACCTGTACATTTGAATATTTTTTCTTTTGTAGGATTCCTCGTCCTCTTCTTTATTAGTTTTGTATGTTCAATGGAAGTTTCTTTATCATCAGATTCTGTCATTTTTGATATTAAATTTGTATGTGTTGTGTGTGTGTTTTTTACCTTGAAAATTGAAAAAAAAAATTGGGTTTTGGAGTGATTATTATGCGAAGACTATGATTAATGCTATTAAAGAATGGGATCGCTTGTTTTAATTGATGCTAATGAGTTATAAATTGGTTTTATGCTTATTGATTGGATATTAACTATGATGTGACGCTAGTAACACATGGTTACTTTTTGCAGTTTACTATTATGCTTGTTTATAAAAAAAAAAAAAATATTTTGAATGTTGAATGTGTTCTTTCCTCTCTTAGTAATGTGTAATGTAATTATGAGTGGAAAATATCGTTAAAGGCTTGTACAATGCTTTTATAGTATTTAATAAAAGCAGTTTGATTTGTTTGCACTTGGTATATTAAGTATGCTGAAATTGCCTAAGGTATATTAAAGAACCTGAAAACACAAGTCAAGTGGTGGAAAGCAAGAAAGATATCTGTTTCTGAACTTTGCAATAAATTCAGGGATATTATATACAAGATATGCATAATTAGAGAATGTTAGCAAAAAACAAATTAATAAGGACCATTGACATTCCAGAAATGTAGTGACATATCAAAGTAAAATGAAAAAATAAAATAAAATAAAACTGCATTCACAAGAGAATTAATAAATAATTCATCCCGGATACATAGAGAACAATCAAAATGTGAAAAGTTAAAATTGGTGTATAATGGCAGTTCATGTAAAACAATTCACGGATAGGAAAACTTTATTAGCAATAAGACAAAGGGGAAGATGCAGATATACATAAAGTCTCCTACGGGAATGTTCAGGGGAAGTAAATTCATCATGATGCAATATTATTTATGGTTTAAAAGAGTAATATAAAAACAATAGAAACTTTGTAGCCTTCGATAACAATAATGTTCACGTAGCTAGAGAGAGTCTTTAGACTATCATTCTCTAGTTAAAATTGGGGGAAAGAGCCATTATACCCGAATAATGTAGCCTTATTGATTGAAAGATAAAAGAAAAAATAATATCAATAATAATAGGTAAATAAACAGCCATCGTGCTGATCATGAGAATATATCGCCCAATGAGGAAAGTAAGAATTCATATATTCCTGAATGGAACGGAAGCATGATACCCTCAGGTAAAGTTTAATTATTGGAAATGGGAACGATATCACATTTTCTTAGTGTGAAATTTAATTAACAGTACCTTGAGTATGTGAAAGGTTAAAACTTTAAATTCCTTGTACACAATGGCCAACACAATTACATTGATATGACCACAATACCCATTTCCTAATTTCTCATTGTCTTCTGAGGCATATTATCTCACATTTTTGTAGTATTTATTTTCGAAAGATAAGCAATTATTTCAAGTTTGTTGTCTTTTATCAAAAAGCCGCAAATCTTTCTCAAATTTTATAATAGGTGAAATTTTTAATCATAGGAATGGGGTAAGAATGTGGAAATAGCCTGCGTATTTCGTGATATTTCCCATTCTGGCTATTGTTGTCGAGCCACTTTGGCCTTTAGTTAATCCTCAAATTCAGTTCAAAAGAGGGAACCGTCCGGTCCAGGTCTGGATTATATCTTTTACTGCAATAAGATCATGGGTTGGAGGTAAATAAGATTATAGTTTATTTTTATTGAGATGATCATTAAAGGGGGATAGAGGGGGTCATTAAGATATATGTCTTGCATTAATCTACCTAATGAACTCTTCCCCGTTATTAAGGCCATGAATTATTACCCAAATTCCGGTATTATTTGGGTATCCCTATCGGTTTGCTTTTACTAAATTATACGAATAACTAAGGCATGTTAAGTGTGAAAGGGGGAAAAAGCTTGAGCCAAAGCTCTACAAGAGAAAAAGAAAGAAAAAAAAGCGGAAAAGCCATCAAATGTTAAAAGATCACATTTGTTTATTTCCTAACCAAAAAATCTTGAAACAGGGGATTAGTATAAAATGATTAATAGAGTTGATGTAGCTCCATGTATTATTTCTCCCAAATGCATATTTTATTTAAGATATTCACTTTAGAAAAAATTCATTTACGTAGAAAATCTGTAGGGAGCAGTAAAATTCACAGCTAATAAAAAAAATATCCACTTCAAATATAATTTACACTGATTTTTATATATTCCACTTAGTGAAAAAGAAGTTTTTTCCCCTCTTAAAATATGTATAGTCTCTGTGAGAAACTGTATAAAGGAACGGGTCAAGTTTTTATTAATGCCAAAGACAATAGCATTTGGTATTGTAATAAAGTTTAAAACAAATACAAAGCAAACAATAATATTATTAATTTCTTAGGGACGTTCCTAGTTTCACTACAATAGAAAGTTTTATGCATAATAATCATGAGGTCATAATCCTCCTGTTGTTAAAGCGTTTATTAAACAATCAACGGTATTGTGGCTGTTTTGTTAAATTGTGCATAATAGTTCATTGTGTTGAAAAACAATGTTTATTGAATTTAACAATTTAGTTTTATGCATGTAACAATAGTTAGAGTTGTATTGTTTCTTGGACAATCCGTGATGAAAGGAAAAAATTCCCTAAAAAATAATTTAAGCGTTTTCTACTATGATACTAAGCCGTTCTTCATTAATATCAAATCCGCCAAAAAGAGCTGTTTTTATCTTTATACTAGTGGTTAACACACCATTACAATATCAGCCACACTTGTTAACTAGATGATAAGACAAGAAAATATTTATAAAATTATCTTTCCCTTAAAACTCGACAACTATTCAGGGACACAAAAAGGTTTAATATATTGAAAGAATGTACTACCATTTAAAAGTTACTTAATCTCAAAACTTTAATTTATTAAACTGATGTTTCAAAAACGATTGATTACATTGTATATTTTTTTTAGATGATGAGATCATAGACTTAAGTGGGGAAAGCTTAAATTTTTGTCCAAGAATTATCCGATATTCTCAAAATAATCCTCCTATTAAGAAAATCTTTGAGAAAAGTAATAATTTGGCCCTTATCTTTAAATGTAAGATATATGACGAATGCTTGAAGTAAAAAAAAAGCAAATGCTTATAATACTGTCATAAGAACTTAGACTGACCCTTATGATAGATACACTTTTTTGTCAGAAAGGCAATAATTGTAATTAAAATTCTTGATCTTGATATTAACGTTGTATAGTAAATAAAGATTATCAGGTTCTTTTAAAGGTAGTAATTATGATTGAGTTATGAAGAATAAATTTAAAATACGTTAAAGATTTACTATAATTGAATACTTATGAGATAAAACGTCTGTGGGAACAGTAGAATTCTGTGACACTATACCATATGGGTATATGTTGCATTGATTTTTTTGAACAACTAAAGAATTCTTTGACAATTTCTTTGAATCAAACTATGACTATTTCTTTTTCAATAAAAACAAAGTAACAAATTAAAAATGGTAATTCAATTTTATTTTGATGCTGACATACCCCAAAACTAACATTTAGATAACACATAAATACGATTTAAACTTAGTGAAAACAAACAAAAAGCTCTTGGTGTCCCTGTCTTGGATGGATTGTCTAGTGATAAAGAATAATTTGCTATAATCTTTGATGAAAATAAATATGCCAGTTTAATTCCCTCTATTCAAGATGATTAGTTTAAAGTCTTCAAAACAAACATAATAAGCCTTTGAAACAGCAGGACGTATTCTTCAAGAGCAAATGACTTATTTTCCTTTCATTTACAAAAAAATCAATTAAAAAATTGAAACAAGCTTTATTTCGAATAACAAAATATTTCTGTGGTAACCAAAAGCTACAATATCTAAAAATTAATGATAATTTTAATGATGATTCTGACTACACCAACCAAAATATGGCACTCTGAGTGGACAGTTGATATTAATATAGTTGGATGGCAACAGGAAAAAAAATTTCAGTTTTTTAAAACTTTTCTATTATTGTGCTGTAATGACGACTGTATTACCAAAGATGAGATTTCTCTATTGAATGGGCACAATTAATCTCTTTGTTCTCTTTGTTCAAAGAAAAAAGCTTGATTGCTACCGGAAGAAAATATGATAGGAATTACCAATTAGCCAGAAAATCTTATTGTTTATGATTCCTCTTATGGTATCTTTTCCCAATGTATCGTACGAGTTGTTGCAAAGACAACTGGGTAGTTTCTGAAAAGGGAAATTTTGGTAGCAGATAATAGAAATATCCGAAGATTGGAATAATAGAAAACAGTACTAAGAAACATTTGAAAAGGGGTGGAAATACTTTGTATCAGGAGAGGAGGTAAGATGGAGTAATGGTTACACAATTTTTGTATTATTTTCACTGTAGTATTTAGAGGTTCTATTGTGTTTGCTTCTGGGGACAATCTTTAAAATTGAGATTCCTAAGAGATCCAAAAAAGGCAGGAATTGTCTATTTTCCTATCTAAGAAAATATCGAGGGATCCAAACCCACTAATATATCTCCACTTTTTAATAGATTGGCTCACACTTTCATAGTATTGTATCCTCTTGCCCTAATATATAATATACTTGGTTGTTCTTATAACTTTCCAACAGCTGGGGAGTGATACTCTTTTCAATATAAATATACCAATTTCTTTTTTCTTATTTAGTAATGCATTACTGTGTCTTACAAACAATATGGAATGTTATGAATTTCTTATTAAAAAATGAAGAGATCCATTGTTTCTACATTAAAGTAATTCCTGAAATTAATGCAAGAAATCTTGCCTTCGAAATACGGTGTGGAATTAGATCTCACATTGAAACTTGAAATATGTTTCAAAATTGTATTGATTCTTGATAAAATGAAAAGTAATAGATGTAATATGTGGGAGTGAGATAAGAAAAGTGAATTGTTTAGAGATCAATATTATCTTTGTACAAAATAAATATGTGTTCTTAAACTATCACATTCATACATTGGTCAATATTGAGAGAACTTTCTAACTCTGGGATTGACATAAATTAATTAGATAAGGATAAATTGCCTTCCGGCCATCTTTTTTGCACTAATATCAATCTAATAATTACATTTACCGACCTATGTAACCGATATTTTGACAATTGCAAGAAATTTTTTTGCTTGGCCTGGTATAATATTAACAATTGTAACAGTGTATAAAATATAAGCCCTTCAGTCATTTCAAAGAGCTCGATCGTTCTTCATAGTTTATATCATGAGTATAATATTTGGCTAAAGGAATTGTTCATGATTTGATCGGTACTGTATGATATTATGTATGACATTCATGTGATATATTAAGCGTTTCAAGACGGGTTTTTTGCAATGGAAACCCAATAATTCCCACTGTTCTTTTTTTGCTTTGATTTTCGGATTAACTTCCTAAACCGTTATTAAAACAATCTCAGATGTAATATTATGCCGTGTCACGATTTAACTGTATTTAATAAAAATTCATTTCCTTTGAAATGATTGTCACATAATTGCCTTTTCAATTGTTAGCATTGTGAGGCTGAAATTTCAATAGTTCACTCTCGAATAAGAAAAAAAAAATTATAATATAATAAGAGATATATGTTAAACCTCCTCGACACACCTGATATATGATAAAACCCACTGATGTGTTGCAATTGGGTGAGTTATTAGTACCTAATGTCTATCAAATGATTTACCATATAACTCAATTGTTGACAACTAAACATTTCCTGAAAAAAAATTACCACATAAACATTGTTTGAAACTTAGAACTGAGATGATAAAACTACAGTTACCAGTTTCACAATCCCATAATTACCTAAGTGATTGTGAAGATAGGATTTATTTGAAGCATTAATAGAATCAAATACACACAGTAATTAAAATTGATATTGTACTGGTCTGCTTCATAATTAAAAGCTTTGAAACAAAACAAATAGTAATAGTGTGTTTCTATAAAAAAAAAATCTCCGTACTCACTCCTGTGAGAGATATAGTTCAATTATTTTACTTAGAGTGGAACGGCCTTTATGATATTGTTCTCTCATTACCTCAAGGATAAATTTTATTTGATAATAGTATTCATGCTAGATGGTGACTAAATTGAATTAATCGTCGTCCAATTAAGTCATAAATTTGACAGGTGTACATTGAACAGCAAAGTAATGAAACCAGAAATATAGTCTAGAAGTACACATTATGTTGAATCAAATTATTTAAAATTCATCCCAGTTATTTTGGTATTAAAAATAAAATGGAAACAACAACAAAATTAACAACAAAATATCATAAGCTTCTATCCGACATATCAAAGATCGAGATTTTTTCTTTTGATATGAACAAATTGATATTATGCGAATGTTGTAATGGTAATATTTGAAATATTGAGTAGTATTTTCTTCCGCAGAGATATCACTGGGTATATTTTAATCTTACCATTATGACAACCGCATTATAACGGTTTTTGTAGCAAAAGAAACTTATCTGAAAATAAAATGAACTATAAAGATAATGGTATGATCGGCTATGTTCAAAGCTAATTTTATATCTTATTGTGATGCCATATTGTTTTGCATTAAAAACAATATTTTTGGTTGATTGTCTCGTTATTATATTTCCAACAATCGAATATGATCATGAATATATACTTGCGAACTGTACATTGATAGAAAAATTTATACTATTAAAGAGGTCTTAGAGTTGTTGTGGCATTTCAAAAACACGATCTAGTGTTTTAGGCATTCAATTTCAGCAAGAATTTATCTAATAAAATATTATGAAATGGACCTATAATTAATGTTGTTACTTTTTATGGAGCGAATATAATAAGTAGTAGTTGCTCAACTGCTGAATGATTAGATTCTTTTTTTCTGTTTCAGAAGCGGGTGGGTTTGTTTAGATGTTGAAACGTGTTGGAATAATATTTTAGAGAGTTTAATTGAGTTCAGATTATGAATTAAACTAGCACATTACTGTTGTTGATGATGGTATATGCAGCATAAAAATAGAAGTACATTCTTCCTTGTGTGGTTCAACTTCCTATTGGTTGATGGTGTTGTAGGGTATCTAAACGAAAATCATATCTTTAATCATGAAAGTTTTAAAGTGGAAGGTAAATATGAGAGATTTTGGAAACAACTCATATTGCATGTATTAGAAAAAGAGTTCTATGTCTTAGCTCAATTAGATGAGGTTCAAATATTTCCGAAATACCGCATAAAAGCATAGTATATCTTTTTCACTGTTATTGTGGATGTAATTTAAAGATCTCCAACTTAATGTACGTTATTTTTTATAGATTTTCATGGAATTAAAGCCATAAACTAATGTTGTTTGTTATAAATTGATATTCTGTTGTGATTAATGTTATGATAACTATCTATTTAGACGATGGAGTTTGTAGAATAGTGGTTGCCTCTTTAAAAAGAATGCATATTTATACTTACAATAATCTGATGCATGTAGGGAAAGTTTAATGTGAAGAAAAAATTTCAAATGTGTAGTTACCATTTTCGGTTGGTTCTGTGAAGAATAAACTCTGAAGGTGTCAAATTTAGTCTGGAAGTTGATACCGCTATTAATTTTCATTGAAATGATGTTATGCTTTGGTTGAATATGTGCCTTTTATTTGAAACTCCTCTTTACTAATCAGTATTTTTGTTGCAACCATGCAAATAAAGAATAGCGCATTACGTGATTAAAGATATTTACAGTGTTGCAAAAGAATGAAAACAGCTCCATTCTGATGTGATTCATTTGTTTGCGATACATGGTAGCTTATGTTTTAGGATGGTACATTTTGTTGGTTTGAAAGCAATAACCCAATCAGACCAGTTGAAAAGATTATCTTCAATGTAAATTGGAAAAAAAACTATTATGAGAAGCTTCTACTTCCGTTGGGATCTAAGATTGCTTTGAAAGGACGCATTAGACACTGGTAATGTTAATATACCAGTTGATTTTCTGTTCTTAATGATAAATATGAAGTCAATTTCACTAATATTATTCACCAAGGAAAACATCTCACTATTCCAACTAATTTCTAGAAATTCATTGCATAGTAGTTGTATCACTGATTTAGTACCCTGTAAATATTATATTTATTGTTAATGTAATTGGTGTGAACCTTTTTAGATTTAAGTATAAATAAACATACAATATTATTTAAACATATATCAAAAGAACGCATTAGAAATAACTTTTCTTAACCAAAAGACAGTAACAAAATAAATTATATGCCTACTTTTGACATAGTTGCAGTTTTGAGAGATTGGATATTAGTTTAAAAGTGTAAGCTCTTAGTTATGTCTGATAAATTAATTCTTTTAGGAAATATATTTATTTAAAAATATTTTTAATTATGAATCGAAATTTATATTCTTTCAAGTTACTTCACAGATATAGGCCCTCTGTATGCATATGTTTCGTATTTAAAAAGTTTAAAAAGACCTAGCTTGTAATTGCTGTTTTAAAAATGACTTTTAGTAAAATTTAAATGATTTTAAAAAGACTTTTTTTGTACTAACTGTTAATAAAAAAAAGTTTAAAGAATTGCTCTAAAGTGTATACAGAATGAATTTATTATTTTCTGAGTTAGATCTAATTATTGACAACTAACAACAGGATATCAATATTTATCTGCTGAGGTTTTCAACACTCTTTAATAAGGCAGTAGTAGCTTCTATTGTGTTTTCTTTACTACCTGAATTTAGCGGGTTGAAAAATGTAAAAGTTCGAAAACGACACGACTTAAAGTGGAATGGCATGATGAACACATAAGAGCTTAGACGCTCACCTCTTTGGAGAACACCTATTGAAGTGGAATACTGTAGAAATATTGTGCTATTCATATGGAAGAGAAACAACTACTAAATTGAACCATTTAAGCAATGACAAACTCACCAGTGCCACATAAAAGTAAAAGTTTCCAGGATTGTAAGGAAACCGAGATCCATGGTTATAATGATTGTCCAAGCTTCTTATTTAATGTCTCAAAGAAGAGTGGAAGAAAGAATAGGTTACAGACTGTAGTGAAAGATACATATGGGAGCACAAAGCTAGCTGTAGCGCCGCCCCCAATGTCAAAAAGGACAAGTTCCGCCTCTGTTGTCCCAGATGAAATTAACAATGATAATCTAAACGATTCAACAAGTGATTCTGAATTAACCGAAGATGATATATTGAATAAGATCAATGAGCTTATATCCAAAAATTCTAAGTTATCGACAAAGGAGTATGATTTTTATAAACGTAAAGTTGATCTAAATCTACCGAAAAATATTAATAACCATTCTACAAAAGTATCACTCTCCCAATTTTTAGACATAGCGGATGACAAGGCTAAACAAGCTGAATTTTTAAGAAAATGGATGCTAATGGATATTACTATCAGTAATTGGTGTCCAGCTTTCTTAAAGTTGGTAGAAAATGTGGACAATTAGATATTTATATAAATATATATTTAATTCTACTAAGGCATATATGAATATAATATGAGAAAAGTAACATATTAAACGTATACCTTTGGCTTCACTTCTTGATATTAACCACTTTGGCCATTTCCTATTAGAGGTGAAAAATCAATTATTATAGAAATTTTAGTGAAATCTTAAAGATGAAAAATTACAGATGACTTAATAATATGTCAACCAAAGAGATAAGTGGATAGAGGGACCTTAATCAGATTGCTAGATGGCTGATAAAGCATTTAAAAGTAGAAGCATCTTAACTGATAAGCCTGAGTTTTTGCTGGGCACTCCATTAGACAAGTTTTTTGTTAAGGTTGATACAGAACTTCTGCAAAAAGTTGCCACATTTTCCGACGATACGTCATTTAAAGGAACATTATATGAATATTTGGGATATAAAGATAATCAATCATTTATCCAATACCTAATCTTCTTATTTCAAGAATTGCATGTTTTAATTAAACAAAAACAAGATGATTTGTTAAAAGAAAATAATAATCTATTACCAATTTCATTACATGATATGAGATATATGGATCAGTTATCTGCACTTTTAATTGTTCATGGTATTGATGCTAATATTAATCCTAAACTTCGTATCCTCGTAGAGTTAAGAAGACTGAACTCCTTTAAGAGAGATGATAAAACATTTATAATACCAAAAGATCATGTCCCAAATTTCAATGCCCTTAAAAATGTTTTAAAATTTTTGTATGAAGTTATTACCACAGAAGAAACCAATGATTATTTGAAATCAATTATAGTTAAGGGTCCAATTTTTACTAATTTATATCTTGGATTTTTACAGTTACATATTACATATCCGCTAGAAAATGAATTTTTTGAGAGGCTTAATATTGTTGAAGATTGTCAAGATACATATTCTCTTTTCACATTATACACCTTTCTGACTCAATGCATTGAATTGACAGATGGTAAATTATACATATTAGATAAATTGACTACTTTACCAATACGAAGAGATACTGATGGGTTAATAAGTTTAATTGATTTTATTCTTGGTGTCAGAGAAGATGAACAAATTGATAATGAGAAGTTACAACGAGTCAACAAGATCATTTTATCTAAACCCAAAAACATATCCAACAAACTTTATTTAACTAAGATATTCAATCAAATATATGATGGGATGTCTTATGTGAACAGACCAGTATTGATTAATTGTTTAAATGGTATTGTGACAGAATTCTTTTATAAAAATAAAAAAATTGTAAGAGATTTTCTTTTCAAAAGAATATATGAAGTTCTATTTAATGCTCCAACTGAGGATCATGATGTGAAAGAGTTAAATGATATGTTTAATGTTCTTATATCACTTTCTAAAAATATTTCTACAGATTTGATCGTTGATTTAACTACTGGTTTGGATGAAAAAGGGTTTTTTTTGAATATATGGATTTATTGTTTGTTCTTATTAAGAAATCAAAAAGTGGACCCATTAATTGCCAATGCTTTGAAAAAGGAAAACAATTCACCTTATCATGAAGTTATTTTATCTCTTTTACAAACTTTTATCATTATCACTGAAAATTATTCAATTCTTGATGAAATAAGTTTAAATTTATTGAACTTTAATCATGAATTATGGGAATATCGAATTGATTTAGAAACACAATTACCATATATTGCAAAGAAGACTGACGATGATAAGAGACATGATAATATTATTGATTCATTGACTAAACAAAAGGAGGATAAGATGGAGACAATGTCTAAATTATTTAGCGATATGGATCTTGCAGTTGATTTATTTATGAATTTGTTGAATTTAATTAATAATGCAGAAGTGATTACTACTATTTTTCTATCAATCTTATCTCGATGGATTCAAAACACTTCGACAAGTGAACAGACCATTATTGATGGTGAAGATATGAGTAAGAATCTATTAATTATTATTGATCTGAAAATATTACAAAAGATGAATCAAGATTTTAAAACGGATTTAGTGAAAAATAAAAAAGATGTTTTAGTTATGATTGCGAAATTATTAGATTTCGTTAATGTTAAAGGTACTTTAGAAGAAGAAGATGAGGATGTTGATGATACTACTACTACGAAGGAAGAAGTGGATTCTGATGATGAAGATAATGAAGTTGATGAGACTTCTGAAATACCTTCTACTGCATTACAAATCATTATTGAACTTTTACAATTAATCCTATCAGAACCATTACAATCTAATAATGATGAAATCAACCAGTTGTTGATCGATATAAATAAGAAATTGGGTCAACAACCCAATCAACCATCAATTATAGCAGATATCAAAAATAAAATAACCAAATATGTTTTCAATGAAAATGTGTTTAGAAAAGACAATAACAATGATGAAAAGAGTGATATTTCTAATGATCAAGAAACGTTGAACCGAGCCTTAATTAATTTAAGTGATAATTTAGCACCGATTAGAGTTCATGGGTTGACTGAGTTAAGACAATTAATAATGAAACAGACTAAAATTATTTCCATTGAACGAGTCATTCAAATTCATTTGACTAATTTGAAGAATTCAGATCCATTTGTTTATTTAAGTGCTATCAAAGGGTTAGTTTCATTAACTGAGACTTCACCAAGGGAAACTTTATCAGTCTTGCTTGATTTTTATAACAATGATAAGAAGAGAAATAAAGTGGATGATATCTTAAGAATAGGTGAAGTGATAGTCAATTATATTCAAAGAGAGAATAAGTTATTTCAAGGTGAAATCGCTAATAAGATCATCGATATCTGCTTGGGTAAGATCCGTGAACATGATAAACTAGATAATAGATTAAGAATGTCTGCAATGTCAATTTTGGGTGTATGTTTACAAGTCAATGCCCTGGGGGTAAAACCTAGAATTAGAGAAATGTTAGATTGTGTCTTTGGTATCTTGGTGATGGAGAGTGGAAAGAATAATAACAAACCCACCACTTCGTTTGTTATGAGACGGAGTGCAGTTCATTTGGTCCATGATCTACTTTACAATGCAGACATGAGCTTATTCCCACCCGAATATAATTTAACAAAGATCAAGACGTTATTAGAATACACAAAGAGCCAGGATGACGACTACCTTGTGTGTGAACAGATCACCCAATTATTGGATATCCTAAACGATTTCCATGTCTCGGATCCAGTCTCCAAACTGACAGAACTAGACTGATCCATCTCTCTGTTTTTGTGTATATTTTGTATAACTTATAGAGTTAGCCGCCAAACTAAGCTGTCAAATCGCTCAAAGCAGAAAAAATATGAAGAAAAAAAAAAAGAAGGCTCTCGAATTTTTCAGAACGTTTTTTCGCCGCCAAAAAAAAACAGTCGGCCATTGATGGAATTTTTCCATTTGGGGGAAATTGTTCTATAGGCTTCTATGGCTAATGGCAAGTGGAAATAGTAAAGTGACCACCTGGTTAGAACTGCAAATTGTATATAAGAAGGTCAATTCATTGGAAAAAGATTCAAGCCTGATTTGGTTTTTGGGTAATTTTTATTGTTAACGTTGATTCTTTAAATTTTTGCATAAGACACCAGTCCTCACGTCAATTCAAATAAAATAATAATGTCTACTGAAACTTTTGAATTTCAAGCTGAAATTACTCAATTAATGAGTTTAATCATTAACACTGTTTATTCTAACAAAGAAATTTTCTTAAGAGAATTAATTTCTAACGCTTCTGATGCTTTAGATAAAATTAGATATCAAGCTTTAAATGATCCAAAACAATTAGAATCTGAACCAGAATTATTCATCAGATTAACTCCAAAACCAGAAGAAAAAGTCTTAGAAATTAGAGATTCTGGTATTGGTATGACTAAAGCTGAATTAATTAACAATTTAGGTACTATTGCTAAATCTGGTACTAAAGCTTTTATGGAAGCTTTATCTGCTGGTGCCGATGTTTCTATGATTGGTCAATTCGGTGTTGGTTTCTATTCTTTATTCTTAGTCGCTGATAGAGTTCAAGTTATTTCCAAGAACAATGACGATGAACAATATATTTGGGAATCTAACGCTGGTGGTTCTTTCTCTGTTACTTTAGATGAAGTTAATGAAAGAATTGGTAGAGGTTCTATTATTAGATTATTCTTAAAGGATGATCAATTAGAATATTTAGAAGAAAAAAGAATTAAGGAAGTCATTAAGAGACATTCTGAATTCGTTGCTTATCCAATTCAATTATTAGTCACTAAAGAAGTTGAAAAGGAAATTCCAATCGAAGAAGAAGAAAAGGAAGAAAAGGATGAAGATGACAAAAAACCAAAATTAGAAGAAGTTGATGAAGATGAAGAAAACAAAGATGAAAAGAAGACCAAAAAGGTTAAGGAAGAAGTCCAAGAATTAGAAGAATTAAACAAAACTAAGCCATTATGGACTAGAAACCCATCTGAAATCACTGAAGAAGAATATAATGCTTTCTACAAATCTATTTCTAACGATTGGGAAGATCCATTATACGTTAAGCACTTCTCTGTTGAAGGTCAATTAGAATTTAGAGCCATCTTATATATTCCAAAGAGAGCTCCAATGGACTTATTTGAAGCTAAGAAGAAGAAGACCAACATTAAATTATACGTTCGTCGTGTTTTCATCACTGATGAAGCTGAAGATTTGATCCCAGAATGGTTATCCTTTGTTAGAGGTGTTGTTGATTCTGAAGATTTACCATTAAACTTATCCAGAGAAATGTTACAACAAAATAAGATCATGAAGGTTATCAGAAAGAACATTATTAAGAAATTAATTGAATCCTTCAATGAAATTGCTGAAGACTCTGAACAATTCGAAAAATTCTACACTGCTTTCGGTAAGAACATTAAATTAGGTATTCACGAAGATGCTCAAAACAGAACTGCTTTAGCTAAATTATTAAGATACAACTCTACCAAATCTACTGATGAAATGACCTCTTTAGGTGATTACGTTACTAGAATGCCAGAACATCAAAAGAACATTTACTACATTACCGGTGAATCCTTAAAGGCTGTTGAAAAATCTCCATTCTTAGATGCCTTAAAGGCTAAGGACTTTGAAGTTTTATTCTTAGTGGACCCAATTGATGAATATGCTTTTACTCAATTAAAGGAATATGAGGGTAAGACTTTAGTTGATATCACTAAGGATTTCGAATTAGAAGAATCTGAAGAAGAAAAGGCTAAGAGAGAAGAAGAAATTAAGGAATACGAACCATTAACTAAGGCCTTAAAGGATATCTTAGGTGAACAAGTTGAAAAGGTTGTTGTTTCTTACAAATTAGTCGATGCTCCAGCTGCTATTAGAACTGGTCAATTCGGTTGGTCTGCTAACATGGAAAGAATCATGAAGGCTCAAGCTTTAAGAGATTCTACCATGTCTTCATACATGTCCTCTAAGAAGACTTTTGAAATTTCTCCAAAATCTCCAATTATTAAGGAATTAAAGAAAAGAGTCGACGAAGGTGGTGCTCAAGATAAGACTGTTAAGGATTTAACCAACTTATTATACGAAACTGCTTTATTAACCTCTGGTTTCACTTTAGAAGAACCAACTTCTTTTGCTTCCAGAATTAATAGATTAATCTCTTTAGGTTTAAACATTGACGAAGAAGAAGAAGAAGAAGATACTGAAGAACCAGAAGCTGCTCCAGAAAAGCCAACTGAAGAAGCCGCTGCTGACACTGAAATGGAAGAAGTTGATTAAACAAATTCTATTGCTATGAGAACATGTAATAAAATAAAGTAATAAATTCTAAATATATATAATTCTTTAATAGCCCATTTTGTATGCATTAAATAAAATAATATTAAAAAAAAATAATATAAACAGTAAATATTAACAACTTATATGCTTGTGATTATAGTTTTTTTTCATTTTTAATGTTCAGCTTCATTAATTACTCCTTCTACCAAGGCTTCTGTTTCAAGTTTTCTCTTATACCTGTTTATCCATGCTAATCTGCTGAAAATTGAACTAGATAAGCCAACAATTCCCATGCCCATAAGATTAAATATCATTTGATATTCATCAGATGAGGCATAGAAATCTGGTACAATATCAGTATCGTTCAAATTATAATATCTTTTCATAGTAACATACGCAAAATAGAGACATTTCCCTGTTAATTTCCCTAGGAATGGCCAAATAATCGATTGAGCAAATAGAACCATATTACTTTCTTTAAGTTTAGCAAAGTATTTATCTATTTGAAACTTTCCTTTTCTTTCATCTTTCCTTTGAGATATGTTAGCTTGTATGATATAAGTTGGAGTCAAGCCGAAATATAATATTGACCTTGCCATTATATAATAAACTGAACATATTGTAATTGAGCGGCTGGAGACTTTACGTAGTAAAGGTATATCAACTCCAATTTTCTTATAACTACCAAGTCTTTGTGTAAAACTTGTACTCCAAAAAAGTGATGTGAGAATAATTATTGGAAATTGTTTTGTTATACCACATGTAGTCCCAAATAGATAAAGTGGGAATCCACCAACAATCACCTTGTTTATTCCTGAGATACTGGCAATTCCCTTGAGACTTTTAAAATAAACGTCTAAAGTTCTTGAAGTTTCTAAGTTTAAAATGTATCTTAATTGAGATTCAGGAAATATGCAACGAAGTTGCCATAACCCAATTTCTAATAAAATTGCCAATGGATTAGCCAAAAGGGATACTGAAACTCCAATGAAAAAAAAGTAATCGACATATTCTAATAATTTATCATATGCCCAATACCATATTGGTTGATGAATAAAATTCATATCATGAGATGAAAGAATAGCTTTCTTACATTGTGGACATTTGGGTAAATGATCTAAATTTGTCTTAAATATTTCTGGAAGTGTATCCTCTGTTATTCTATCTAGAGTTGTAACAGATTTCCAAGTAATGAATGGAGTTCTCCATTCTGCTAAAATTTTCTCATCATAAACATAACTTAATAGTGTGTTTTTAATTGCATTGATAATTAGACTAGGCATAAATCTTTTGAAAGCCCACCATAGTGTATCTAAGGGATGATAACCGTTGTGATAGATGAAAGAAGATAAACTCCCTTTAAGATATTTTTGACTTATTGGTGTTCCATACACATCCCCTTGTAAAGATGATGTGATATCTTGTATGGATTTATAGATCAAGGTTAAATAGCATTTCTTATGAATTTGTAAATTACAATGACATGAATGTTTGTACCATAACTTCTTCTGGTTAGTCTGATCTGTCTCTTCATCTAAACATATCCAACATGTGAATGGATCTTTGTAAACTTTTCTTCTTGCTATTGCCGTAAACAACATTGCTGATTAAACTAGTTAACCATGAGTTAGTCTTCTCCTGAATATAACCCTTCTTTATTGAGTGGTGATTTCTTTCTTATTAAACGCTAACACACCATCTCGAATTTGACATATTGGCTATTATTTAATTTTAAAAACTTAATAATAAAGAATTTTGCAGATTTTAAAGTATATACAAGTTTTGAATATTTACACTATAGAAAAAAAGATATAACGAACCCAAATTTCATAATTGCATTTCTTTGAATAAATATTTTCTAATTAAATTCTTTCTAATGTTTTTTTGTAATGTATTTGGATCTTCTACACCATGTTCTTTCAAGAAATTAAATGATTTAATATCATCTTTTAATAGGATTTCTAAATTTTTTTGTATTATATCAATTTTATCCTTTTGTGTCTCTAAATCTGATTCAATAGCCATTAAATTTAAATTTAAAAGTTTCTTTAACGAATTTGGTGAGAATTCTTCTATACTATATTTCGTTTTAATTCTTTCTAATTCCTTATTTTGTTCTGTAGATAAGACATTATTACTATCTCTCTTTTGATTAAAAATCATTTGTAAAGAACGTATATCTTTGATCATATTACTATCCATTTCATTTTGTCTTGATCTTTTATCTAAAAATTCTTTAGATTTTTGTGCTTCCTCCTTGATAACATCAGTCTTAGCCATTGATTCAAAATGAGCAAATTGTTGACCTTTATTTCTCAAGATTTCAGCAATAGCAAAGAACTTCCATTTAGATAAAGGTCTAGTGGCTTCAATACGTACCATATCACCTTCTTTTGATATTTCATTTTCATCATGAACTAAATAATCTTTACGACTTAGTAATTCTTTATTAATTCTCTTATTAAACACTTTCCTTTCTACTCTCACTTTAACAGTCTTTTGCATCTTCCCCTGGGATACCACAATCCCAACAAAATTTTGTCTGGCCATATTGTGACGTAGTTGTTATGGTTGTAAGGCTTGCTATTGAATTTATATATAATATCCTTCACTTTTGTGTAGGGGTTCTGTTCAATGTCTCTTTAAACTAACTTTCTTTACTTTTGTATTTTATGTTTTTTTTAAAGATTTCTCGATTTTACTGAAACCGCTATCAAATTCTATTTGAAAACACATAGTTAAGCAATCATTGAGCAAGAAAAAGCATCTTCTTTAGATTAGCTTTGGGGCAGATAGGTGTAACAGTATGAATGAAGTGCTATTCAGATGTAATTGAGTGTTTTCACAGACGTATATATCTCTATGTCACTCTAAGAATTTCATCTTTCCAGTTACTGGCAAAACTACGTTAACACTTGTTACAGGATAAACTCCATAGATAAGGTCGTTTCCATGTTGATGTATATCTATCTAGCTGCTACATTCTCTACAGTATCCATATGCTTATTACACCTCTATCTCTGTGGGAAAGTGTATTTAGTATGGGGCGCCAGCCGGAGTCAGTTGTGGTTGACTCCATTAGAGGAGAAGTCACTCGCACATAAAAACATACAAATCAAATCGCAAAGTTGTAACAGCCTTTAACAAAAGGAAAAGGTTGCAATGGCCCAATGTTCGATAAGCCAATGGAGTGGGGAGTATTAAGAATACAATCACATAAACCACACATTCACAGCTGGTGAACACAAAAATATAAAAGAAGAACCTGTAGATTTATCAAAAAAATAGCAATTAAAGGTACATTACCAACATCTTATCTCTTTATTCAAAGATCAGTTAATACATATTCTCTAAAGATAAGAAAATTTGCAAACATTCTTCAGATATAAAAAAAACTTATATATTTAAAGAGAAGAGAAAGATATTTCATAAAGACCAAACTGATTTACTTTTTATTCTTAAAAAGTCATTTATCTCGTTTGTACCCTTAAACAATCAAATAATATAAACTTCCCAAAGATGTTAAGATCTAGAGTGTCTCTAACATCAAAGGTAATTCTACCTCAATTGACTAAGACAGTGAGAAGAGGATTTGTCACTACTACAAGATTGTACAATAGTCAAACTACTGATATTAGTTCAAATCAGTATGCTAATTTATATCAAGGTGTCAAGGACTCCAAAATTAATTTAAATCAACCTTTAGATACATTTTTAAGACGTCATATGGGTCCATCACCAAGTGATACAGATAAGATGCTTAGTACTATGGGATTTAAAGATTTAACTGAGTTTGTTAAATCTGTTATTCCACCACAAATCTTGGAATTAAATCCATTGAATTTACAAGCACCACAAGATGGTTTCACCGAACAAGAAATGTTAAAACATATGACACAAATTGCTAATAAAAATAATTATAAAGTTAAAAATTTAATTGGGAAAGGTTATTATGGTACTATTTTACCACCAATTATTCAAAGAAATGTCTTGGAATCTCCAGAATGGTATACTTCTTATACACCATATCAACCTGAAATTTCACAAGGTAGATTAGAATCTTTATTAAATTTTCAAACTGTTATATCTGAATTAACGGGATTACCAATTGCTAATTCATCTTTATTAGATGAAGGTACCGCGGCAGGTGAAGCTTTATTGTTATCTTTCAACGCTCATAGAAGGAAAAAGAATAAATATATTATAGATAAAAGATTACATGAACAAACTAAAGATGTCTTAAAGACAAGATGTAATCCATTTAACATTGAGTTGATCGAAATGGACTGTTATAATTTAGAAGAATTGACACCAATCCTAGAAAATGATCCACAAGTTTTTGGTTGTATGGTTCAATATCCATCAACTGATGGATCTATAATTGCAAATGAAACTTTAACCAGAATTTCTGATTTGTTACATGCTAAGAAAAACACTTTCACTATGGTGGCAGACATTATGGCTTTGACTCTTTTAAAACCACCTTCTGAGTTTGATGCAGATATCGCTCTGGGTTCCACCCAAAGATTTGGTGTACCAATGGGGATGGGTGGTCCTCATGCTGCTTATTTTGCTGTAACTGATAAATTAAGTAGAAAGATTCCTGGTAGAATCGTTGGTATTTCAAAGGATAGATTAAATAAACCAGCATTAAGATTGGCTTTACAAACAAGAGAACAACATATTAAACGTGATAAAGCCACCTCGAATATTTGTACCGCTCAAGCTTTATTAGCAAACATTGCAGCTAATTATGTTGTATATCACGGTCCACAAGGTATTAAAAATATTGCAAAAAGAATTTACGGGTTAACCACTGTGTTAGCAGAAACAATTAAAAAGGGTGGAATTCATAAATTAACCAATGATTCATGGTTTGACACATTAACCATTGAATTAAATGAGAAATATACCTCGGAAGACTTTTTGAAACTAGCTTTTGAAAAATATAACGTCAATATTTTTGCTAACGACTCTAAATCAGTAACATTATCTATTGATGAGACTGTTACCACAGAAGACATTGAAATTTTGACAAAACTTTTCAACGAAGGTGAAACTCTAGAGATTGATTTTAATCAAATTCCTGAATTACCCCAAGAAGTTCAACGTACAGATGAATTTTTACAGCAAGAAGTATTTAATGCTCATCATAGTGAAACTGCAATGTTAAGATATTTACATCGTTTGCAATCAAGAGATTTATCTTTAGCTAATTCTATGATTCCATTAGGTTCTTGTACAATGAAATTAAATAGTACAGTGGAAATGATGCCAATCTCTTGGCCACAATTTGCAAATCTACATCCATTCCAACCTTCTGAACAAATTAGTGGCTTCTTAGAATTAGCTGATTCTTTAGAAAAAGATTTAGCAAGTATCACAGGTTTTGATTCCATCTCATTGCAACCAAATTCTGGTGCTCAAGGGGAATATACTGGGTTAAGTGTCATTAAAAAGTATCTTGATGATGCTGGTCAATCTCATCGTAACATTTGTTTAATTCCTGTCTCTGCCCATGGTACAAATCCAGCTTCTGCTGCCATGTGTGGGTTGAAAGTGGTTCCAGTGGCATGTCTTCCAAACGGTTCGTTAGATTTGGTAGATTTAAATGCAAAAGCTGAAAAACATAACGACAGTTTAGCCGCTATTATGATTACATATCCATCAACATACGGGTTATATGAACCAGGTGTGAAAGAGGCCATTGAAACAGTTCATTCCCACGGTGGTCAAGTTTATTTAGATGGTGCTAATATGAATGCACAATTAGGTCTTACTTCTCCAGGTTTCTTAGGTGCTGATGTTTGTCATTTGAATTTGCATAAGACATTTGCAATTCCACATGGTGGCGGTGGTCCTGGTGTTGGTGCCATTGGTGTTCGTAAACATTTGACCCCATTCTTACCAACTAATTCTATTGCTCCACCACCAACTGCTACAACAAAATCAATATCTGCTGTGTCTTCTGCCACTTATGGTAATGCTCTAGTTTTACCAATTTCTTACTCTTTCATTAAAATGTTGGGTAATAAGGGTCTTCCATTTGCCAGTATAATGGCTATGTTGAATGCAAACTACATGAGATCCCGTTTAGAAAAGTATTATAAGATTCTTTTTGTTAACAAAGAAAATGGTATTGATCATTGTGCTCATGAATTTATCATAGATTTAAGAGAATATAAGGAAAAACATGTCGAAGCCATCGATATTGCTAAAAGATTACAAGATTATGGATTCCATGCCCCAACTTTAGCTTTCCCCGTTCCAGGTACGTTGATGGTTGAACCAACCGAATCTGAAAATTTGGAAGAATTAGATAGATTTGTAGATGCAATGATTTCTATTAAGGGTGAAATTGATGCTTTTATTGGTGGCGAAGGTAAAGGAAATGTATTGAAGAATGCACCACACTCTTTGGAAGATATTGTTTCTTCCACTGATTGGGAAACCAGAGGTTATTCAAGAGAATTGGCTGCTTATCCATTACCATATTTGAAATACAACAAATTCTGGCCCATGGTTACAAGATTGGATGATACATATGGTGATATGCACTTGATTTGTAGTTGTCCTACTGTTGAAGAAGTAAGTGAAGAATAAATGGAAACGGTTAAATGTCTGCCATTTATGTAGATTAGCTATGATATGAATATTTTATAATTGTATAATTAATGATAAATAAAAATGCATGTACAAATAAAAATCAAAAGACAAAATACTGCTTAATCAAAAAAAGATAAACTCTTTTTATCCTCGTGGAGAAAAATATTTAGATGAGTTAGGCGCTTTCATGGAGCCAAAGTCTGGTAAAGTACTATTTTCACCAACACTGAATTGATTATCCAAATGGCCTACATTTTTGATTCTTCTCTTCCTCAAGTTCATAATAGTAGACTTTAAATATTTAAATTTATTTTTATGCATGGGACCGACATTAGCAAAACTGCAAAATTCGTCTTCTGAAACTGGGAGATGTGTAGCAATTTCTCTGATAATATTGTCAGGTAAAAATACTGGAACTGGAGGGTTCATTCTATTTGCGCAAGCTTGGCAAAGTTCTTTCAATGTAGTATAAGCATTTGCCAGTTCCACCATATCTTGGGTAGACCTTACATCAAAGTTCCTTTGAAGGTGGATTGGCTGAATGTCTCTATGTTTTCCTGTAGATCCTTCCTGATAAGTAAAAGATCTGATGTGTTGTACAGTATTATCTGATTTATTAGGTTGATAGATCTTGTGTCCACTACTTGAAGAAGTATTATTGTAAGAAGTAGAATCAGCAGTATTCGGCCTAGAATTCTTTGGTGTGGTAAATTCCATTTTGATTTGGATTTCACCATTAATAAGTTTTCTAAAATTTGGACCTTTTCTAATATAGTTGGTTGCAAAACCTTTGTTATTCATTATTGAGTAGTCCTGTATCACGTGTAGTGTTATCAGTCTAAATGCTAATCTTTCGATATATGACTTCTGTAACTTATTACCAGCTCCATGATATTGAAGTTTATCGTGGCCAGCGTGAATGATTTTTGAACTTCTAGATCCTTTGAAAATATCTTGACAATGAATTAAGGTAACTCGATCATTACCTAAAGATTCAATTAGTTTAGCAAATTGTTGCGCGACATCCGTGACATCACGTTCTTCTCTCGATGCGGATACATTATTCTTACAATTATCACAGTTTTTATTACATAATCTCGCATCAAAATCTTCGTTAAAATATGACAGGACAAGTTTTCTTCTACAATCAGTAATGTTATCACAATATGCTAACACTTGTTGTAATTTTTCCAAATGTTTGTCTTTATTCTCCTTATCTAGGTTTTCATCTTTTTGTATCATAGTTTGCATTGTCATTATATCTCTGAACGAGAAATAGGTTATACAATAGGAAAATTTGCCATCTCTACCAGCACGACCAGTTTCTTGATAATAGCCTTCCAATGTACGTGGGGCTGTAAAATGGTAAACAAACCTAACATCCGGTTTATCAATACCCATACCAAAAGCCACTGTGGCACATATAACCTTAATTTTACCAGATTGCCAGGCTTGTTGAACCTCCTGTCTCTCTTCTGGTTCCATCCCTGCATGGTAGTAGGCACATTTAAGACCATTTTTCTGTAGCAAAGCAGAAGTGTTTTCACATGATTTCTTGGAATGACAGTAAATAATACCTGTTTGGTTTTTGAACTTAGATTTAATTTCTCTTATAATGTCAAATGCACTGTTCTTGTTTTTCTTCCTCACTTCGTAAAATAGGTTGGTTCTATTGAAACTTTGCTTCAAGAAAAGAGGATTGTTTAATTCCAAGTTATGAATAATGTCCATAATAACTTGTTTACTAGCAGTAGCTGTCAAAGCCATCATTGGAATATCTGGGTATTCTCTTTTAAACATTTTTAACTCTTTATAATCAGGACGGAAATCGTGACCCCAATTGGAGACACAATGCGCTTCATCCACAACCACTCTAGCTAATTTTTTGTCCTCATATAGCTTTTGAATAGCCCTCTTACATTGTTGAGAAGCACTGATCATTTCAGGTGAAATATATATGATATCCAAAAGACCATGAATAAACAGATTGAATGTCTGTCTTCTTTCATCCGCAGTACCTTTTGAACTGAACATACTCGCCTTAATATTTCTACTCAACAAATGTTCGATTTGATCCTGCATCAATGAAATTAAAGGTGAGATAACGATAGTAGTACCTTGTGTTGTCCCTGACCTAACGATTGCGGGTAGTTGGTAACATAATGATTTACCACCACCAGTAGGCATTAAAACAAAAACGTCCTTACCAGATAATGTAGCATTAACAGCTTCTTCTTGATTTGATCTAAAACCAGGTAACTTGAATACATCATGTAATCTTTGGTAAACTTCGTTAGACCAAGGGTGACTACTAGTAGTACCTGAAGTGGGTGGTTTTCTACTAGCTTGAATATCAGAAAGTGATATATCATCTAATTCATCAAAATCATCATCTCCAGGTAAATGTTCCTTTTTGATGTGATGTAAGTATTTTAATGCTGCTTGACTTTCTTCCTCATCTAATTTTCTTTCTGAAATAATTTTAAGTTCTTCATCCACTGCTTTCATATTAGCATTCACAACTAGGTTCTCTCTTTCGTTATCAAAGTTTTCCAAATCACTATCTTCTAAGTCGGAATCGACATCATCATCACCTGCTTCGTCACTCTCCTCTATGAGATCTGGATGTAAATCAGAAGAATTGGAAATATTGAAGTCAGGAGTTCTATTAGAGGCGGTTGTGTTTACTTGCCCTGATTGGTTTGTACTATTTGTATGATCTTCACTGTCCAAAAGAATATCGTTATCATCAATTAAATCAATTTGCTCCACATAGTTTGAATCTGTCTTTACAGGTGATGACAATATAATCTCAACGTTATCACTCTCAGCATTTTGTTCATTTCTACTTTGGGGTTGGTCATGTTCAGGTTGAGTATCCATAACAAGATCTGCATCATCATCCACTATAAAATCAATATCACTTCTATGTAATCTTTCCATTTCCATACGATCTTCATCTCTGGTTGATAGATAGTCAGATTGATTATCATCTTCAGCATCCATAGAAAGATCATCGGGTTCGTTTGCATATTGACTAAGAACTTTATCTTGACGTCCCACTCTATAGTCAAATGGGTCATCCCTCTCTGGAATCCTATAATTAACGGGAATTCTATTTCTCATGCTCCTCTTTGCAATTGGTGTGGATCTTGGATTTCCGCCGGCGTAGACAGACCCTATATTATGATTATGTCTATATTGTGTGTTTGTATCTGCGGTGTTATTGTTAGTGTGAAAAACAGATTCATCATCAGATAATCTTATAATATCTTCATCAACTAATTGTTCAGTGTCGTGAGGCTCTTCAGGTGTGGGTAGAGAGACATTAGAATTATTGTAGATGATTTTTGAATCATTGGCAATACCATTAGTATTTGTTGTTTCTTTTTCTCTTGAAGGGAGAGTTGTGTTTATTGTAGAATTATCACTTTGAGATGCTTTTATATGATTATTATTCTGGATTTTGATGATTCCTCGAAGACTTTTGATTTTAGTTTCGTGTTCGCTGATTTTGCTATGTAAATCTAAGATAGATGGTTCAATCTTTTGAGATATCTTTTTTTTCTTAGCATCTTCTGAAAGAGAAGTTGATTCAATCACGTCACACTTTTCAGTTAATAAATCAATTTCATTTTTCAATAGTTTTACCAATTGACTTTGAAGATCAATTAATTTCTCTTTGGATAGCGAAAGCTGCGTGGAAGTGTTAGAGAATTTCTTAGGAATGGGAGATGAGATGCTAGGTTTAGAAATTCTATTGGTAGGGATTGGTGTTATTGTGGAAAAATCATGCTGACGAGGTGGAAACGACGAAGGTGGTGCATTACTATCGATTATCTCTCCGATATGTAATTGAGAAGTTCTGGTTGAGGAACTTTTATATTGATCTGTTCTATGATTATCAGGTGTCTGATTTGGCATATTTATACTCATGGATACACTTTTATGCGGCAGACTAATTTCATTGGAGTTATACTCGTTTCCCGCATCATTCGTTATGTTAGATGTGGGTATACCATTATTGGTGCGTGGTATAGGCGTCGAAATTGTAGTATTTTGGTTTGTCTCATTTGATCGACTAATAACCACGATATCTGACTGAGAATTTATTTTTTGTCTCTTATTCTGAGGATATTGTTTAATGATGATACCTAGGGCCAGTTCTGCATCTTGCTTAGGGAGTGTATTATCTTTGAACCAGTTATGTTCTCTTCTCAAATTATGAGATGGTTTCTTCACCATCTTTCTATATGAGTTCTAGCTTGAAAAAGCTTAATCTTAAAAATTATATCTGATCAGCAACTTAAATGTCGCGTAATGTGTTGGATCTGAACGTATATGGTTGCTGTAAGGTCCCTTTCACGCGTAAACTCTTGCTTCTATTGGTATCTCATTAGGTTCTGTTCCAATTACAAACAAAAAAAATTAATTCTGAAATTTTATCTCATTGAAATCAAAGCTTCTAAAACAAGAGAGAACCTTAATAGCAAAGAGGAAACCAGCAAGATACAACTGTCCTTTCTACCATATAGTAACATGTTGCGGGGAGTCTGGACAAGTTTGATGAACAAAACATGGGGGTCTTTATCCACTGTTACCCGTTTAAGTGGGAACAATAAACTGGGGATGCTTTCTCGTGGGGTTTCGTTTCCCATCTTTCAAAGAGCCTCAAGATCTCAGCTTCATTTAGTCTATTTGAACCATTTTAACCCAGCTAAGCTTATTACATGGAGACTGACACCAGTGTTCTATAATGCTAATGTTCATGGTTCAAGATTCACTTTAAACAAATCTGCCAATATTTTAAGGATCGATAATAAGAAAGTAGAATTGCCACGCAGTAAGTTTAACATTAACAGTCTAGTGAATAATGGATACTATAATGGGTTGTGGAATTGGTGGTTACATACCACCAAGAATCCTTTATTTAAGTTGAAGACAGCCAGTTTAGTCAATCAATTACTTGATTCTTTACATCGGTTACATAACTCTAGTTACAGAAGAGAATCCATCAAGTTACAAGCATTCGATAATAACAATCAGGAATTAACTGGTGCTTTCATAGACTTTGATATTCCAATGTTGAATAAGAAGAACTTTTACAATCAGGAATCCAATCTTTTAAATGAAAACACTCTTCTTGAAATGGAATCTGCTATTGCATCCATGAAAAGACTACATGAAAATACATCAAAGATATTTGAATCTTATGGCTACCTACCTTTTGAAAAGATTGAAGGTGATAAGTTAAGAATCCATTTCCCAAATAAGACTGCTATTGAAACAGAGAGATTAATCTCTGATTTAGGAATAATTGAAGGTATGATTCATGAACAAACAATCTCTAACGTTTCCATTTACAACCAAGATCAGTCAAGCTGCGACGATATATTATCATCTTCTTGTAACAGCAGTGTTGCTTCGATGGAAGACGAACTGGTATATTTAAACAAATTTTCCCCTGTTTTATCCCAAGTTTCTTTATAAGTTAAAAGCTGAATTGTTTCCTCCTACCATTATATTACCAGTTATTCACATATATATATAAATATTCATGTTAGTTCTGTTAATTTTACCATATAGTTATAATAATATTCATTACTTGTTTCAACAGCCATCTTTTTCATTTTCGCTATAAACCTTGAATGAAATGGAATAAAAAAATAAATTCTCAAAGAATGTAGACAATGAATGAAAGAAGAAATATAGAGTTTCGAAGAAAGCAAGACAGTAGATACAATTACAAAACCATACTACTACTCAATAATTGAAAAATGTCAGAAGAAACAGTAGATGCAAACCATGTGTTAGCTGATGAAGATAATTTAAATCACAGTGCGATTGATCCTGCAAGCGAAGAATCTCCAGAGTTAGAAACCCCTCTAAATGAAATAGAAAGCGAGGTTCAAACACAAAAATCAATTAGATCAGAGCCTCAAGACAGCAGTGAGTTGCATGTTGAGGAATTGAGACCATTACCACCATTACCTATGGATCTAAGTAACCAATTGACAACAGAGACAAACAAATTAGATAATGCATTAGATCAATTAAATGCACCACCTTTACCAGCACGTAAAGCAAGTCATGGTAATATTGAGGGTCAAAACCCAGTACCAGTGAATGGTAATGATGAGGCAGCTAGTGGGTTGCCAAGTTTACCTCCAAGACGTGACTTACCAGATTTGCCCCCTCGCAGCATAGCGTCGACTGCAGATCAACCACAAACCCAAAATCATGGTGCAGATGCGTTTGATGAAGAAAGTAGTCCATTGAAAGCTGATGATATGTTGTTATATAGATTACGTGAAACAACTAATGAATTGAAAGCAATTGATAAATATAAACCACTTATCCCAGATAGAGATGATACTACTAAAGCTGAAGATGAAACTTCAAGTGTATGGAACCAATTGATTAAAAATCCGGAATGTACCATAAATGAAAAATACGAAGCCATTGAAGAAGCTATAATCTTTCCTGAATCTATCCCAAATGAGTTAAGAAATCAAGTTTGGCAATCAGTTACATTTATGAAATATCATAATTGGGATACGATTTATGAATTGTTACTGCCTAAAAAACGTAACTTGGATGAGGATAAAGTATATCAAGATATTAAAGAAGTTTATAGTGAAGATGAAGAAAAATCGAAGATTGTATTCAATGTTATTAAAGCCTATTTGAATTTTGACCCTGAAGTTGAATATAATGAAGAGTTGTTGGCCATTGTGACACTTTTGCTTAAACAAAATGAATGCGAAACGGTTCCATTATTTGGTTTAGTCTGTACATTAATGAAATATTACCATTTAAGAGAGTTTTTTTTAAATAATGAATTCAATGAAATGAATAAGATTATATTTGAATTTGACAGATTATTAGAAGATTGTGACACTGACTTATACAATCATTTATTACAACAAGGTGTTAAATCTAAGATGTTTGTAGTAGATTGGATTAAAACATTTTTCCAAAAGATTGGGTTTACATTCGAAGAACAGATTAAGATTATTGATTTAGTTATCTTATATGGGTTTGAAATTTTACTTTCTCTTGGATGTCATATTTTGATTTTCAATAAGGAAAAATTGATAACCATGGATTATGAAGAATTATTACTCTTGTTAAAAGATGGGAAGGAAGTCTATTCTTCTAATGACGAAAGTTCCTTTACTTTAGATGATTTAATTAAAAAGTCGGTATCCACCACATCTATTAGACCAAGTTTAATTAAATCATATTGTCAAGAATATGATGAAATCTATAGTGGTGATAATGCCATGAGAGAAGAATTTCAAAAGATGCAAGCTGAAAATAAAGAATTACAAAAATTTGTTAAACAATTAGAAAATGATTACACTTTATTAAATAGAGAGCATGTCACCATTGCTAATGAATTATTACAAAATCAACTTAAGATTAATAATATCCAAAGCGATAATTCAAAGTTGAAACTTGAAGTGATAGAAGTTAAGAAACAATTAAACAACCAAATTGAAACAAATAATAAATCTTCTGATAAACCTATACCAAGTGATCTTAAGAAAGACTTAGATGAAACTTTAAAGAAAAATTCAAAAGTTATGCAAAGAAATTTAATATATCAAGATAAGATTAATGAATTAGAAAGTTTGGCAGCAGAATTAAAAGATGCTAATGAGAAGGGTATTTATCTATCGCATGTTTTTGTTCAAGAGGGCTCCAGAGCCCCATTAATTGGTGGTTCATGGACTGGGTTTAAAAAAGTTTTTAAATAGAATCATTTTAGATAGATTTTGCAAACAATTTTTGTTTGTTATATGATATTTAAAAAAATAAATAAGTTGAAAAACATTTAAGTTAGGTGGATATGGAAAATGGTTTATGTATCTTGTTCACTTTTTTGGAAATATATTCTTTTTCTTTTCTCTCAGTCGCTGTCACTTTAGAGAGTCAAATTAAATTTTAAATAAAAAAAAACCTAAGTGGATCTCAAATTAATGAATCCATTAAAAGTTGCTAATTCAAGGTAAAAAACAAAACAAAAGAAAACTACAACCATATCTAGAAACTAACATCCAGTTACCAATGAGTAATAAATTTGGTTGTTTGAAAAGATTGTTTAGCCAAAATGTTGGTTTACAAAGAGAATGGAAACAAATAGAGATAAGAAAAGTTGCTACTCCTCAAACTTTTAGTATCGGAGACGTTAAACCTATATATATGCCCAGTAAGATTCCACAATATCCAGATTATCCATATGGTGAATCACGTATTTTTAAACAGAGTAATACAGGTCTTTATGGTGGTAGTTTTATTCAATTTGGTAATAGTATATCAGAAAGTAAACATAAGATTAGACGTAAATGGTATCCAAATGTCATTCATAAGAAACTTTGGAGTGAAGCTTTGAACAAGATGGTTCCATTGAAATTGACTACTAAAGTATTACGTACCATTAGTAAAGAAGGTGGATTAGATAATTATTTATGTAAGGATAAACCTGCTAGAATTAAAGAATTGGGTCCCCTTGGTTGGAAATTACGTTATAATGTATTGATAGCCCAAGGTGACAAGAAATCTTAAGTAATAAACCAAACGTTACCTCACATATTCGAAATATATATAATATTCTCATATAAATAAAATAGCATGTAAATAGATATATTCAAGCTCATCTTTTAACCACTTCTCTTATTATAATCAACCCTAACTATTATGTAGCGAAATTGTTACCCTCCAATCTAAAAAAAATTTATTTTTTTTCTGAGAGAGAGGAAATATATAAAAGAGAATGGATACTGGTAGGTTTGTAAATTACAGTTCACTTTTGAATGTTATTTTTGATTCAAAATTATAAGATACCATACAATGTCTTTTATAATATAGACGCCCAGAGTCACGATCCACTGTTTTTTCTTCCCTGAGTGGTATGAGTATCTTTTCTTAGGTTTTTAATTTATTAGAATCTCTTTGATTAATATTCACCTAATGGCACTTCAGTGCTGTCATTTTGTCGTGCTCGCGGTAGATCTTAGATTAAATTTGCCAGTAAAGAAAGTATCTCCTCTAGAACTGTGAATAAATATAAGTTATGATTAGATATTTCTCTAGACACATTTTTCTCTTTTCAATAAAAACTTTTTTTGTAAACCTCCTTGTTTGTATTGATTAATTGTAGGTTGTACTTATCATTTTGTTAATGTTTCATGGTCCCATGTGTGAAAGGTCCAAACGTGTTTTGTTGAATGCCACGTTTGATACCTGCCTGGGTCAAGTATTTGAAAAGCTTAGGAACAAGCATAGCACTACAAACACCTATTTCTTAAGCACATGTACCATGTTGGGAGGCAATTTCATGCTTCAAGTATTTAATATTTACATTATTATTTATTTCTACCTGTTTTCATAGAAGAAACGTGTATGTGTTAAGCCAGATCACACAGCAAAAATATTCAAAAATTGAGCCATGGAGACCAACAACACGAAAATAGGACGCGTTAGTTACTGATCTAGGTAAAATTTCCTGATCCAGCCAAGACACATTATAGTACAAATTACATAATAGCCAAACAAGGAATCCTCTACTCTTTTATTTCCCTCTCCTCTTCCAAACACAGTTTATGTAACGAGAAACACCGCATATATTATTATTAGTAGTGGTATTATTTCCCCATTTTAGTGGGATCAGGGGTAGGTAAATAAATAAAGAAGGTTATATTTCTTTTACGATAATACACTCAGTATTCCCCTTTTGGGTTGTAATTAGCGGTGCCGGACCCTTTTGACCCCACTGTTGCAACCGCGTAGAAAAACTAAAACTAAAAGAGAGAGAAAAAAATTTTCAGTTTATTGCAACTTTTGATTATCACACCACAATTTATCGCGTTAAAGTGTCTCATTTAAGGAAATTCCTTGTATTATTAGCAAAAAGAGTATGAAACGGTAATTAGCGCGGTGGTAACTTGTCCATTCTAGGTTTGTTGTTGCCGTGGAATTAGACCCTATAACAGAATATTTTCTTCACTCTGTAAATTGCCCCTCTTGCAACATTCACTATTGTATTAGTCGGTCTGGCAAACGCCGAAAGAACTTCTAAGAGAAGTAAATAGGGCAACCGTGTATTGTTTGGGCCTTTCCCCTCTTGTTTCTATGACCAATATATTTCTAAGTTTCTCTCTGAAACGTAACCAGTCTCACAAATAGCAATGGGAAAAGGAGTTAATAGACTCAACAATAAATATTCAATTTGCAAGAAAAATTTTCTACCCAAAACACTTGCAACAGCCATGTGGTTAAACTGTGGGTGTATTGTTTATCCCACACTAAAATATTCTTATTTAGCGGTGTCGCCATGTGGTTGTCCCTCTGGAGTTGTTTGGATCCGCCTATTTTTATCCATGTGGTGGTTATATGTCTCAATCAGTGGGTGCGAATATATGCGGTTATGAGTCCCTTCCCCCTCTCTTTACAGTGGGAGGAAAACTTTTCTTTCTGCATATCGTTCGATATTTCTCTCTCGGCGGCAATCATTAGCAAGTCCAGGTGTACTCTCTATCAAGATTATATATAAACATGCTATCCCCCTCCACTTGAGAATGTTCTTGTTCTGTTTATTGATATATCATCCTTGTCTTACTTTATCATACTAAACAAAAACTACAACACACATATATACCAATCGATCCATGACTGATTCACAAACTTCATTCTCTATGGAGGAAGAAAATTTATTTTCCATGTCTGTGCCTAGAAGTATACCTGCTGAAAATAATAAAGCTAAGATTATACCACAAGTGTTATTATCACCTGTATTAGACAAGAATTGTAAGAATGATATACAGGAAATGAATCATAATGCTACCCCAGAAGAATGGTTATTCTCCCTGGATGAAACTGTCGCTCCAAGTTATACTATCGATAGAAGGGATAAATTTACCACTACGACTAATAAGTCATTAGATGATACTATAATTAGTAATGAAGGTAATTGTCATAATTATTATAATATGGCACAACAAAATTACCAATTATGGTTAGCATCCTTCTAACCACTATGTCTATCACCAACAACATCTAATGACCGTCACGACTACCCTCGCTATTCCATCTCATTTATTTATTTATTCATTCATTCATTCATCCCCCCGCCTTCCCCTGCATATAATATAAAGTTCAACTTTTACGTATTATCTATTCTTTAACATCTATATATAAAAAGACACATCATAAAAACCGTATACACACTATTTGCACTTTACCCATTGCTTTATTCACAATATTCTATTTCTATTTCTATTCTAATGTCTTGTCTACTCATATATCTATAGCAATGATTTCCCTTATCTTCAGATGGATAAGCGCCATAAAACTTTGTCTCCTCCCTGAAAAATCTCAAATTGAAAGAAAAAATTTAAATGGATATACAAATTTCAAGGGGGGAAACTAAGACACATTACACGATTAATGGACTTTACGAAATTAATGATTATTATCATTACAGTGGGAAATTGATCGAAACAAGGATAATCCCAATCGCCTCGAGCTGTATCTCATATCCCCCCTTTGAGGATTTATATATATATACCTTTTTTATCTACATTACATAATTAGTTCTATCTTTTATATATATCTATTACAATTACTGTTGCTAAGATAAGGTATTCAATTGCAACAGAAACGACATAATTAATTATGAATTCTTTACGTGATGAGTTTGTAGACTCAACAGTAGAGGAAAGAAGATTAAAAGAAAATAGAGAACATACAAAGTATTGGTATCGTTGGGGTCCATATTTAAGTGAAAGATCTTGGGCTACAGTGAGAGAAGATTATTCATTTAATGGTGATGCTTGGTCAAATTTCCCATTTGAACATGCTAATGCAAGAGTGTTTAGATGGGGAGAAGATGGTCTATTTGGTGTCTCTGATAATAAACAATTGATTTGTATGAATTTAGCACTTTGGAATGGTAAAGATATCAGATTAAAGGAAAGATTATTTGGCTTAACGGGTCCTCAGGGGAATCATGGTGAAGATGTGAAAGAATTGTATTATTATTTAGATAATACTCCAACACATTCTTATATGAAGGCTTTATATAAATATCCATTTAAAAAGGCATTCCCGTATGAAGAATTAGTGGAACAAAATGCTAAAAGAGGTTATGAAGATAAAGAATTTGAAATAATTGATGTTGATGGACTTTTCAAAGATTCCAAGACTGAGGATACTCCTTATTTTGATGTGTTTTTCGAAATGGCTAAGAATGATCAAGATCCAGATGATTTAAATTTTAGAATTACAGTTCATAACAGATCAACAACAGATGCAGGTGAGTTATATGTTATCCCACAAATCTTTTTCAGAAATACTTGGGCTTTCCAAGATCCAAATGATAAGAAAAAAGGGAATAAACCACATTTACAAAGAGATCCAAAGGAGACAAATTTAGTTGATGTCTTAACTGATAAATTTGGTAAACAACAAATTGTATTTCAACCATCTCCAGGTGGGTTTGGTAATGAAGAAGAAAATAGTAATGTAGAAGATATTGAACCAACTTTAGTCTTCACTGAAAATGAATCAAATTTGAAAAAATTATTTGATGAAAAAAAAAATCCAACTGAATTTACTAAAGATGCTGTTGAAGAATTTGTAGTTAATGGTGATACTAAAGCTGTAAATCCAAAGAATGAAGGTACTAAAGCAGCTGCCATTTATCATTTCAAAAATATTCCACCTGGTGAATATGTTACCGTGAGATATAAATTTACTGATGATTTTGAAAATACCATTTATCATGCTGATGATATTGCCGTTGTAGATGAAGATGTCTTTGATATGACTTTAGATGATCGTGAAGAAGAAGCTGATAACTTTTATTGGAGAATTACACCATTACCAATTAATGATGAATTAAGAAATATTCAAAGACAAGCATTTGCAGGTTTATTATGGACAAAACAATTTTATAATTTCATTTGGGATAATTGGTATAATGGTGATAAAGCAATTAAACCAAGACCACCACCAGATCGTGCTAATGGTAGAAATAAGAATTGGAAGCATTTATATATCCAAGATATCTTATCCATGCCAGATAAATGGGAATATCCATTCTTTGCCTCATGGGATAGTGCATTTCATTGTATTCCATTTGCTATGATTGATCCAGATTTTGCCAAAAGTCAATTAGATTTATTAACTAGAGAATGGTATATGCATCCAAATGGTCAAATTCCAGCATATGAATGGAATTTTAATGATGTTAATCCACCAGTTCATGCTTGGGCTGTTTATCGTGTTTTCAAGATTGAAAGAAATTTATACCATCGTGAAGATTATGTCTTCTTAGAAAGTGTTTTCCAAAAATTATTATTAAATTTTACATGGTGGGTTAATCGTAAAGATACTGAAGGTAAAAATGTCTTTGAAGGTGGGTTCTTAGGTTTAGATAATATTGGTATCTTTAACAGATCTGAGCCATTACCAACTGGTGGTACTTTAGAACAAGCAGATTCTACTGGTTGGATGGCTTTCTTTTCTTTACAAATGTTAAACATTGCTTTAGAATTAGCTAAGAAAAATCCAACGTATGAAGCCATTGCCTCTAAATTCTTTGAACATTTCATTTTAATTAGTGATTCCATGTCATTTGAATATGTTGATTCTTATGATGAAGATGGTGAAGTAGCTAAGAAGATTATTAAACAAAACTTATGGAATGAAAAGGATAGTTTCTATTATGATGCCATTTCTTGGGGTCCAAATAATAAAGAACAATTGTCAATTAGATCTTTAGTTGGGTTAATTCCATTATATGCTTCCATGACATTAGAACCAAGTATTTTAGCTCAATTCCCTAAGTTTAAAAAGAGAGTAGAATGGTTTATTGAAAACCGTTCAGATATCTTCGATAGAAATATTGCCTCCATGGATAGAAAAGGTGTTGGTGAAAGATTGTTATTATCTTTAGTAACCAAAGATAGATTAAAGGCTATATTATCCAAGTTATTAGATGAAACTGAATTCTTATCTGATTATGGTATTAGGTCATTATCTAAATATCATGAGAAGCACCCATTTGAAATGGATGTTCATGGTCAAAAATACTGTGTTAAATATTTACCGGGTGAATCTGATTCTGGTATGTTTGGTGGTAATTCTAATTGGAGAGGTCCAATTTGGTTTCCAACAAGTTTCCTAATTGTGGAATCTTTACAAAGATTTTATTTGTATTATGGTGCTGAATTTAAAGTAGAATGTCCAGTGGGTTCTGGTGAATTTTTGAATTTAGCTGAAATTGCAGAAGAAATCACTTATCGTATGATCCACTTGTTTGTTGCTGATGAAAATGGTGAACGTGCTATTTATTATGGTGATCATTCTAAATTCTTATCTACAGATCCACATTTCAAAGATTATATTTCATTCTTTGAATATTTCGATGGTGATACTGGTAGAGGTCTAGGTGCTTCTCATCAATTAGGTTGGACCTCATTAGTAGCTAAATGGATTAGTGATGTTGGTTTATCTTGCGTTAGATTACCACGTACTCCAAGATCCTCTGTCTCTGCATCTTCATATTTCAATTTAACAGAAACTTCATCTCCACCATCTACTACCTCACCATTAACAACTTATGATTCAAGACCAGGCAGATGGGCCAGAAGAAAAAGTGCTAAATCGTTGGTCAATTTTACAGCTAACATTTTGGAATTAACTGAAGAAGAAAAGAAACAGCACAAGGCTGGTGCTCCAAAGACACCAAGAGGTAGTGTTGCAAGTGGTAAGAGTGCAAGTGGATCTGTGGATCCAGATCGTATTCCAAGTGTTCATGAAACTGAAACCAGAGTTATTAATGACTTGAAAGATGAAATCAATGATCTTACTTTGAATAAGACAACATCGGACAGTGAAAGTCTAAAAGAATTATACACAAGTTAATGACATGGAGTCAAATTTCTAATAATTTTTGCTCTCTTTGATTTGTGTCTCTTTTAAGACTATAATGTTATTTTTCTTTTAGTATATATTTTATTTATTTTATATTAATCTTTTTGTAATGTACCTTAAAAAGAAATAACTTAACGATGTTTTTAATTTGTTTATTTTATCAATGTGTTGAATAAGTTTTGTAGTAAATTTCATATTTTGCTTTCTAACTGATTCTTCCATTTGCCTGGAAAAAGAGTCTTCAGATTTTCCCTTTTTGGCAATATTGCGTCGGCGAAGAAGAACAATTTTTAAATAAAATATAAATTTTAAAATTAATTCAACGAAGATGATATTACAAACCATCATTCCACAACTCATCGCTTTCTTAATTCCATACACAGACCCTCAACCACATCACAATGACCACCCAACCATTCAAGAACGTCTACTTATTACCACAAACCAACCAATTAACTGGTTTATATACTATCATTAGAGATAAGAACACTACTAGACCAGATTTCATTTTTTACTCTGACAGAATTATCAGATTATTAGTGGAAGAAGGTTTAAATCACATGCCTGTTGTCGACAAGACTGTCGCTACTCACACTGGCGAAGATTTCCATGGTGTTGGTTTTGAAGGTAAGATCTGTGGTGTCTCCATTGTCAGAGCTGGTGAATCTATGGAACAAGGTTTAAGAGAAGTTTGTAGATCTGTTAGAATTGGTAAAATTTTAATTCAAAGAGATGAAGAAACCGCTTTACCAAAGTTATACTACGAAAAATTACCAGAAGATATCGATAACAGATACGTCTTCTTATTAGACCCAATGTTAGCTACTGGTGGTTCTGCTATTATGGCTACTGATGTCTTAATCAAGAGAGGTGTCAAGCCAGAAAGAATTTACTTTTTAAATTTAATCGGTTGTAAAGAAGGTATTGAAAACTATCACAGAGCTCATCCAGATGTCAAGATTGTCACTGGTTGTATCGACAGAGGTTTAAACGAGCAAAGATACTTAGTCCCAGGTTTAGGTGATTTCGGTGACAGATACTACTGTATCTAAGTTTATAGAGACTTCCTTTCAAATGATACATTTTCCAAACTTTTTATATAACAATAGTTTTTAATTAATTTTATTTTGTATACTATTATATTTAAAAAAAAGATATTCAACTACTAATAATGGATAAAAATATTCTATACGTCTTCATTATATTTAGTTAAGTGCAAATATATTGTATAATTATGGACAAGCCTATATAGATTATTTACAACCATTCTTTTTACCCTGAATTATTTTTGAGATGTGAGTGATATTATACAATTTTGGTTTGAGAAGGCTTAACTTATTTAGAACCCTTCTGAGCCGTTAAACCCATTGAATCCAGTCAATAGGAAAATATTATAATACTTCTTTTTTGAAATTTCATTACAATGATTCCAAGCAGAGGTCAATCTACCATCAATACATGAACCGCTCATGTAGAAATTATCAGCACCGGAACCATCAAACATATGAGCAAATGCATCTTGTAAGATTGTTAATTTCAATTGATCCACCGAACCATATTCCTTATTGATATATTCTAATAAATATGCATCATTTTTAACCAACTCATTAATCTTCAACAAAGTCTGATCAAATGGGATTAAAATACTTGGCACTTGAGTATATTTATCCAAAAAGAATAAAGCATTTGGAACAGCATCATCACCTAAATGAACCACAGACGAACCAACCCATGTCTTAGTCTTGGACCTACATTCTGAAATAATCTTATGCATTTCTTTATAAATACTTGGACATGATTTCAATCTATTTAACCCATGACCTGTAGATGCTAATCTATATTGACTCCCATCAAATAAATCTGAATCGGCCATATACCATAATCTGATCATTTCTCTTTGAATAATAGACCATAACGTTAATGATTGTTGAACATAATTCCATTGTCTTTCGTGATCATGAGTTAGACGAGCACCATCTCTACCATATTGGATACCAATGGAATATCTTTGAGCCACTTCGGGTTGTTGAAATACATCTAATCTTTCTAACATTCTCATAATTGGTTTCCTATTCATATTAATGTATGCATTATAATCACCGATGGAATAAAGGACTTGACGGATATCTTCTTTGGAATAATGTTTACTACTGTATTTAGAAGCAATATTTTCAATAGCTCTTTCTTTTTCTTTAATTAATCTTTGAATTTGAGCTCTTGTTTTACCCACTGGTGAAATATGCGAGGTAGCATATAAAGTTAACTTATCATCAAATAATCCCATCGCTCTCCCATTATCATTTTCATTTGAAGTTAAAAATGATTGAACAGTCTTGATAGGTTTGAATAAATTGAACTCCATGTGTTCTTCAATTTGTGGTAAACGTGAATCCATGACCATATAACATAATTTACCATATGTATCTCTCATTCTTTCAGGGTTCATAATCTTATATCTTCTACCAATTTCAAAAACATCTTGAAACCATTTAGAATTATCACTAAAATTCTTCATTTCCAAAAGTTTCTTCCCAACTTTAACATCAGATGCAATGACTAACCCAGTCAAGACAGAACAAATTTCTTTTAATTGTTCAACAATTCTTTTTGCTTTTGATTTGTATGAAAGAATATCCACTCTGTCAGTATATTCAGAAACTTGCAAAGCAGCTTCTAATAGTCTTAATAAGTGTCTTTCTTCATAAGTCAATCTTAATGGGATAAACTCAGAATTTGCTTTTAAAATGTTTAATAATTTTGTATCTACAGAAGTTTCAGTGACAGGTAAGGGAGTAGTTTCCATTTCAGATTCATTTTCAACTTCCATCTTATCATGAGAATTATTATTGGCATTCGGGGTAGTACCAGCTTCAGCAGTGGATGATTGGGATGCATTATTATTTTCATCAGTAGTTAATTTAATAAATTCATGTAATCTACGTTTCCCACCTCTGTGAATCATTTCAAAACAAACCACACAGAATTGCTCATCACAATCGTTACAAATAATCTCAGCTTTCATATCTTTACATTCAATACACAAAGAGGGATCCACTGGTTCTTCTTCTTCTTCTTCTTTAGAATCTTGAGTTACATCATCATTAGTAATCTCATTAATATCTTCTTCATCACTGTTTTCCACATATTCAGAATCCAAGATCTCTTTTAAAGATCTTTTGGCATGTGTGTTACTCATTATGATCGGTTGGATGAGGGTTTGGTAGACTTTGTAAGAGTTTCTTATTTTGTGTCAGTATGTATTGTCTTTTTAAAGATTTCAATCGTTAACACATTTTATTGAAATTTGCTCTTTTTTTTTCTGATTTTTTCAAAATAGTGATTTTTATTTTCGTTAAAGCTTAAATTTGATAGTTTAGCGTATGTGTCCTTAATTGTAGGGTTAAACTGTTTAAAGATATTGATTGTAAAATACCTTTTGGGTTAAGAGATAGTTTTAACTAAAATTTCAAACAATAACCAAAGGAATACATTAAAGTCTTATTTTGAAATAATAAAGAAACTTTTTATTCCTCCTACACAACAAACATAACCTATAATTTGTAACAGCCGATACTTTAATTTCTAGCAATGTTCAATAGAAGTAAACAAGAAGAAGATCCCGAAAACCATTCCGAACCAGTTCCAGTTCAACATACTGAGACTGCCCAAGAACCACAACACGAAACTCTCATTACATCCACTACTTCCTCAATCAATTTCAAACTACTTATCAAAAATGTCATTTTTCTAACTCTTATCACATTAGCATTACAGTTGATGACTACAAATAATTACAACCCAGCCATTCTTTTCAATAAATTGAGGTCCTTCATTTACTCAATGTTCCATGATGGTCAACTACCTGTGGAAGATGCCCCAATTATTGGATCAGTGGAATTTGATACAGTAGAATCCAATCCAATTAATCTTATTAGATTACTTATTGTGATCATTGTATGTTTGAGTTTAACAATACCATTTCTAGTTTGAGTAATTTGAAGGCAGTTACTTTTTATTAATTTATTTTTTTTTTATCCTTTAGCAGCATTAAGAAAGATTAAACAAGGAAGATAGAGCTGGTAATAATGTATAGAATTTTAATTGAGGCAAAGATCTGTAACATGAGGGATACAATATATATGATAGAGAAATGATAATTGGGGTTCATTAGTTTTTACTGAAAATGGGAAATTGGTAGTGGCAAACAATAAGATAACAGTTTCGGGAGAAATGTTGCAAACCGTGTAAATTTCCTAATCGGGTAAATTACATGATTTTTTTTGACACTCATAGTAAAATGAAAAACTAAAACAAGATACTCTTTCCCTACACTTCATATCTGAAACAAATCAAGATGATGAGGATGTGTAGTGCTTTTGATAAGTTATTTCAAATGATATATAAAGAGGGTATGGAACCTATCAATGAATGTAATTTCTGTTAACATCAATTCATAAAAAACCATCAACAAACCAACAAACCCAAACAAACATCCTTCAACTTTAACAATGCAACCAACTACTATTACTACCGTTTCTGCTGCTGAAAAGTCTAAGACCGCTGAAAACAAAGATAACTGGAGATTACCATTCACTACCACTTTCTGTGTTATTGCTTAGATATATTTATCTATTTGATATTCATTCTTTCCCAAACAATTTAATGTATTCTCTTAGGGATGTTTTAAATCTCTGTTGAATTATAATCTATTCTTCTCCTTTCTTTTTATTTTATATATCTAAATAACGTTTATAAAGATGTATAATATTTTCCTTTTTAATATAATAAAAACCCATTTCAAGTGCTTAAATAAGTTATTGCTGTGTTTCATAAATTCATAAATAATGCATATAAGATGCATATAAGATGCTATATAAATAATTATATAATTCTTGATGTGTTAACATCATTCCAAGACATGACCATATCATGATCTAAATCAACCAAATTATTTTGATCATTTAAAAGTGTTAATCTTAAAGAATGATTTTTAACCTTAAAGGATGATTCATTTGAATGGAAATAAATCGGTAAGTTTACTGTTGTAAACGAGGGTTCTTTAGTTTGAATGACAATGATTCTATTTTGCCATGTTTTTAATTCTGCAAATGATTTAATACAACGAATTGATTCATTTAAGAATTTTTCGTATGTGTAGACTTTAGGGATGGGACAATATTTTTCATTTTCTTCATCATTATTGTCATCTTCATCAATTTCAAGAGATGAAAGTGAAGAACCTAAACTTTCGATATCTGTACTTGAAGAAGAAGAAGAAGGATCATAGGAAGATAATGACGTGGTAGAATGATAATCTCTATATTGATTAGATCTGCGTCTTGGCACGACTCTATAATTTGGAAATTCTCTTAAATCTAAATCTAATGATACATTAATACCAATATTAATGAATTGAAACCAATTTAACATTGTCTCTACATTAACAAATTTCCATAAAAATTGTTTATCTTCTAATCTTACCCTTAAATATTTATGATCAGTAGATTTAATTAAATTTAAGATTACTTTATCATGTGGTATTAGATCTAAATTAAATTCATTAGCTTTGGAGCCATTTAAATTTGAAACAAATTTTCTATATAAGAAATCTAATGGTAATCCACATTTAGCATATTGTAAAGAGTAAGAATCATGTAATGTGGTTGAATTTAAATATTGTTTTGGATCATTTTGTATTAGATCCAAGATCATTTTAAAATCATGAATATCAAATTGATGAGCTTGTTTCCTTTGAAACGAGGATAATATCCCTGAGGGGATGGTACCATCTGAATAATTTGGAATATGTTTAGTTAATTTTGGATGAATATTATATAAGTTAATTTGAGTAGAATTAATTTCTACTATAAAATTTTGCCAAACTTTTGATTTAAATTGTGGTAATTTACAATATGGTGAATCAAATTCTGTTCTCATTGAAATTATTGTATAATTATAAATCGTGGGGGTATATGTTGGTGGATTTATTGATGTAGTATGATTTTCCCAAATTGGGAAAGATATTTTATTCTTATTATTAACATTAATATCATTATACTCCGGTGGAGATGCAGGTCTTGGATCAATATATTGTAAAAAATCTGTACTCTGGTCATCATCACTTTGTATAGATGTAGTAGTGACACATTTAGATAATGGAGATGGAGATAGTATAATAGATTCCTCACTATCATTTAAATTTGTAGAACTATTAACATTACTTGTAGAACTGAAAATAGATGACACAAAAGATTGAATAGAATCACTTCTATTTCTATCCTTTGGTTTTGGAGTAGATAATCTGTTAGCCATTTTATTTAAAGGATAGTTAGAGATCTGGGTGTTTGAGTGTTTGAGTGTGTTGTGTTTAGCTGAATATATAAACTTCTTGGAAAGATACAACTATATTTATATATAGGACTTTCTTGTTCTCCACAACAAAATTTTCAATGTCAGATTTATATTTTCCCCCGCACTGATATCTTAATGAAAAAACAGGCAACAATTTTAACATTTCACGGAATACCTTTCAGTGATAACAGAGGGAAAGACAATAGGCCGGGGATAACTAAGTCTGGGATAGTGACAACAACACAATGGAACAATGGGCTGGCACGGAACAGAGTACTCCAAACAGGGAGCGTGTTTCTATTGTTCTCTTTCGTATATTCGTGTTGGTGCCTGTCTCATTCAGATATTGTACCACTACGATAGACAATACCATAATATACTGTTGCACTCCTGCTAACACACATGCGCTGCTAGTGTGTTTGAGAGTGGTGATAGTGTTATTATTATTAGTGTTATTGTGGTGGTAGTGGCAGTAAATTCAGAATCACAGTGCTATAGCACAGGACAATGGAACCACAAAAAGTAACGAAAGGCGAGCAGAAACCAACGCGATTCTTGACGTTCCACCCGCACACCGCAGCGTGGGGCGAAACAGCAGGCTGAGCCCCACCATTTAATGGAGGCTAATATTATCACTTAGCAAAACTGTCTAATTATAATCTCCACAACGTCTTTATATCTTCTGTATATTGTCAGGACAAGACATAATGTAAAGAAGAGATTTAACAGAATCATATATGAAGAGCCAATAAATCCGTACATTAAATAGATCGATGTGGTCAAAATCTTAATGATCATATGATAATATTTCATATTTTGTAATGACCTAGTATATTGATTCACTGTCTTATGAAATTTACCTAATAAGCCTAATTCATTTATTATATCATTGTATTGTGGGTCCTCGGTGCTTATCACATATTTTTCAATAAATTTTGGCATCCCTGTCTTAGAATCTCTTGTCGAGAGTTGTCTATATTTAAAATATTTCACAATTCTAATGAAAATATCCTCATCATTTGGTGAATCGGAATAATCAAATGTAATTACATTTGTTGTAACACTTATAATAGTGTATATCGTCATAGGTAATGTCACCAACATAAAGATATAATCTAAATATAAAAGATTATGTAATAATCTATTATATAAATCATTGCGTCTGGGATTATTATCTTCTTCTTCTTCAATCACTTCGATGTCTTCTTGTTCTTCATTCCTACTGCCCCGTTCCATTTCGGTAATAAAACGAGTATATAATTCTTCATCAGTATTACTATAATAATAATTATTACCACCACTGTATTCAGTCATTGTTGTTCGAATCTCTCTTTTTTATTACAACTGCTATCTTTTCAACGGAAGACTAGTATAATATAGTATTAGATAATCTACTGGACTTCCTTTTTTTTTTTTGTCATAAAAAAACCTTTTTCTTCAAAAAATTGAAATATTATCATTTTTTATCATACATAATAAACGCAAACTATATCAACAATATCAACTGATCCAATACAATATTATAAGATATTTAATTCAAAAAATCAATATGTTACTCAATTATGTTCTTCCCATAATCTCATTTTTACAATTTACATATGCTAATACAGAAATTTGGAAATTAGATCCATCCAATGCAATTATGTTAAATAATACATCTATAAAACCAGATAATAATATAATACCATTACAAATTAACACCATACCAATCAATAATATATCTCAACCAAATATAATATCTTTCCCCCTTTCGACACATATAATTTATATTAAATTATCTTGGTCTGCCATTGATCCAATTGATAATTTTAAAATATTACAATTATACTCTATTGTCGATAATAAAACTATGTTAATTTCCTTAAACACTACTCTATCCCATTCAATGAACTACACAGAACAAGATCCATTATTAATAAATTTATACATCAGTAATACAGGCTCTTTATTAACACATGATTTACATAATATAATATATTATATCACTGGTATAGTCATATTACTAACCATTCTATATTGGAAATTCGATGGGGTTAAAACTTTATTATTACATAATATTCTATAACTTTCTATGTTTTACACTCTTATAGTTCCAAAATGTTCCTTTGTTCTTCTAAGTGTCTTTTTTTTTTTTTGGTTTTATTTTGCCACTACCAGATTCAAAATTTATATAAAAGAAGCCTTTATTAAGAAGTCTTTAACCTTTACACAAATCATAAATATTGAATAACTACAACAACACAAATATAAACGCAATATGATTAAGGAAACTGGTATGCTTGATGTGGGGACACATTGCTTTTATTGTAAACAAATCGATTTTTTACCCTTCCATTGTAATGAATGTAATCATGATTTTTGTTCAAAACATAGATTAAAAGAAGATCATCATTGTATTGCATTATTAAATAACCAAGATGAAGAAAATGAAACTACACCTATGCACAATGGTCATGGGAAATTTTTCCAAAGTTTACTCCCGGCAAGAGCTTCAGAAAGAATTAAATCGCCTTCACCAACTTACACATCCACCACTATAAAATCTTCATTAAATAAATCATCATTAGATAAATTATTAAAATTTTTCCACAAACATAAATCAAAACATCTAATTAAGAAATCTTTAACTTCCTCCATATTATCAATTCAAAAAAATGCCATTGGTGATTCCAAAATTCCAAAACAGAATAGAATTTACATATATTGTTATGCAATTGATTCAAATTTTGAATCTATTGACCCAACACCAGTTTATATAAATAAGATTTGGCCATTAGGAAGATGTCTTGATTATCTTGCATCACAATTAGATATTAAGAATATGAATTTACAAGCTGATCCAAATACAAAATTATTTTTATATAAAGCAATTAATAATAATAAGTCATCGGGCCAAGAATTAATTGAATTGAATCCAAATGATAGAGTTAATGGTAAGATTATGACTTTAGACACTTTGTATTTAATTCGTGGTGAATTAAAGAAAGACTAGACAGATAATTTTTTTTTTTAAACAAGGTTAGTATTATTAATTCAAATTATTTTAATATTATTATATATTATACATGTAGTGTGCATATTTATTTCATTTCAATTCAAGTATATTATTCAAAACAAACATAATTTAACAACACCCAAGTTTGCTGAAAAATCCCTTTTCAGATTCATTATCATTAGTTTGTACAGTACCATTTTTACCATTATTATGATTAACCGTATTTGGCTGTTCTTGATAATTATATGGTTTATTGTTATTTACATTATTGTTGTTCATTCTTTGTCCTTGTTGTTGTGTATTTTGTTGGTGTTGTTGTTGACGTTGTTGTTGTTTTTGTTGTTGTTGAGCATATTTCTGTTGTGTTTGTTGTTGATATGCCTCATATGAGGTTGGATCTAATTTATTTTCATTTCCTGCTTGTCCTTGTTGTGCTTGCGCTTGTGCTTGTGCTTGTGCTTGTTGTTGTTGTTGCAATTGATGCATTTGTTGTTGTTGTTGTTGAGCTTGTTGTTGTTGTTGTAAAGCCATATGTTGTTTAGATCTATGTCTACGTTTTTCATTTGGTGGATTTGGATGACCATACCCATGCAAATTTGGTTTCTTATTTATAGATAAATCATAACCACGACCACCATTTAATTTCATCCAATCATATTCACCATCAGCTTGTAAACTTAAATCATCTAAGATTGATAATAATAATTGACGATAACCTTCATAATCTGGTGTTTCATCAAATGCTAAATTTCTTACAATTTCTAAATAACGACCAAATTGAATTGGCAAACCTTGAGCTAAATCATAAACATTAGTAGATCTTTTCTTTTCACCAATCTTTTCATATTTTTGTTTATTATTTGGTGCTTTAAGACCTTGCCATGGTAATTGACCTCTCAAGAAATAGAAAAACACATGACCTAAGGCTTCCATATCATCTCTTCTTGATTGTTCTCTACCTAAATGAGTATTAATAGACATATATCTAGCGGTACCACTTAATGATTTCTTTTCACGATATGGGATATGTTGTTTTGTCTTTGGATCTCTATATTGTTTAGCCATACCAAAATCAATTAAATGAATCTTATTAGCATCAGGACTACCTAATCTTCCAACAAGAAAATTATCTGGTTTTATATCTCTATAAATTAAATCATGAGCATGAAGATCTTCAATAAGAGTAATCATTTGAACAGCTACTTGAACCACGGTCTTAACAGAAAATTTTCTATTACACCATTCAAAAAGATCTTCTAAAGATGGACCTAATAAATCAATGACTAAGATGTTATGTAACCCTTCTTGACCAAAATAATAAGCTTGTGGTACACCTGGGGTACCATTAAGAATCTTATAAGCTCTATATTCATCCTTTAATTGTGGAGCTTCAGTCTTTCTTGGTTCAAATTTAATGGCTACTGGGACACCATTAATCATATTAACACCTTCAAATAAGACACCAAAGGAACCTTCACCAATTTTTTTACCAATTTTATAATGTAAACCTACAATTGTGGAATCATCTCTGTTCCCACGATTTTTATTCTGATTATGAGCCGAAGATTGGGTATTTGTCACACTTGATTGTGGGGTAGAAATTGATTGTAAATTACTTATATTTTGATTATTATTATGAATATTCGCTATGTTAGTATTATTATTATTATTAGTTATATTACCATTAATAAGTTTCATATTACTAACATTTTGAAAATTTGACGAAGTATTTGGAGTAATTGGCATATTATTTATACCATTTGGTGAATGTACAGTATTATTAAAATAACCTTGTTGATTTGACATTGCTTGAGAAAAAGTTTAAAGCAAAACCAAAGTAAAATTTGAAAAAAAAAAAAGAGTTCTCCTTATTTATTGATTCTCAACTAGTATTATTTCTTTTGTTGATTCGAGAATAAAACCTTTAGAAATTACTAAATGGGCTCGAGAAAGATGGTACAAAATAAGGTCAAATTCCTTTAAAATAATAGCTAAATAACACTAGATATCGTTATCAGGTTACTTATATATCTTTGTGACCTTTTTAAACTTTGAATCACTTCTTCAAAGAACAATTGTTTATATAAATCAAAAATTTGAACCTTACCAGATTTTTTCAAAATCACAGAATCACAAAAAAAATCACATCAACAAAAAAATCACGGCGAATATATCATAATAACATTTTTTAAAGTGGGGGTTTGACGTGTCCAGTGACTATTTCCTGTTTGGGCCGTGCAATAACGAAAAAGACGCGATTTTTGGAAGGAACCCTGCATATTCAGTTGCCGCAGTTCGAGTGGCGAACGGGGCATATTTCCAATAGACCACAATTTTAAATAAGCTTCTGTTATTGTAATATTTTAAGATATATAACAACTACAATGAATTAATTACACAGTTAGAATTATACCTTTTGAGACAACGTATTCTTTTAATTTCTTATATATGCTGTTAAGGATAGTATTATGTTAAAACACCTTCTCATATATAAATATATATATTTATCACCTTTTTTTCTGTAATCATAATCAAGTAAATTGATGATATAGAAGTTTATACAGATATTGCAAGGTCTCTTGCAAAAACAAAATAACTTTTGTAACAGACTGTATCTTGCTAACTAATATTAATACTAATATTTATATGGCTATTGTCACTGGTATTGTTATTTTGGGAGACTCCCAGTGTCCTTTCAAAAACACAATAGCAGACACTCGAATTTCTTTTTTCTCGAGCAGAAATATCCGTTGAGAAGAGAAGAGCAGTTCCAGCCGCCGGGGAATTGCCCAATGCGGTGTATCCGCCATGGCAAATTACCGGGAGAGGTAGCCTCTTCACACACTTATTTGTGGTTAAATATTAGCCAGAGCGAGTACTGTAAATTTTTTCCATTGTTATAATTTTTTTCTCACTTCTCTCGAAATGCCGATGAGATAAAGAAAGATAAGTAAAGATTTCACTTAAACTCATATAAATAGAGAGAGCTAGAGCCATGTCTTGAACGGGTTTTCTCTTCAACAACACTCCGTTCTTCGTAATTTGTATTGCTATTAATTAGTTATTTGTTGTTGTTGTTGCGTGAATAAGATGTGTGTGTGTCTGTGTTATCTTTTATCTTAGACCTTCTCTTGTATTAATAAGCACAAAACACACTCTAATACAAATTTATATATATTTCAAGTAATAAGAATGGTGGCTGAACAATTTTTAAAAGAATTACCTAAATGTGAACATCATTTACATCTTGAAGGTACTTTAGAGCCAGATTTATTATTCCCCTTAGCAAAGAGAAATAATGTTAAATTACCTGACACTTTCCCACAATCCGTGGAAGAATTGAATAAGAAATATACTCAATTCAAAGATTTACAAGATTTCTTAGATTATTATTATATTGGTACTAATGTATTAATTACTGAACAAGATTTCTTTGATTTAGCGTGGGCTTATTTCACTAAAGTCTCAAAACAAGGTTTAGTTCATGCTGAAGTGTTTTATGACCCACAATCTCATACTTGTCGTGGTATTTCCATTGAAACAGTCACTAAGGGGTTTAAGAGAGCTTGTGAAAGAGCCGAGAGGGAATATGGTATTACTTCAAAATTAATTATTTGTCTTTTAAGACATCTTGAACCAAAAGATTGTTTAACTACGATCGAGGAAGCTAAACCATTTATTCAAGATGGTACCATTTCTGGTATGGGGTTAGATTCTGCAGAAAGACCTTTCCCACCAAACTTATTCATCGAATGTTATGATAAAGCAGCTAAGTTAAATGCCAATTTAAAATTAACTGCTCATGCAGGTGAAGAAGGCCCTGCACAATTTGTTACTGATGCATTGGATTTATTAAATGTGACTAGAATTGATCATGGTATTAACTCAGCACAGGATGATGAATTATTGAAAAGATTAGCACAAGAGCAAATCTTGTTAACCGTGTGTCCATTATCTAATGTTAAATTACAAGTCGTTAAATCAGTGAGTGAATTACCATTACAAAAATTCTTAGATAATAACGTTCCATTCTCCATCAATTCTGATGATCCATCTTATTTCGGTGGTTATATCCTAGACAATTATTTACAAGTCGCTAAAGAATTTCCTCAATGGGATTATAATGTTTGGATTAAAATTGCTAAGAATGCAATTAATGGGTCTTGGTGTGCTGATAAAAGAAAGGACGAGTTATTAGCTAAAGTTGATGCAGTTGCTTCTAAGTATGTATAATAAACCATTATATCATTATCTCATCCCCCTTTATCTATTTTTTTTATATGTAAATTAGTTTGTATTAGCATTCACAATTAAATCTCATCTCATTTCAACTTTCTTCAAAAAAAACAACAAAAAAATGCTGAAAAATTCAATTGTTAATTAACACTATTAAGACGTAACAACAGATAGCCATAGAACATTACCACAAAACCACACACACTTACACTAACTCCGTCCCCTGCACAATGGAATTACTGCCAGAAGGTAAGAAGAATAACATTCAAGTCACTTTGGAAGATCAAAAGAAAATCAATGAATTCTCTAAATTAATATTAAGAAAGGATTCTTTAGAAGTAGAATTAGCTAAAGAAAGGCAAGAAAAGGAATATCTAGATGATGTTTCTTTAGAATTAGAATTATTTGATGAAGAAGAAAAAGTTCAATATAAGATTGGCGATGTTTTTGTATATTTAAAACAAGGTAAAGTGTTGGAACAAATTGAAAAGGATACTGAAATTATTGATTCTAAGATTGATAACTTAGAAGAAAGACAAAATGAAATTGATTCAAAACTTAAAGAATTAAAGACTCAACTATATGCTAAATTTGGTGATAATATCAATTTAGAACGTTAAAAGATTTGTAACAGTGATATAAATAGAATATTATGTATATTAAAAATTTTGTAACCTTTTGTAATTTGATATAATTTTAAAGTTAATGCAAAAATTACGTTATAAGAATTATAGTTATATTATTAAAAGTGAATGTTAAAAATTATTATAGAGTATTATTAAGATTTATTATAAATATATTAGGAAAACAAATTTTAGTTAGTATCCGTTTCATCCTTCGTAGATTTCTCTTCACCACTTGAAGAATCAATCTTATCTGCTTGTAATGCTTCATCAATAGTAGTTTCAATCTTATCTTCTTTATGACTGAATTTATTCTTAATCGATGCCACTACAGATACTCTTGATCTAACTGGTTGTGGAATAAATGTATAATCTTCTTCACCATTTTCTAATATTTCATTACCACCTTCTTCTTCATCACTTTGATATGTAAATTCACCAATTTCAGCAGCATCTGTACCTCTTTCTTCTTCTTCTGGTAATAATCTAATCTTTAACCATGGAATCCTGTCCATAACTAAAAGAATAATAGTGGTAACCACACAAGTCCATGCACAAATAGCAGTCATTGAAGCTAATTGGTAACCAACTTGTTTCCAATGATGATTAAGCCAACCACCAGCAATTGGTGAAATATAAGAACCTGATGTGGCATTGACGTAATCTGCGGCAAATACACCAGTTAAAACAGCACCAATACAACCACCAACACCATGTAAAGCCCAAACAGCAAACCCATCATCAATCTTTAACATATATTGTACATCAACGGCAAAATTACAACCGACAGCAGTGACAACACCAATGACAAATGAAGCCCAAATAGGAACAAAACCTGCACCTGGTGTAATACCCACTAAAGCAGAAATGATACCAGAACATAACCCAACAGTGGTCCATTTACCATCATATCTAAAATAATCAATGCACATCCATGTTAATCCACCAGCGGCAGCAGCTAAGTTGGTGTTCATAGCGGCATACCAAGCTCTGATGGTAGCATTACCAGCAGAGCCTGGGTTAAAGAATTGCCATCCAAACCATAAAAATACAGTACCTAATACAACTGATGTAACAGAATGTGGTTTATATTTTGGAATTGTACCATTTTTTTTCTTATCTCTTCTGCCTAGTACTAAAGCATACATTAAAGCACCATGACCAGCAGTTTGATGAACCACACCACCAGCAAAATCTAAAGAACCAAGTACAGCTAACCAACCAGTAGAATTCCAAGTCCAACATGCACATGGACAATAAACCAAAGTCATCCAAAGGAATAAAAACACCATCATTGGGAATAATCTGGCTCTTTCACCACCACCACCCATAGCTAAGACACCGGCCACAGAGGCAAACATACCTTGAAAGACAGCATATAAAATATCTGGAGCAGCAGAATCAGCGGATGGAGCACCTAATACATCTCTAAAACCAAAGAATTCTAAAGTTCCTAAGAACCCATTACCTTTTGTATGATGAGAGAAAGTCAAAGAATAACCCCAGAAAAACCATTGAAATATACAAACACAAACACCAGTTAAGGACAGCCATAACGACGATAAGGAATGTTTCTTTCTAGAAAGGCCAGAATATAATAAACCAATACCAGGAACCATCAGCCAAACACCAGCGGCACAAACACCTAACCATGTCATATTGGCTAATTCGAATTGTGTATTCATATCTGTAGTCAAGGAATCACCACCGGTACCATGACCAGTAGGCGTACCTGTAAAGTTATACGACATATTATTATTATTATTATTATTTGTTTATTGTAAAGTTGTTATGACAACTTAACTTGATGCTTTTATTCTTTAATTTAAAATTAAGGCAAAGAGGAGGATGAATGATTCACTACATAATATATTTGGAACCTTTATATATTAATTGGTTTCCCAGAATTTTTAACTAAAGTGAATCATAAGTGGAAGCATTTTTGGCTAATTGTTCAATTGGATTACAGATAAACCTGCAGTTAGAATAAGTTAAGAGTGGTTACCTTCACGATCAACGTTGGGGTGATGCCGTATAAACCAATAAAAGTAGAAACTGTTCTGATAAATTAACTGATAAGGAAATTAGAATCTGAACGCGTATTGTTTTAAACTTCAATTGTTTGCTGGCATAGAGTCCGAATAATTTTAATGTTTTGAATATCTCACGAGATGTAATATTTCTTATCAGAATCGCCAAAACAACAACAATACTTTTGAGGGGTATAGGCAATCAAATATTGTTGTTAGTGTACTATGTGTCTTGCTCTCTTTTGTCGTTGTTGTTATCAAATTATAATATACCGCTGATAAGAGTTCCATTTTGATAAGGAATTTTTCACTGATAAGAAATTTCAAAATAGAAAATCTTGAAAACAATACATTCATTGATAAGAAATATGTTCTCAAAGATAAGCTCTTTGGGGGACACAGAGCTATGTCCGATGTTGGCTGCTTCTTGTCCTGTAGTTGTCTTGAATTAATTGCATATCTACTTGATATACCCTTTTCAGTAATTGATAAGGATGGATAAACTGATAAAACTGAGAGTTAATGGGTAATCAGTATGTTTATTCTATTAATAACAAAAAGATAAGATCTGGTAAAGAAAAGAATGCTAAACCATACCTTCAATGTTCACTTCACTTTTCCCAGGATGGAAGTATTATTAGGATTGTAACATGTGTTTCTGCAATTAATTCAATGATTGAGATGCCTTAGCTAAAGTTGCCGAAACTTTAAATTTACTTCATTAACTGTTGTAAAACTTCAATCACGTAACATGAAAATTCTCATATTCCATTTGTTTAAGCTATCTAGTTATTAATCGAGTCTGTGTATTGATTTCAATATCAACTTGTGTAGTTTCAACTCACTCAGTTCTTGATTTTTGAAAAGACCGATGTATCGAAAAATATCAACTTTTTCAAAGATTTATTGTGAAGCTATCAGAAATTACCTTAACATTACAAGGATGCATCTTAAAAAGCAGTATAATTGAATCTGAACGTAAGACCGATCAAAAGTGAGAAAAACTTATTATGAAAGAAGAAGATTTAAAAATTACAACTGAGCTTACAACCCGTTTAGAAACCCAATGGTTAAAACAAGAACCTATAAAAATATCTGAATTTTCTAAATATTATTTTGAGAATATACCACCAATTTTCAATCATATAACATCTAACTTAACTTATAATGAAATTAAAACTTTATTTTATTTGTTAAAGAAGATATTCCACGATTCAAATTTTACCACATATGAAAAATTTCTGATCATTATGCCATCATTTAGTCAAAAAGTGAGAAATAAATTTTTTTATATAGTACAAAAATATCATGGTATAATATTAAAGAATAATTTAAACCAATTTTTGGATATATTGGCTTGCATATGTAGTCAAGAAATATATGTTTTCAGTGGATTTAAAATAATATTCAAAAGAACCTCTTTTAATCGAGACGATTTTTATATAATTGATAGTGTATTGCGTGGTTTAACTATTGCATTAGACGACCATGAATTGGCTTTAGATTTTATGAAGAGAACGAAAGATTGGGTTAAAGAACATCCAAAGCAAGTACAAATACCGATCCAAGCAAATATTCTTAGAGATAAAGTTAATAAAGCAATAAATCACTTTCATCAAGTTAACAGGCAAAAAGCAAATTCTCTAGAACCAAATCAACATACTATGACACGTACACCACCCAGGGGTGGTAATGGACCTGGAAACACTAAAAAAGTTAAAAAACGTAGAAGAGGTGGTGAGAATAATGAAAGACCAATACCTTCTCCAAAAAAATTTGAGACAGCAGGTTAACCATATTACTAGCTACATATCATCATCTGAAAAACCTACAAAATTATTTATATTTGATTCATAGAAATGTATATGGTATTAATTGTGTGCATAATGAAATTATATATATCAAAAATCATTATATAAAGAAAATATAAAGAGGCAATATTCACAAACGAATTATAAGTTGGAATATCAACGAAATAAAATTGTGTTAAAATTTTTTGAATTTGGGGGGTATTATAAAAGATAATTTAGATAAAAAACATTCTTATCTTTGCTCTTTTCAAATTCAAAATAAAACAAAATGAATAGTATAGTAAATATTCTTCATACGAGAAAGAACAACTTTACATTGCTATTTTGTTTGAAGAAAAAGGGAAGGGAAAGGGAAAGAATGTTATCATAAAATACCTGTTTCAAACGTTTAAGAACAAATTAGTAATTAAAAAACTTGAAGAGAAAGTGGTAAAAAGTTAAAAATTTAATGAAAGTTTAATGATTAATTAAAATTCAATTAAAGATTTAAGCGAAAACTTGCTTTAAGGATTCAATGTCAGTAACACCGTTAGCGTAAGCAACAGTTAATAAGACTTGAGCCTTGGCTGGGGTTAAGTAACCACCAGCAATGGCACCAGCTGGAACATCCTTTTCAGTAATAGCAGCTAATGGAGCATCTGGAGAAGTGTAGACAATTGGTAAGACATCAGAAGAGATGGAAGAAGAAGTAGCATTAGCAGAGACAACAACTAAACCTTGAACTTGAGTGGCTAAACCTTGAATTAAAGTTTCAGAGTAATCAGCATCGTAAATAATTGGGACAACTGGAGCTGGAACGTAAGAATCAACGTATAGGGAGGTGAAGTTGGTGTAGTTAGTTCTAATGGTAGAGTTTTCAGCAATGATGGATGGTAAAGATGGTTCGTAGAAGAAAGTAACCTTGTCACCAGAGACAAAACCTAATGGGACACCAGCGGTCTTAGTAGATGGAGCTAAGGCACCGGCATAAATTAAACCATCCTTCTTGACGACTAATGGACCACGAGAGGCAGCAGTGGTGTCATTGGCGACCACAGCAGCTAAATCGGCATCTTCACCAATAACAATTGGCTTTTCAGATTGGAATAATAAAGAGGATAAGAAACCTAAGGATTCAATAGTGTTTTCATTAGTGACGACAACACCAGCTTTAGATTGTTCATAACCTAAAGTAGTATTAATATTTTGAGCAACATCATATAATTCAGTGAAGTTCAAACCACGAGATGAGGAGTTAGAAACTTCAGTGAAATTATTGTATAAAGTGTGATTAGTCTTTGGAACGGCACCACCGGCAACAATATATTGTAAAGTTTCTGGAGTGGTAGCGTTAGTCTTATTTTGATAAGTTTCACTTACCGTCTTAGCGGCATGAGTGGCAGCAGCTTTCTTAGAAGTGGTAGTGGTATGCTTCTTAGCCCTTTTTAAGAAATCAATTGGAGAGGCTTCAGTTAAAGAAGCGGTAGCTAATAAAGTGGATAAAACTAATTCTAACTTCATTTTTTAATTATTTTAGCGATATATATGAAAATATATTTAATAATCTTCGGTTTTAAAGTAAAGCGATTGATGATTTATTATGAGTGAAAGGGAAAATTAAATTATACAAGATAGGAAAGAAAATTGTTCCAGAAGTTGGTAAATGTCTTGAGAATAACGAGTCTTTATATAACATACCAAAAGTTACAGACAGACTTCGGCAATGATACAAAACAAAACAAAACAACCAGACTTGCCAATAACCCGTGGAATAATTAAGATTGAACAATTAACAATTGCCTGTTATCCCTTTACAGTAAACTGTAAACTTCACCACTTCAGCGTCTCGAGAAATCCTGGGAAGAGAGAGTAAAAGAGAAGGAAAGACAATAATTTATTCACTCAAGAATAACTGTTTAATTAAAGGGACCCATATACTACACTAATGTTTCATAACACTAATTTTACAGAGGGGGCCTCCACTATTCTGGAATTTCTAGCCCAAGATCTCGCTCGTTAGTCCCGAAAAACAATAGCCACCGCCCAACGGGAGATCCCGTCTAGATCTGGGTTCTCCGAAAGGGGCAACCATGCTTCCCGATTGGGTAACGCGCAGGCCCTTTCCTTGATCGCCCGTTTCCCTTTTCGTCTGCGCGCAGGAGATATCATTTCTTTTCTGCTTAGAAAGAAATAAAAAAACTAAAAAAATACCTCTGGACAGCTTTGCTTCCCCTTTTATTTCTGTATTGCAAGTTTCCGTTTATTCCAATGTGGTTATGGTTTCTTTTTCGGAGGTTTGATAGCCGCAGTTTCACCTCATCGATTCTGATTGGATCTCGGTGAGATGGGTGTTTGGTACATCTGGCCATAATAAAAACCTTGCAATTGGCAACACATCTTGTTGGACTCCTGTTTTAACCACGCTCAGTTCCCGCCCAGATCTACTCAGATCTACTCAGGTGGTCCCCGCCAGCCCCCGGATAATTTACAAAGTTGAGAGAGAAAACGGTCCGAAAAACCATTTTTACGAAGCGACAGCCCATTTTTACCCAAAGCGGTAAACTGAGTGGATTTTTGTCGATGAACTGCCACCCCCCCCTTCTTGTCCCACTTCCCGCTCCTTTTACCCCTTTAGGTAAAGTAATGGAATGTCAAAATCTCTGTGAGAATTTCCCAAAAATCATGTTATCATATGTCAATTTTAGGAAAATATATTACCATTCGGGCAAATGTGGGGGCATAAATAGATATAGAGGGGGGTCAAATTTACTTTCTGAGAATAATACAAATCCTGGAATACAATATAGAGAACCGGATCATAAATGGATCATTACCGTATTAGGAAATTTACCCAAGGGAGTAACAACGATTTGCCTAAGCAGTTATTATTACACAGCTTGTGACGTCTAGTGATTTAATTATATTCTATTAAATTAAGGTAAACGTAGAATCAAAATTATTATATGTTTTTTTTACAATTAAAACTGTGTTTAAGATATAAGGTTCCCAATTATCCCTATCTTGGTTTAACTTTCCCTTAAAGTTTTTAAAATTTTACAAGTAATCTAAGGGATAAAATAGTACTTACTATTTAGTTTCAGGCTAGAACTGTTTAGGAAAAAAATTATAGGTATCCCCTTGAGGAGACTTAATATGCAATGCCCATTATATTGTTACTATATACTTTCTCTAACGTGACGTCTACAGTTGTAATAATGAAATATAAATCCCCGGTAAGTCCTATTATTCCAATCACCTCATTAACAAAAACAAAATAGGTTATTAAAAAAATTTTACACTCCACAATTAGGCATATATTGTAAATTCAACTTTAATAATTGAGGAGAAAGAGAGATTATAAAGAAATCAATTAATTTATTTCTTGTTAATACTTGACACTGGGCCTTTTCTTTCACAATAATAAAACAAAAACAAAGAGGTAAATTCTTACTCCTATACATGTTTCGAGACATCGATGTGTTGTTAATAGGAGGCAAGGCATTAAAATATACCGGAGCTGTAACTTTTTCTTCCCTTTTTTGTTCTGTTTTTACCTACTTGTAGTTTATCAATCCTTTAACATAGGTGTTATTTAAATTTTGGAAAATATCCGAGATACAACTTCTAAGTATACCTTGAAGTGATTATGCAAATGTTTTTTTTTTCTTAAAAAACCAGAACAATATCTTTATATCACACTAATTTATCATTTAAAATATTTTATATATATATAAGTATTTTTTGTCTATCATAAAGCGTTCTTCCTAGTTAAATAATCAAACCTAGAATAAGTATAACCAATAAATGGCAAATCTTCCTTTATTGGTGCACCATTATTAACAGCTGCAGCACCACCTTGTTTCATCATTTGTTCCCTTTGCATGGCAGCTTGTGCCATAGCAGGTGAATCTGGTACATTTTCTAATTCATCTGTTGGGAAAAATCTTGTATCAGTAATGGAACTTAATTTTGGAATATATGGTGCTTCTACTTGTCTAATAGTATTCCAATCAACACCTCTAAAGAATGGATGTGATTTAATGTCATCCGCACCGCCATGTCTACCTAATCTTTGATCTGCATGGGTTAATAATCTACGAATTAAATCTTCTGCCTCATATGAAATATGAATATCATCTGGAAATTGTAAAGTTTGTTCAAAATTCATAATCTTACGATATGTCTCCTGTGGTGTTTCAGAACAAAATGGTGGCCAACCAATAAGACATTCATACATAATAGCACCCAATGACCACCAATCACATTCTTGACCATAACCCTGGTATAAGAAAATTTCAGGAGCAATATAATCTGGTGTCCCCACTGTTGAATATGCCATTAATCTTCTTGATTTTCTCCATGTTTGAATTTGTTGTCTATTCGACATGGTTAAATTAATTGAATCAACCATCATGGTTTGTCTCTTAGTTTCATTATTTTGATTTGGTTTATTTAATCCATTGGTAACATCATTATTACTACCATTTGCATTATTGGCATCATCTTCTTGTAATAGTTTCTTATAATAATTTGAATCATGTGTCTTATGAAACCCAGTAGAAAGTCCAAAATCTGATAATTTAATATGACCTCTAATATCAATTAAAATATTATCTGGTTTAATATCTCTATGAATGAACCCTAATTTATGAATGGTTTCAATGGCTAAGATACATTCAGCCATATAAAATCTAGTCACATCCTCAGTAAATAATTGCCATCTAATTAACATAGTCATTAAATCACCACCTGGTAAAAACTCCATAATTAAATAAAGATATTGTGCATCTTGGAATGAATAATATAAGGAGACCACCCATGGAGAATCACTACCAGCTAATACATCTCTCTCCGCTTTAACATGTGCTAATTGATCCTTCTTATACATTTCAGATTTTAACAATGTCTTCATAGCATAAATCTTACCTGTATCCTTCTTTTGTACTAATCTAACTTCACCAAAGGCACCTTTACCAATAACTTTAACGGTTTGGAAATCTTCTAAAGATAATCTTGTTCTTCTTAATCTTAAGAATTGTGATTCTTTCTTACCTAAGGAAGCCAATTGTCTTGATCGTCTTTCTTCAGACCAATCATGAGATGCCAGTTCAGTTTCTAATTCGACTCTACGTTCATTTCTTTCAATAGCATATTTAACAGATTGTTGGTAGAAATTTTCAATCTTTAATTTCACTGCAGCAGCTTTATCTTGAGTTGATTTCGTTAATAAATCAGGTCGCCTCTCAAAATACATATAATTACTATTATTCTGTTGTTGTTGTTGTTGATGTTGTAATTGTTGTTGTTGATGTAATTGTGCTTGAGAAATTACTGGACTTGTATTGCCTGCAGTATTATTTCCAGCACTATTAGTATTAGAATCATTAGGTTGAGGTAAATTGGTAAAACTAATAGCGGTACTTCTTTGAGATGCTGTATCACTATACCCATATTGAGGTTGTTGAAATGGACTACTAGCACCACTATTATTATTACTATTTAAATTACCGGCTTGATTCCCAGTTACTTGACTGAACCCAATATTATTATAATCTGATTCAGTAGAATATTGACTTGGAGTGAAAGATTGTCTTTGTTGTTGTTGTGGGATGGCTTGAATTGGTTGTTGTTGTTGTTGTTGTTGTTGTGTATTTGTCTCTTGATTGCTATTTGGAACTAAACTGTTTGAATTGTTGTTATGTTTATATAATCCATTCATAGCGGGAGGTTGCTGTGGAGGAGTACCCAGTATTTGTTGCTGTTGTAAATTCTGTTGTTGTTGTTGTGTAAAACCATAATTTGGGGTTGATGGATAATTTAATTGTGGAACATCTTGGAATGCACCAGGATGTAATGTGGAATTATTATTATTAATTTGGTTCCTATTACCATTATTATTATTTCCTGTATTTTGTGATTGAATATATTCTTGTAAAGATTGATGTGAATTTTGTTGATCCATATAATTGTTACTAAAATTAGCCGCAGGAGGTCTGGAATAAGGGTCCATTTCATTCATATATTGTTGTTGTTGTTGAGCTTGTTGTTGTTGCTGTTGTTGTTGATAGTATGCATTATTGTTATTATTTGGGTTTTGATTTATTTGTTCATTATATTGTTGATTCCCATACGGGTTTTCGTTTCTATACATGGTTTAAGATATAGACGTTGGATTTCTCTTTGTTTTTTGTTTATTTTTGGAGGTGGAAAGGTAAATATACAGTTCTTACGGTATATATATTTGTAGAATGAATTGAATATGTAATTGCTCTTTTAAAATGTAGATGAGTTTAAATGTGTTTTTGATCTTAATATATCTTTAAATTCTTGTTTAAATTTTCAAAACCTGTGTTTTTTCACAGTAAAAATTCAAACTTTTTGTAATTCTCATTGTAAAATCACCGAAAACGGAAATATTCAGTTAATAATAAGCGTTACTATTTGAATGTATATACAATTTTGGTTTAGAGGTAAACTCAATCGTTTATATCATAAATTATATTTAATGGTACGTTGAATAGATTTATTTTTGGAGATATTTTTATTATTTATTTAAAATAATTGAGTATTTAATTACTTAAATAAAACGTATACATAGAAAGGAATTTATTAAAATTATTAATAAGTTGATAGAAAATTGATTCTTGATAAAACTGAATAAAAGTAAATAAAAACCTTAAAATTGTAAAGCAGCACCCTTTTGCTTCTTTTCACCACCTAATTCAAAATGCTTACATCTCTTTAATGGTAATTGAGCTTTAGTCTTACAAACGACACATTCTAATCTTAAAACGACCTTCTTAGTAGTCTTAGCTTTCTTGTGGAAAACTTGCTTAGTTTGACCACCGAAACCAGATTGTTTACGGTCATAACGTCTCTTACCTTGAGCGTATAAGGAAGCCTTACCAGCCTTGTATTGGGTAACCTTGTGTTGAGTGTGCTTTCTACACTTCTTACCTTTACAGTAAGTCTTTCTAGTCTTTGGAACGTTAACTATATTGAAAAAAGAGAAGTTGTTTATAATATCATAGGATATTAATATACAATAATGTTTGTTAGTATTAAATATTCTTTTGGTTGCATTTGAGTGATATGACAATTTTTATTAGTGCAGTTATGAAATTTTTTTCAACTCAATATTATTTCGTAAATTAAACTGAAATTAATGTGATATATTAGATATTATTGTTCCTAGAAGGTTTGTGACCTAATGGTAATCATTTCTCTTATTTAATCCATTAATCAAAATATTAAATCTTTTAAAATTTAAGCAATCATCACTGTCCTGTCATTTTGTCATTATCCTGGTTATTTCTGTTATTCAAAAATTCAACATACCCATTGTGACTGTTGTTGCTTATATGTATTACGTAGATTTTCTTATAAAATAGTAAATATAATTAAATTATAACCACTATTAAAAATGTATAGTCTTATCTTTAAACTTGTTTTAATTGAATTGAAATTGCCATCTGGGTGAGACAAAGGAATTATTGCCATGGGTGATGGAATTCCATACAATGTTACCAGCCTAACTTTGCTCTGACAGTGCAATAGAGGGAGATGGACAGTAGAGTCTCTGTCTGGAGTAGAGTCACCTAGGCTGGGAGAATGAAGAGACCAGTAAGATCGAAACATCCTAGACAGAGAAAAAAAGCGATGAGATAGAATAGTCCCAGCCTAGATAGTGGAAGTGTTTCCCGGACCAGCGTTAGAATCTCTGTCTACTGCGCGCCTCTGTCCACGTCAGAGAGAATTTGTGGGCAAAACGGACTGCTTTGAAATTTTGCGTCGCCTTTTTTACCTAGACGCACTTTTTCTTTGTAAACCACCACCTTCCTAAAACGGTAATACCAAATATAGTTTTTTTCAATTCGCAAAATTTCACGGTTCACGGATTCCGGGACTGTTCGGATGCCAAAACACCAACAGACAAAAAACAGTCCTCGTTAGAGACCTTGAAATTTGACACATTGCAAAGAAATTCCAAAATTTATATGAGACTTATCTTTTTGTTATGCAAATTATAGAATATATATAGATGGTTATATGTCTTGGTAGAGCACTTCTATTTCTTGGCCAGTCTCTGTCCAGCGGCTTCCAACACGTCGTTATCATCAACATACACCATATGTTCTATGTTTTCATGTTGATTGAACGGGTATCCACATTCTTCATTGGGACATAGTATCATCGCATAATTCTGTTGTATTAAACATTTTTGTAATACGTGGCCACAATCAGGACATTTGGTCATATCATTTCCATCCTTTGCAGTGGGTTCTTCTGGTCTCTTATCTTCTTTACCGCTCATCTTATCCCCTCTTTTCCTAATAGTTTCTCAATCCTTTCCATAATTTTGAGACGTGATGAGCTTGCTTACCTTTTATTCAAATTTTTTTGTAGATCTTTAAAAATTACATATTGAAAAATTTAATTACTTATTCAAATAAGGACTAATGATAAGATAATAAGGTTTGCTGTATTGCATCGCCACACTTGAATAATATAATCAAACAAATAACACAATACATTATGTCAAGAATTGGTCATGAGACATTTGAGAGATTACAAAATGATGCTTCTTGTATTAGAAATATTTGTATCGTTGCACATGTCGATCATGGTAAGACATCATTGTCTGATTCTTTATTAGCCTCTAATGGTATTATTTCACAAAGATTGGCAGGTAAGATTAGATTTCTAGATTCAAGACCAGATGAACAATTAAGAGGAATTACTATGGAATCTTCAGCCATTTCCTTATATTTTAGAGTGTTACATAAACAGAAGGGGAAAGATGAACCCTTGGTTAATGAACATTTAATTAATTTGATTGATTCCCCTGGTCATATTGATTTTTCAAGTGAAGTCAGTGCTGCATCAAGATTATGTGATGGGGCTGTTGTGTTAGTAGATGTCGTGGAAGGGGTTTGTTCACAAACTATTACAGTATTAAGACAGTGTTGGATTGAAAAATTGAAACCTGTTCTTGTATTAAATAAAATCGATAGATTAATCACTGAATTACAATTAACTCCACAAGAAGCTTATGTGCATTTAAATAAAGTCATCGAACAAGTTAATTCTGTGATTGGGTCCTTCTTCGTTGGTGAAAGGCAACTAGATGATTTAACTTATAGAGAACAATTAGAAACTAACCAAGAGGCACAATATACAGAAAGAGATGATTCTGACTTGTACTTCAATCCAAGTAATAATAATGTTATATTTGCCTCTGCCATTGATGGTTGGGGGTTTAACATTGGTCAATTAGCTAAATTTTATGAAGCTAAATTAGGCGCAAAGAGAGAAAATTTACAAAAAGTATTATGGGGTGATTTCTTTATGGATCCAAAGACTAAAAAAATTATCAATAATAAAGGGTTGAAAGGTAGATCATTGAAACCATTATTTGTCTCATTGATTCTTGAAAATATATGGAAAATTTATCAAAATGTGGTCATTGATGGTAGAAATTTAGCAGTCATTGAAAAGATAACAAAGGCTTTAAATATTCAATTATTACCAAGAGATCTTAGATCTAAAGATGATAAACAATTATTAAAGACAATCATGGGTCAGTGGTTACCAGTCAGTACAGCAGTGTTGTTAACTGTTATTGAAAAACTACCATCTCCATCAAAGTCACAAGAAGAAAGATTAGATAATATCTTAGGCCATAACCATAATAAATTACATATCGATGATAAATTAATTGATGCCATGGGTCATTGTGATAAAAATGGTCCAGTGTCTGCATATGTCTCAAAGATTATTTCCATCCCAAGAGATGAATTACCTGTCGAGGGTAAATCTAATGAAGTAACACCAGATCAATTTGAGAAAAGTAGAAAGGCTCGTGAAGAAGCCTTAGCTGCTGCAAAGAGAGCTGAATTAACTGAAAGATTATCTAAATTGAACACTTCTGATAATAGTGAATCTGATTCATCTAATCTATATAAGAGAGCACAGGATACTGTCATTACTCCAGAAATTGATTTATCAAATAATGGCAAACGTAGCAATAAACCACCAAAGAAAATGGGAGATGAATTTCAAATCATTACTGAACGTTCCCCAGCCATGGATCTTGGATTTGAATATGAAGAAGAAGGGGAGGATGACAATGATAATGGTAATGATGGATTAGTACCTGATTTCGTTCCAGATGCGTTAGATCCAAATGATCCATTGAATGCTATGTTTGAGTATGAAGAAGAAGATCCTTTAGATCCACAAATGGATCCATTTGAATATGAAGTAGAAGAAGATGAAGGGTTAGAAGATCTATTTGATGAGAAGGATGAAGTCTTAATTGGATTTGCCAGAGTCTATAGTGGTACATTACGTGTAGGTCAAGAAATTTCTGTCTTGGGTCCAAAATATGACCCAGAACATCCAACTGATCATATTCAAACTGCTACTATCAATTGTCTTTACTTATTTATGGGTAAAGAATTAGTCTCCTTAAATGAGTGTCCAGCTGGTAACATTGTTGGTATTGGTGGATTAGCAGGTAGGATTTTGAAGAATGGTACAATTATTGAACCTAACGTCAAAGGTGTTAATTTAGCTGGTATTAATATCCACACCACCCCAATTGTTAGAGTCGCTGTGGAGCCAGTTAACCCAATGGACATGTCTAAATTAGCCAGGGGTCTAAAACTATTGGATCAGGCTGATCCATGTGTACAAACTTATATCAATGATAACGGTGAACACATCTTATGTACTGCTGGTGAATTACATTTAGAAAGATGTTTGAAAGATCTTCATGAAAGATTTGCTGGTGTTGAAATTTCTCATTCAGAACCTGCTATTCCTTACAGAGAAACATTCTTACAAACATCTGATTTAAACCCAATGAAGAACTCCGAATTAGGTAGAAGTGTTACCGAAGCTGTTCTTGGTCCATACAAAATTAAGTTAAGAACTATCCCATTGAGCAATGATATCACACATTTCTTAGATAAGAATGAAGCCAATATTAAAAGAATCTTAGAGGATGCTGATGATGATTTACCAGCTGATAACATGGATATGTTGGATAAGAATACTTTTTTCAAGAAATTAGACAAATTATTACAAAACGACGAAGATAACAAAGAATATTTTTCCACATGCTTAAACAAGATTGCTGCTTTTGGTCCTAAGAGATTTGGTTGTAACATCCTGGTATCTGAAAATGGATTATTAGGTGATATTAAAGATAAGAAGGTAGGTACATTAGATTTTGCTGATTCTGTTATTAATGGGTTTCAATTATCTGTCAATGAAGGTCCATTAGCTAATGAATCTGTTCAAGGTATGTGTGTTGTTATTGAGGATATTCATACTATGAGTGAAGAAGAATTAGCTGCTATTGAAGACCCTCATTACCAAACAGAAATTCCAAATATTTTTGGTAGATTTATCACTGCCATTAGAGATCAAATCCATGAATCCTTCTTGGATTGGTCCCCAAGAATTATGTGGGCTATGTACTCGTGTGATATTCAAACGTCAGTTGATGTCTTGGGTAAGGTTTACGCTGTTGTGCAACAAAGACATGGTAAGATTGTCTCTGAAGAAATGAAGGAAGGTACTCCATTCTTCCAAATTGAAGCTCATATTCCTGTGGTGGAAGCTTTTGGTTTCTCTGAAGATTTACGTAAAAAGACCTCCGGTGCTGCTCAACCACAATTAATCTTTTCCGGTTATGAATGTATTGATTTAGATCCATTCTGGGTCCCAACGACTGAAGAGGAATTAGAGGACTTAGGTGATACTGCAGACAGAGAAAATATTGCTCGTAAGCATATGAATGCGATCAGAAAGCGTAAGGGTCTTTTCATTGATGAAAAGGTTATTCAAAATGCTGAAAAGCAACGTACCTTAAAGAGAAACTAGGGAGAACAATCCTATATCAATTAGCATATATTGACATATATTATTTTAATAATTATTATAATATTTTACAACTTGCAAGTCATTCTTTACAGGTGTTGTAGTTTTTTATGTTTCTATAGGATAGGTATTCACAATGTATTCCTTTTTAGTGCTTTCTTAATTTATTGCAGAAAATTTAATTTTTTACAAAATAAATGTAACGGTGTAGATTTGAGATGAGGTTTGAAACCAAAGAGAAAAGTCATATAGAAAAAGTACAAAGACCTATATCGATCTCAGTTGGCATTTCTTCAATTAACACTTAACATTATAATATTTGAAAAAATTAGGTTGATTTTGGATTACTATCAAAGTATTCAGCCCAAGTTAAAAATTTCAAACATACAACTAAAATACACAAGTCAAGATGAGTGGGAATAAGAAAGGTACTAATGCGCAAATAGAACTTGTATCCAATAGTGGTCCACTGCCGATTAATGTTATGATGCAAGAAGGTGTAAAGGCCCTGACTAAAATACTTTCAAATCAACTACAAGATAGAAAGGCCTTTGAAAATGCACAACATTCTATGCAATTTGTGATTCGAAATAATGGTAAACAGTCTGGAAGTGGAAGCGGGAATGTGGTACAAGGTTTAGACCCTGCTTTAGTCTTAGATGAAGAGGGTACAAATGGAGGTAGAAACAAAAATAAAAATAAATATAGTAAGCACAGTAGCACAATGAGTAAAACGGAAATACATGACTTTATGGATGAAGACTTTTTAAATCCAGATCTCCAATTAGATGGCGAGGAAGCAGAAATAATATTCGACTACGAAACACAAGATGATTCACCTGATGCCATTGGCAAGAGAATATCGGAAATGATTGAATCTGTATTACCAGATGGCTTTGCAACAGATGCTCAAGGTCAACTACATGCCGTGATAAATGGGAATGAATTAAACATAACAGAATTAGATAATAGAATTCCAAATCAACAAGGAGGTAAATTTGAATATTTAAACGACCAGAATGGTGTGCCTCGTCATAACAAGATTGAAGAAATAGTGAATGATGGTAATCAATATGAAATCAATTCTAGTATAAACCTGAATGCGCTTGGAGAAGATGATGAAGACGATAATGACGAAGATGCAGATGCATATATTGATGATGAAGATATAGGAGAAGATCCATTTGACCATGAAAGTTGCTGTCCTCATCACGGACCTGGGGCCCATCACAAAAATCCACAAAGGTTTAAAAACTATAATTATCATGATTTTGAATATCCTATAAGAAATGTTGAGCCCACAAAGAGAAGACCCGATTTTTCTGTGTTAATTGATGAGGAAAAACCAATGTGTATGTTTTGTGAATATTATATGGTTTTTGGTGAACCACCTAAAAATATGATTAAATGGTATAATAATATGTTTGGTTATAATCGTCTACCGCCTTCCTCAAACAGAGATAGACACCGGCATAATCACCATCACCAAGAAGGACAGCGTAAACGAAACCGTTGATAGAAGAAATTTGGTCCAAGGAAATATAACTTTTGAATAAATCGTTTTGCATTAGAAATCTGAATATGTATGTTTATATGTATGTATGTAATAAAAGAAGCACGATTACTAATAAATTTATAGTTACTCGCTAGGTAATGCTGATACAGAGGGAGAAAGATTTTTATGTCGTCTTTCCTTTCTCGATTCGTATTCATTTAACATCATACACATACAAGTCAGAATTTGAGTTGATTCTGGCACCTGTGTAATCCCATCTTGCAATGATGTATCCGTATTTATGTCTGCTAAAGGGGAACTGCTATTACCTTGATTAGCTACCTCTTTAATTTTGAATTCAGCCAACTTTACAGTTCTCTTAGTGGGTAACATGGAAGTAGTAGCATCAGAAAAACGACCCCAAATAGGCATGGCCCCTAACGACCTGTTACTTATGTGAGTTCCACTGACAGTATTTGATATACTTCCATTATTTTCATTCATGAATGTTGGCATATGGTCATCTAATACTAGTAATTTAATATCATTGGAACCAAAGGGTGATGCAAAACCTGAAAATCCAAACCATCGAAGAGGTAGATCATCTACATTAGTATCAATATCTCTCTTTTCACTGAAATTGACCATTTTTACCTCTTTGCCAGAATAAAATGTTAGAGTGTGAATCACTTTTGAAGAGTTAAAATGATCTATTTGTTTGGAGATTTGACAGAATTCGAATTTAATCAACTTCACGTCATTGTCCTGTGAAAGAATTTCAAAATTAGGGAAATCAGATAGATTTATCCCATTATCCACAATTTGGTATTTAAATATTTTCATTACTGGTTCAGCTTTTTGTTTACTGGAACCCAATAAAGATTTAATAACATTACTAACAACTGCATGAAATAAAGGGACGCCAATCCCACCGTTGTTAAGTAAACTTGTATCATCCAATTTCCTTTTGTTTGATAAGAATGCTGTATACGAAACTTCACTAGAAAATGCAAAGAATCCTCTAGTTAAAAGGATAGATACAAGCGGGATAGTTCTTATGGAATTAAAATTTGGACATCTATTTACATATCCGCGAGTTTGTAAATCTCCTATAGTTTGAGATTCTGATATAAAAGTTTGGGCATCACCAATGGTGGCTATATCTTCTTCATCAACCACTTCCACATTTTCATCATCTGTTATTGTTTGTTGATCAAAGAAACTAAACTGATCTGATTCATTAGTGTGTGCCACTATAGTTGAAGTTTCATTTGTTGAAGTTGGAGTCGGAGTAGTGTTAGTATGAGTAGCACTATTAGCAGAAGTTCTACGTCTTCTACCACCCATTAAAGCTCTGACACGATTCATTAGATGATTGCGTGTGTGCTTTGATACAGTTATATTTACACTTTTCAGAGTTTCTAAGGACAGATCTTTCCAGATCTTCACTAGCTCATCTCATCTTCTTTTATCTTAATTTCAATTCTTTGCAAATTAAAGATTTAACAAAATCTGAAATTCAAAAGTGAATTAAATAAACAACACGAATTAAAAGATAAAGAACACGACTTGACACCTCAATAAAACACAGTTAAAAAATACGAAAATCTATATAATTACAAGATGGGGCTAGATTCTGATAATATTAAGAAACGTTTATCCCAATTGGAATTGGATGTAAAACAAATGAACCAGATGATTGATGACAATTTACATATTGATGATGCAGAAGATACTTTACGCGACTCAAATCAAGAAGAGCACGAAAGAGGCGAAGATGAACATGAACACGGCTCTGATCATGATAGCAAGGAAGCTGATGAAAGTAGAGAATATCATGAAACTGAAGAACATAACCAAAGTTACTTACAAGATGAAATTTTAGAAGCCATTGAAAATACCCAACAATCCTTTGTTCAAAATGCTGCAACTGGTGATAATGATAATGAGCAAGCCAACAATGTTCACAATGATAATATTGAAGAGAGTAAGAAATTTGAAGAACCAGTTCATCATGAAGAAACTGATATTAGACATGAAAAGCATAAGGAATCGCAAGACATCGCAAAACCTGAATCTGAAATAATACAACAACACAATGAAAATAATGTGGATGAACCTGTTGAGAATGTTCGTGATGAAATTGCTACTGAGGAATTACAACCTATTTCAGAGAAGAACGGTGACGCGTCCCCTATTAATAATGAAGAGAAACACGAAAACGTTACGCTAAAAAGTCATGAACAAGAAGACTCTATTCCAAAAACTGAAACTGAGGTACCTAAATCTAAACAAGAGGCTTCTATAACCGCTACTGATGACGAAAATAGTCATCCGGAAGAACTTTCAGTAGAAACATCCAATAAAACTGTTATAGAAGAAACTGTCGAAACTAAAAATACTGAATCGATTGAAGATCAAACCCCACTGGAACAACCACAAAACCATGAAACTAGTGAAATATCTGTACCAGTGAAGGAAGATACAGCAATTGCAACTGAAGCTCATCCAGAAGAAATTGATGTGCCAGTTGAAAATGATAATGAAGACGAATGGGAGGAAGTCAGCGAACAAGAAGAGGAGGAGGAACCAGCAGTGGTAAACCCGCCTGTATCAGAAAACAATGCTATGAGACAAGAATCTACTGTCAAATATGATTTAGCTGCTGGGGGTGATAAGATTGTCTTGCCCAAACACAATACATCCACTATGACTCCAGCTAGTAATATTGTTGCATCTTCTATCACTGTAAATTCACCTACTGGATCTCAACCTGGAAGTAAATTAAATCTTTCCACCCCAGTGGAAAGACGTAAATCCACGAATCCATTCCGCGTTATTTCTGTTGGTAGTCCAAATTCAGCAAACGGTTCAAGAATAAATTCAGCCAGTAGCAATAGATCTGTGATGAGTAACAGTTCAAATAATAATAATTCTGGTGCTACCCCTCAGGATTCAGAATCTAACAGTAAATTAGGGGACAGTATAGCCACGTTACAATCTCGTCAAGAATATCTTATCAATAAATGTAACAAATTAGCGAAAGAGATCAAATATTTACGTCAAATGGAAAGTGAAGGCTCTCTAACGTTAGGTGATGGTAAGAAATTAAACAGAGCGATCAATAAATTACAAGAATATTTGGATCGTAAGACCAAAGAACGTTATGAAGTCGGTGTGTTATTGAGTAGACAATTAAGACGACAGATCAATCGTGGTGAAAATGGTGAGTTCTGGATTGGTCGGAAATAACCAGCTAACACATCTTCTTTCCCTTATATCCTCATATATTTTTGCACATACCAACTTATACCTCTATCTACCATTATATACATATATATACCCTCTGTATCAATAACAGGACACTATCCCATAAATCTTTCGCACGATCTCATTCATCTCTTGGCATTATTACGTATTACGCCAACTTCTTGTTATTTGACAGCGTTTTCGTAAAATCCAGTTTTTCCTCGAAAAATCGAACGTTTCTTTAAATTTTATTTTGGATTCGCAATGAATTTTAGAATTTAAAACCAAACATATTATCACGTAATTTATTGTCAAAGGAGAGAGAATAAAAATTTGACAGAAAGGTCAAGTTTCCCACATTAGATACGTCTACGAACGCTATTACACTGGTAGAGTCTTGACCAGTTGGATCCTCGTTGTTGCAGGTTTATATTCTAGCTGTGTGTGATTATTTTTATTGTTTTTTTGATTTATTTATTTTGCTTTCTAGCTTTTGTGATTCCCTTTCTTGCAAAGTGGAAATATTTTGAACGTGTTGACAAAACACTCTCAGTTGAATTCTGCTAATATAGTTATTATATTTTGGTTATATTACAAAAGTTGTCGAGTGTTATTTATTTTTTATTCCTGTTGCTTCATATTTGACTGAGCTATTTGTATACGTCCATTTTTTAAATTTAATTTTTACTAAACCATTTCTTTGACAATATGACAAGTCAAATGCCGTTAAGTGGCTCTGGTAACACTAATTCTGGTCCAGTTTCCTCGTTGAACCTAGAACCCAATCCTTTTGAACAAAGTTTTGCAACTACTGAAACTTCTGCCACTAATAATAATAACGATGGGAATAATGCAATTTCTAATTCCTTCACAAATACAGTACCACCACAACCAATGATTCCTGCCACTTCTTTATCACAAATACCACAAGTGTTACAACAGCCTCATGTATTAACACAAAAGAGTCCATATTCTTCTCTTCAATCTCCTCCACCTTTATTAGAAAGAACTTCAAATCTATCAATATCCCAATTGACATCAAATAACAGGGATAATGCTACATCTACAGTGACAACTAATAACAACAACAGCACCACTCATACCAATATTACTAATAGTAACAATCCAAGTATAAGTTCTAATGATTCTACCATGAAGAAACCTACATTGGGCCCCACTTTTTCATCATCCTTCGTGTTTTCAAATATTAGACCAAATATTCAGTCACCAGGGGCATTGACACCAGGTGGATCTAAAAAATTACCACCTTTAATGTTATCACCAAATTTTATTCCATTAGGTACTGAAGATGGTAATCCATCAAATCAACCCACTATAAATACCAATACAACTACTTCTACCACTAATTCAAATACAAATGGTACTTTAAATACCAATGTAAATAATCCAAATAATACTAATTCCAACGGTTACTTCTCATATATTCCACGAACAGGCTTGACACCCAATGAATCCAGTATAAGGTCTGGTCTCACGCCGGGTTCAATGTATCCAGTATTACCATCAATTGGCTTAAATAACAATAATAATACAGCTAATAATAATAGTCATAGTACTACTTCCAGTTTACCTAATAGTGCAAAGGGTACTATGACACCAGGCTTTCCAGGAAATAAAACTATGGGGACTGTGGTTAATGATTATATCAAAATGACAAATAATGCTAATAATAAATATAATATGACACCATCTGGTAGTGTCTTTGGTACACCTGCCCCATTCACTCCCGGTATCAATTCTATTTTAAATATGAATGGTAACAGTCAACCAAATACAATAGCTCCAGTCGGAGAACTTGTGAGCAATACCCCAGCAATTAAAGTTGAGAATGATAATAATCTAAATCATCAAATGATCAATCACAACGACGTGGGGACTGGTTCTACGAGAAAGAATAGAAAGGCTTCTACTTCCTCAAATAAATCAAAGAAAAGAAAAGGTTCATCAAGTTCTAATGAGGGGACAAATTTCATAAATCAAACAGGTATTGGTAAACCAACTATGGATGGTAGTAACACCACAATGAAACCTACTGGTAATAAAAACATGGGACAAGAATATTTTGATGAAAGAGAACGTAAGAGAAGGGAATTTTTGGAAAGAAATAGATTAGCTGCATCCAAATTTAGAAAACGTAAGAAGGAATATATTCAAAAGATTGAACATGATTTCAGAAACTTACAAACTGAATATGATGAAATGAGATCTATCATGGATGCAATGTGTTCATTCAATTCATATAAAGCTAATGCTTCGATATTAACCAAATTAAGATTTCATTTACAACAGAATGATGTTGCTAAGGCTGTAACGGAATTAGATCAATTACAAAGTTTAGTAGAACATACAGAATATTTCAAAAGAAATGGTCAAAGTGTTATTTCCTTAGAAGATACTCCAAGTGAAGCTCCCGAGATAGAATCTAATGATCAATCTCTTGATAAATATACAAGGACTATAAAATCCTCTACCACATTGCCACCTAATCCACCCACTGGCACTACAGGTGGTAAATCTACAATAAGTATAATACCCGAATTCAAAGAAACTACCAGTTGATGTATACAAGTACGAGTCAATAGGACGTTAGAGTACATAAACAAAAAATATATATTACATATACAAATTAATGACCCATATAATATATCCAAAGGTATCTCAAGGGGTGTACTAAGTTTGCTTATTTATTTGTTTTCAAGATGAAAGTTTAATTTGCACAGTTTTGATTAATTGTTATTTCTCTATTAGATAGAGTCAATTTGACACAGTGCTTAATGACGAAAATTGAAATTAAGATTCGATGATTATTTTTTTTATTTATCACCAGAGATCTGTTTCAACTAAGTCACGACGACTCGTTGTGGCATCCTTAAAACTCCCATTCTGTACACAATCAATACAATAAAATATTCATTGAAACCACACATAAACAATGTCCTTCCAATATTTGAAATCTGCAAGAAAGATCATTTGCATTGGTCGTAATTATGCAGCACACATCAAAGAATTAAACAATGCTGTTCCAAAGAATCCATTCTTCTTCTTGAAACCTACTTCTAGTGTCATCACACCAGTACAAACTGGTAAATCTGGTGTGAAACATACTGGGAACACTACTTTCAATGGGTTAAGAACTGATGGTACTAATCCATCACCAATTTATATTCCAAAAAATGTTCAGGTTCATCATGAAATTGAATTGGCTTTGATTATGAAATCCAATGTTTCTAATGTGGATCCAGCTCAATTTAGTGTACAAGATTTGTTAAACTCTATCCAAGGTATTGCTTTAGCTTTGGATTTGACCGGTAGAAATGTTCAATCTGATGCTAAGAAGGCCGGTTTACCATGGTCCATTGCTAAAGGGTATGATACTTTCTGTCCAATGAGTGAAATGATCACTTTAGACCAATTACCACAAGTGAGCGCTAAGGATTTCCAAGATAGTTTCCAATTAAAATGTTTTGTCAATGGTGAATTAAGACAAGATGGCACATCGGATTTAATGTTGAATCCTATGGCTAAAATGGTCTCTACTGTGAGTGAAATGATGACTTTAGAACCAAACGATATCGTCTTGACTGGTACCCCAGCTGGTGTTGGGGAAATTCAATCAGGTGATTACATTCAAGGTCAATTGTTTTACAAGGGAGATAAGATTATCGATATGACTTTTGCATGTGAAGCTAAACCGGGCTCGTACGTTTACAAGTCCTCTATGTGATTGCGGTTCTCCATATGCAAATTATATATACTTATATATAACCTAAATACAACTTAAATATACTCTTAATGATTAATTACTGAAGCTGTCATTGGACTGAAATTTCTTGTGATCTGACTATCTTTTGTGTCGCTTTGCATTGCTCGAGCCTCGAGAAAGCTCTTTAATTTTTTTACTGCACTTAATTTCGATTTTTCACCGAAAATAACACGGCAAAAGACATAACAAGGTTATAAATTAAATAACATATTTTAATTGATTGCTTATGTAAACGGCACAGGAAGACGATAAGCAGCTCGAATATATATACAGGTATATATATACAGTGGTAGATCTTAAAAACAACGAGGAACTGTTACAAGGTTTGCACTACAGTTTGCTTTCTTTTTTTTTATTTAGATCTGTTGATAACAAGAAAACAAACGCGAAAGTCATCTCCTATAATTTTTATTCAAACTTATTATTATTTATAAATACTTTTAAGTCATACACATAATTTATATTATAATTATACTGCTATTAAATTACATCTTTATCCTTTTGTGTATCTCTGGTTTCGAAGAATTAGATTAGAGGTAAAAGAGAACATATAGTAAGCAGAAAGGAATGCCAGTAAAAACTGTTTTGGCTCAAAGTAGGTCCCGTTTACTGGATATGAGACCATTGATAGGTATTCCGTCAAGGATTCAATTAAGAAATACAACTTCTTTACTTTGGAAGAGAAAGTTTTCTACCAAGTTTGGAATATATCAAAAATTTAAAAACACCCCAAATAAAAGATCTACAGGTACCAAACATGCTCAAGATATTGTTAATCATGTTACCAATCATGATAAATTAATATCTTTGAAATGGGCCGTGCTTACCGGTGTGACTATTGTAATAGGTACAATCATCTATACCACACAGAGACAACAAGGTGGTGTCCCATCAATTGATGGTGAAGACCAAGAAACTGCAAAGGACAAAGCTCATGGTCATAGACATTATAAGAGAATCAAGATTTTTAATAACAATTGGATTTTCTTTTGGTATTCTACTTTACCCTTAAATGCCGTGTCCCGATTATGGGGTCAATTCAATCACTTAAATTTACCAATGTGGTTTAGACCATATGGTTATAGATTCTATACATATTTGTTCAATGTTAACCTTGACGAAATGGAAGATCCTAATTTATACAATTATGCCAATTTGGGTCAGTTTTTCTACAGAAAAATTAGACCAGAGACAAGGCCAGTTGCACCAGGTGAGGATGTCATTGTCTCACCAAGTGATGGTCAAATTTTACAAGTCGGGGTCATCAATTCCGATACTGGTGAAATTCAACAAGTTAAAGGGTTAACGTATTCTATTAAGGAATTCTTGGGAACTCATTCTCATCCCTTAATGAATAAAAGTGAATCGAGTGTTAATCTTCTAAGTAATGAAAGTGAACATGAAAAATTTGCAAAGAAGAATAAGTTTGATGTCTTTGTTAATGGTACAGCCAAAGAAGGTGAAACTGAAATCTTGAGTGATAATGATAGTGAAAATGATATCAGAATGACCAAGTCAGAAGCTGAACATATTATAAGCATCGAAAAGCAAGGTGATAAATCATTACAAAAGTTTGATTCTTCAAGTAGCAAGACTTTAAAATTAATCAACGAATTATCTTCAAATATTCCATATTATTATTTTTATTCCAATACAGAACCTAAAAACACAGAATTATATTTTGCCGTGATATATCTATCTCCAGGTGATTATCATCATTATCATTCACCAATTGATTGGGTTTGTAAAAAAAGAAGACATTTTCCAGGTGATTTATTCTCTGTATCACCATATTTCCAAAGAAATTTCCCTAACTTATTTGTTTTGAACGAAAGAGTTGCCTTGTTGGGTTATTGGAAACATGGATTCTTTAGTATGACCCCAGTTGGTGCCACCAATGTTGGATCTATTAAATTATCATTTGATGAAGAATTAGTCACAAATTTGAAAAGAAAGAAAAATGTGGATCCACATAGTTGTTATGAAGCTACATATTCTAATGCTAGTAAAATTTTAGGTGGTATGCCATTAATTAAAGGTGAAGAAATGGGTGGGTTCGAATTAGGTAGTACTGTTGTCCTATGTTTTGAAGCCCCAAGAAATTTTGAATTTAATGTGAAGATTGGGGATAAAGTTAAGATGGGTGAAAAGATAGGTTCACTTAATAACGAAGACCATATTAAACACAATTAACCCCTTTAAACATTTATTTCTTTTTTTTTATCTGTCCTTTTTAAAATCAAACTCAAATATATATTCAACTCATTGTCATTACAATGGTATATAGAAATTAAACTTCTTCATTTGTATACCTATGTAAAATAATAAATGACAAAATATGCTATTAAAACTCATTATATTTATATATAAAGCTATGAGTTTTGGGTAGATTTCCACAACTCTAATTGGTAATCTGTTATATCACCACTTAATTTATCGGTGCATAACATTTCAACATTGTATTTGTCAGAATTGGATTTAATCTTATGGTCATCTGTAATCATTGATTTTAGTTCTGACATGGCTAAATCTGTAATACCTAAATCTTTGTATAAATTGCTAGCAAAATTGAACTCATTCTTAATCCTCTTTTCACTCTTATTAGTTTCAGTTAATCTTCTCTTTAATGAAAATTTAATATCTTCAATAGTGTTTATCTCTTCTTTATTTTCATCTTTAGGCTGCATAAATACTGTTGTACCATCTTGGAAAAAATCCACAGCAGGAAAATCCTTGTTAAATACGAATTCGAATGGATAATAATGATTCATCTCTATCTTCAAAACTTGAATCATTCTTATATCAGGTAAAAGACAAGGTGTGTACAGTTTCTTTACTTTAGAACCGGACGAATAACCACTTTTCATTTTCATTTCAACAGACGCGTTATGGATAATCTTTTCTGTTAGGGCATCTTTAACAGTTAGACATCTTGGTTCCACAGACATACTCCAAAAATACTTAAGTTCTTGTAGAGGAAATGGACTCTTTAATAAAGGGAGAATTGAAATTATGATATAAGCAGTGGACTCTAATGAAGAATTGTTTAGGGCGAATTGTCCAGAACCAAGGAATAGGAACCCTAAACACATTGATGTGACCATGTATTTACCATAATGACTATCGAGATCTCTTTCTTTATCAGAGGGTCTGGCTTTACCATTATCATTATCACCAGGCATATTCCCCTCTTCATATTCAGGCACTAAATCATGATGGTAAGGACGATTGATACCACTCTTAGAGTCATTCTTTTTATCTGGGGACGCTTCTTCTGACTTTTTTGTATTTTTATAAATGTCAGAAAACCTTCCTGTAATGACTTCATGCAAAAACTTCAATCTTCTGAAGACAGCTAAATCACCTGTGGAACACATTATCATACTCACAGAAATAAGCAAGACATTAACCAAAGAGGTGATTGCATTACATTTCTGTGTGTTCCCATAGGATAGATCCAAGTGGTAGTATTGATAAAACGGTAAAAACCTGTCAATTAAAGCGATTAAACAGTTTCTAAGATCGATATCACCTGTGGAAGCAAATTTGATACCAATACTCAACGCTCTCCCAGCCATAATATAGTAAAGTGGTATCAAGTCGTCACAATCAGTGGTTGTCAAGTTGATATCAGACATAATGAAATCAAGGTTGCCCGTAATTTTTTCCCAGTTAACCATGTAATAACAGAGTTCTCTGTACATGTATAACTCAGGTCTATGATAGATTGTTGTGTCTTTGAGAGGAATAGGAAGCCTGATTTGCGATGCAATATGCTCATTCCCACTTTTCAGAAACATAAACATTAAAGTTATCATTGCCCCAATTTGAGAATGGTCAGGGATCCAGGAAGGTTGTTTATCATAGCGTTTATTTAATACATCTAACAATTCGCTGGTTAATAGAGAAATATCGTCTGTATTATTTTTCTTTGAAGACTCTCCATCGGGAAGATTAAAGCTCTCTGTTTTAGTCGAAGAGGGATGATCACCAGCGAAGGAGAAAATATCGTATACGCCGTCATCATCAGATGTAAGAATAGGCTCCTCATCACGGAAACTATTGTTTGACCCTAAATTATTCAAGCCTAGAGCGATACCAACAGCAATTCGGTAACTTTCATCTGGTATATATTCTTCCCCTACTTTCACAAAAGACTTGAACTCTTCGATAAGAGAGTGGTTCAACTTTTTATCTTCGTGACCTTGGTACAACAAACCCATTCCTACTAAACCAGCATTCTGAACTTGAAGATTGATATTCAAATCATTTGAACCCTTGGGTAATAACGCAACCACATGTACTGCGAGAACCTTAATTAACTTGAAATTTTTTGTAGCTCTACTACTTGCACTCATCCCTAATAGCAAACCAATACTAGTATAAGTTTCTTTAGGACTCAAATAATTGTATACATGCCATTCCTCCAAATTTTTCAAATGGCCATTTAGACCCATACCCAGTAAAAACCCACCATGCGTTGCATTGAGACGTCCACGAGGTTTATTTAATGTGATCCAACTACCATTGATACCTTTAGTGTTTGGTGATATCATTAATGCGTAAGAAACTCCATTATGAAACTTCCCCCATTTGGCTAAGTTAATATTGATTTTTGGGACTTCGCCTTCATCCTCTAAAGCTTCGTTATTGATGTCCTTTCTTGGTATTTCAATTTGAGACACCAATTTGGTATTATCTGGAAAAGAGGTAGTAAGATTTAATTCTGGAATTGTCCACTTTTGAGATGTAAGAGGTTGCTCTGTAGCATAATACAAAGCAGCTCTACCAATACCTGACACCAAAGTTCTAAGGCCTATAAAACGGGAGTATAATTTTTTTTGTGCTAATATTTTTGTGTAATCTGTCTCAGTGGTGATTAAATTAAACTTGTGAAAATTAGATCCATCTAATAATGCTTCTACATTTTGAAATCTTTTATCACTCTTAAAAATTAAGTTAGAATCGTTGCCTGTTATTACTTGTGAGGATGATTTCACTTCCCCCAAGGTTTCAGCAGGCAAAGTCTTTTTGACAATGCTTGCTACCAAATTATATATATTTTTTGGTTCATCCATGCCAGTAGTATCATGGTACCTTTTTAAAATTGTTGATTCACTAGCATTATTATTTTGCCCAGTGGGGGAAAAAGAGAACATACCATCATCATCACCGTCATCCTCATTAGTCATAAATGGACTAATGCCGTTCTGTTTCTTCAACTCCAGTAAAGTACTACTTGTATATCTTTTCTTATTAATCAAACTAATAGATCTTTGAATATCTGGTCTTTCGATCAAAGAAAGGTCGACATTCACATCAGGTCTAAGAATATTTTTCTCATATTCACTCAATAGATTTTTTATTACCTTATGGACTGATAATGGGTATGAGTCAATTTCCTTTTTGTTAATACTTAATTTACCTAAAATGTCCATTATTGACGATGATCTGATATCAGTATTGTAATTCTGAAAATTGGTGGAGTGAATGGACTCATATAGCCTCAGTAATTTGAAACAACGGGGAGTAATAAGTAGGTCCACATTCGAATTATCAGATTCGACTAATCTGGCAAAACTAATAAATGGGGTCACTGGTATTTGACTATCTTCTATTATACTATACAATGATTTCATAATTGATGGTGGTTCGTCTAACGGATGCGCAAAAATATATTTGTTGTTGAATGCTGAGAAGTCTCTAGCATCAGTGTTATAGTCGTAGTAGGTTTTCCAAGGTTGTGGCCAATTCATCAACCGCACAGCTTCAGATAAAAACATTTGTAATTTAGTTTGTTTATCTTTATTCAAGATATTAAGATATAGTTCTTCACTTATCAAATGTAATCCCATTATAATTTTGGGAAGCAACACTTTGATATTTTCATGTTTAGCCAATTTTTGAAACAATGCCAAACTTATAATTTGTGTTGGTACCTCAAGTGGCTCGATTTGGGAATAAAGTAAAGATCTTAGTATATAAGCCAATGTTTCAAACTCATTTTTTGTATTTGTTTCATTACCATTCAAATGTAAGTATTGCCACAAGTAAAATATTTCAAAGTAAGTAGATTGCCCAACTATCAAGCTCAATGCGTTTAAGATGGATATTATAAAAGACGATTGAGGAAACTTTATGGAATGAAGTCTATCAGTTGACAAAGAGGTATAAAGTGGTGAAAATAACTTGTGGAAAGGATTATAAAACATAAAATCATCACCTTCAAATTTTAATAAGAAGGTTGTATCGCAAATCTTTTCAAAAAATCCTACATTACTTATGATCGAATATAAAGGTATTATATCCAAAATATTTTCACTAATATTGATATTATCGATTTCTAAGTCTTCTAATGTGATTAAGTTCGGTGGTGAATTACCATATATCTTGAATTGAATGGAACCAATAACATCTGGGATCATATTAATGTTCCATATTTTAACGTATTTGGTTTCTGTATCAAATATGACTATTAGTTCATGTTGGCTGTACGATAAAGGGAAACATTTCAAATTGAATTTACAAATATCAATTGGATAAGGTAAAGTGATAGTAGAAATTTGTACTAACGTCACATCCTTTGATTGAAATTTTGGTTGATTTTGGAAATCGTTGGATTCTAATAGTCCAGAATCTAAGTGTAAAGGACCGTTATTATAAGTGGTCGATATATCATTATTGTTTGGATTAGTATTCATTCCACTGCTCATTCTATCAATGGTGGCAGATAGGTTTCTCCTTGCTATACTGTTATTTGTAGAACCACTATTTGGATTGTACATTGTGTTACTCTTGTAATCAGTTAACAAATCATTTCTTTTATTTAACATTGATATTTTTCTTCTAGGAGTATTGATTATGTTATTAGTTGAAGTGACAGAATCAATTGTATTTGGTCCATTCAATATTCTAGTATAAAAGAATAGTAATTGATGAACGGTTTTATCATACAGTACAGTGATATTTGACTTTTCATTTGGAAAATGTAACATCTCTAAATTTCCAATCTTGTTGTTATATGATTCATTGTTAAGTATTGAAGAATTTATTTGAATGTTACCAAATGGTGCTAATGGATCAGTTAATGTAATGAACTTGTACTGTAAGCTAGTATTATTTTTTGTTTGTAAGATTATACCATTAGAATAGCAAAAGGCTCTTTCAACTGGGAAAGGGAATCTCAGTAGTAAAGAATCATTTATCGTTCTAGGACTAAATTTGTGTGAATCAAATGTATCATTAGTAGAGTTGTTTGTTCTATTTTCAGCCCGGCTGATCTGTAGGTTTGATCTATTGGATAAATAGTAAACATATGCAAAATTGGATAAGATGATTATAAAACATTCTTGAGTGGAATCAAACTTAATAAAACCTGCTTCCACCACATTATCTTCCTCATTAGTTATACCTGTTTTTTTGTCGTCGAATATAAATTTTCTAATACATTTACCATTAATCAACCATTTAACGAGTTTTCTATTGTCGTATATTTCAATTGTATTATGGTCTCTTTCAAACACAGTTCGAGGATTAGCGTTTTCCTGCATTTGGAACAGTGATGTGGTATCTTGGAATTTACTTTATATGTTACTTCTTTATTAAAGCTAATTTGATCTATATCTCTTTGGTGCATTTGGTTTTGTTACCTCTAAAATTTCAGATTTATTAATTAAAGAAAGCAAAGCAAAGATATACAAGTTGAATACCAAAAGAGGAAGATATTTCGTAATGAGTAGACACTTAACTTTGATTAAAGACTCATATACAGTTAAGATATAACTATATTATGTGGTGTATTTTTACGAGGTTGTAAATAATACCTTAACAGAATCGACAATGAATGATAAAAAGAATGAAACAGAGAAACAATTTTGGGTAAGTTTTTTTTCAAAGGTGTTTATTATCGCTATTACATTACTATCACTTTTGTGGGTAGTTTCAGTTGCAATTGGTTGTATTTGGGGAACAAGGCCTTTGAACAAGATGGACTTTGTAGCCACAGTTGTAATTGTACCTGCACTCACTGCTACTGTCAAATTTGGTAAGGTATGTCCAGCCTTTAATAAGGGCACAAGGTGGGATTTTACTACAGGATGTATACAAGCTGGTTTGGTATTAGCTGCAGGATATGTTGCTATTCCACCATGGAGTGCTCTATTATGTTTGAATGTGCCAAATCGTGTTTGTATCTCGATTACTGGAACTACACTAGCCGCTATTGATGTTATAATTGCAATTGCTATTCTTTTGAAAACAGATTATTATGATAAACATACAGGAACGAAACATATTAACAGTTAGGTTCATCTATCTTTGATCGTAAAATCAGCACTTTTTCTAGTCACTGCATATACCTACCTATAATGTCATAGGAACACGGTAATGTTGCAGAAGAAAGTGAAGGCTAATATAATAACATCATGGATTATTTGAATTCAACCTTTTATTCGTTTTGTATGTAGCTTCAATTGATGGTTTGATACGACAAACTTTGACCACTGAACCCGAAGTATTCTTTGGGTTATAGACAACAGGAGTTAGCTATATATATATACTTCTATTGTTTAATAACAAGACTGTATGATTGTCATATAAATTATCCTCATACAACTTCTTATATAATTGCAAATAGATATCATTATGCTTACTCTCCCCTTTAAATTAATAAAATCAAGACATCACCAAATAAGAACTCTTACCTATCGTCACTGTCAATTTGACGATCTATCATGTTAATTGTGGAATAATGAAAATATTTTAAATTTTGATCGATTATTAATTATTAATTGTTATTTATTGCTATCCTCTTTCAAATTACCCCATTCGTCGATTTTTTTGAGGGATGAGGATTATCGCCGCACCGTCGCTTTTTTGTTGATTGCAATTTTTATATTAGGAGATTTTAATCAATTAAGGATCCATGAAAAGGTTAAGACAACAAGTTTTCTTTACTGGCTTACTACACAAGGGAGAAGTGATCAAGAGTTATTGAACTTACAAATAACAAACACTAACCTTACATTAAACAATACTAATCTACACAAAGAATCAAAACAGGAATAATTATGACAGAAGGACCTATGGCTGAAAGTTACACTTTTAAATGGCCTATGAATCAATTAGAAGAAGGTAATAAGTATAAATACTTATCTAATGCAAATATTTTCCTTACTGGTGATTTTGATAATTGGTCAAAAACTGCAAAATTAACTCCAAATTATAAAGAACAAGTTTATGAAGTTAATTTACCAACTGAACAATTTGACGGCGTTGGAAGATTTAATTTCAAATTTTATTTTGCTAATGATGATTCATGGAGATGTAGTGATGATTATCCAATTGAAGATGATGGTCATGGTAATCAAAATAACTATATTACTGGTGCTGAAATGATTAAACAAGCCGAAAAGGTCGAATTGGAAAGAAGAAAAAACCATCAATATTCCGAAGCAGAAGCCATTAATGAAGAAATTATTAATGAATTACAAGTCTCATCATTAGACTCTGAGAAGGCTACCACAAATATTGATTATAATAAGTATGAAACCAAGGAGGAAGCTGAAGAAGAAAAAGAGGAAGCTATTGAAGAAGAAACAAAACCAAAACCTGATATTAATGAACGTCTTGCTGAATTGGAATCTGAAAGGGAAGAATTCAGAAAAGATTATGCCGAGGATCAATCTGCTAAACAACTTGGTGTTAGTGATTCTGTCACTGAATTTATGAAAACACCGGAACATAATGAATCACCATCATCTCCACCAGCTGAAATTTCATTTGTGCCCACTGAAAATGAAACGTTGGAAGATGCTATCAAGAATAAAGAAGAACATGTTCCTGTCTTAGTTCATAATCCAGAAAGGGAGGATAATATTGAAAATGCACCTGTTGAGACATTAGTTGATACAGAGAAAAAGGAACCGGTTGCTGAAGCTGCTCCTGAAACTCAAAACAATGATGTTGATGATATTCCAACTGAAAATAGAAGAAAATTGAAAATTAAGAGAAAGGTTAAAAAGAATAAGAAAACAGGTGAAAGAATTGTTGTGTCGATGGAAATCTTTGAATTAGATCAAGATGATAATGTTATTGCCACGTACTCTTCCATGGAAGAAGCAGAAAAGGCCAGAGCGCCAACTGAAACGGAACAAGAAGAACCAAAGGAAAGATTATATGAAATTGAAAATGTAAATGAAGCAGATGTGACAAGTAATTCATCTGCAATTGTATCACCACATGAAGAAGATCAAGGAGAATTATCTGCCATTAAAGAAGTTGGGTCATTAAGTGGTTCATCTTCAAGTGGTGAAGAAGCGGAAATTCCGATGGTTAATGAACTAAATGATACTAGTTATAGTCAAGAAAAATCTCCTGAAGAAGAGGCAGAAATCCCTATGGTAATAAATAATGGTGGTGATCAAATTCCAACTGACACTAACGAAAATGAACCAGAAGTAACTGAAACAGAACCTGTTATAACTGAAGAAGAAATTAACAGTAATATAGAGGGAGAAGATCCTACGGCTGTGGTGGAAAATCCTGTTATCGCTCAAGAAGTACCTATTGAAGAAACAAACGTTGTTGTGGAGGAAAATGTTAACGAAGAACAACACGAAGAACCACAACAAGTAGAAGCAACTAGTGCACATGAAAGTGATGATGCTCCACCTTATGAATCTAAAGAAGATGATAATCCAATGGCCAATGAAGAAGCTACGGTGGTTAATGACACAGGTAAAGATGTACCACTAAAGCCTGTGGCAGAAAAGAAGAAACCAGCTGCTAAGAAACCAGCTGCTAAGAAACCTTCTACTACCACGGAAGAGAAACCAAAGAAAAAGGGGATGTTTAGTAAATTGAAGAGAGCTTTCTTCTAATTACATTATACCCTATCTACTTCAAAATTACAAAATCTTTTTATTTTTCCGCTAACTTATTGACAATGTATTTAATTTAATCTGTATTTTATCTATTCCTAATAACAACAAAAATAATTATGCCTTACATTTTTATATGTCACATATTCGTGTCACTCACTATAATGGAACTTTTTCAATTACGCTGAAATTTTCTTTCTTAACGAAAACTTAAATAAAATAAAAATTTTCCGATGAGATGACTTTAAAATAAAGAAATGTATTTATAAATTTTATTCACTAGCAATTAACATTTAGGATCTAAGAGTGTATCTTCTCAAACCAATAATCAAATAGCAATGGGTTCTACTGATAAGAAAATTAAATCCTCTCATAAAGATAAGAAGGAAAAGTCCTCTTCTAAGGACAAGAAGGAAAAACACTCTTCAAACGATAAGAAGAGTAAGTCTTCTTCTAAGAAGGATAAGAAGGAAGAATCTACTCCTAAGGAAGAAGAAGAAGAAGAAGAAGAAGAAAACGTTGAAGCTACCTCCGAAGGAAAGGAAGTTGAAGTTTCAGCTGAAGAAGAAAGGAAAGATGATGAATCCTCTACTAAAGATATTGAAAAGGCTCTTAAAGATCCAACTAAGAAGAGAAAGGCTGAAGATGAAATTGAAATTGATTTAGAATCTTCAATCCCATTATCTAAGAAACAAAAACGTTTATTGAGAAGAGGTAAGATCACTTTAAAGGAATTAAATGATAAATATAACATTGACCCATCTTCCATTGATCAATATAAAAAAGAACAAAAGGACAAGAAAGAAGGTGAAGATGGTGAAGATGGTGAAGCTGGTGAAAAAAAAGAAAAGGTTAAGACTTTCGGTGTTTGGGTTGGTAACTTATCCTTTGACACTACATCAGATGAAATTAAAAAATTCATTGTTGGTAAGACTAAAGAATTAGAAGACGAAGAATCTCGTATTCGTGAAGATGATATTGTCAGAATTAAATTACCATTAGCAAATAATGATGGTAAACAAGTTAAGAACAAAGGTTTCTGTTACATTGATTTCAAGACTGAAGCTCAAATGAAATCTTGTGTCAAATTATCTGAAAATCAATTAAATGGTAGAAACCTTTTAATTAAGGATTCTAAGAATTTTGAAGGTAGACCAGATAAGGATGATTTAGTTACTGCTTCTAAGAACCCACCATCTCGTATTCTTTTCGTTGGTAATTTATCTTATACCACTACTGATGATTTATTAAGAAGTCATTTCCAGCATTGTGGTGAAATTATTAAGGTCCGTATGGCCACTTTTGAAGATTCTGGTAAATGCAAAGGTTTTGCCTTCATTGATTTTAAAGATGAAACTGGTGCTACTAAAGCTTTAACTGATAAATCATTAAGAAAGATTGCTTTAAGACCAATTAGAATGGAATATGGTGAAGATAGAAGTAAGAGACAAGTTAGAAGAAGACCAGAACAATTTAACAATAATAAGAAACAATTTGATTTACCAAGCAATAATTACGCCGGTAACAACAACGGTTATAAGAGTCGTGAAGGTAATACTAGAGAGTTTGCGCCAAGAAGAGATGAGGGTGGATCATTCTCCCAAGATAGACCACCATCCAGAAAACCAAGAACTAACAACAGAAACTACGCTTCTAACAACCGTGTTAAGAGTAGTATTGCTCTTGCTGGTGCTCAAAGAGGTTCAGCTGCCATTGTTCCATCTCAAGGTAAGAAAATGAAGTTTGATTAAAACTTTTGGGGAAGTATATGTAGTATAAATAATTTTTATATTTATTCATTTACTGTAAAATAGGATTTTCAATAGATTATAGAATTTATTAAAGTATTAATTACTGTTTTATATATTTTCCGGGGAAAAGTTTATTTGAGAAGTAGTCTTTTTAAATTTTAAGTTAAAAATGATTCTTATCGAACAAAATGTTAATCCAAAATTGTCAAAAACTGGATTTTTTTGACAATCTTTCTACACCACTATACTCTTGATCATTTTCCACCATAATACTTCAATTAGTTGTAAAATGTATTTCTTTATTCCAGATACTATATCTCCCTTCACTACGTAATATAAATATTTATAAATATATAAATAGATCAAACAATAGCAACGACGTCACACAGTCCCAAACAGGAAACTCCGCCCTTTGTTTACACCAACACAGGCATTGGAGAACAATAGGCCACCAGCTTCCCACCTGCCCGATCGGGAAATGTTGCCTCGAGAGATCGCATTATTTTTAGTCGCTCCGTTGCGCTTCGAAAAATTTTGTGTGATCTGAACTCAAAATAAAGAGGCAGAGGGAAGTTTATTTTTGAGCAAGTGTCAACTGATGTGTTCCCATTTTCAGCAAGCAACCATCTCACTTGCAATCAATATAACTTGTGTGGCAAGAAACTCTAATCACGAAAAGAGTCGTCACTTTTCCTTAGGTATCCAAACCGGGTTATTTACAATCACTAACTAATATACATACACTTTTTAGAATTGCAAAAAATCTTGCTGCAAGAAGTTGGAAAGAAATATTGTGGCACCATCTATTTTTATAAACAACCAAGTCTCCTTTCATTGGAGAACATAATTTAATTGAATTGAATTTAATTTAAGAAGCCTGTGTATCTTCAATTTTTAAGGATATATATACTTTTGATTTACTTATCTCACAGCCACCGTCTTTAATTTCCCAACGAGATTAAGTCGACTCAGAAATGGATTTTGATAACCATGTTAATAATGGCACCACCTCCAATGCTGTATCTGCAGGTCAGATAACGGATAATAATGGTCTTACTTCAATTATAAATCCACAAGATAGTTACACTCCACCAAGTATATCTATAGGAGGATTTGTACCCACAACTTCTGAAGATAGCTTTGGAGATAGCAGTTCTACTCCACAATCTCGTTCTGTTTCTCTATCTCCTGCTTCAATTTCTAACTCAGGTGAGGAAATACCTGCTTTGGCAAGCGTATCAAATGTGTTTCCCTCTGTTTCACCAGATTTATATATACCTTCATCATCTGCAATTCCAATAGTTACTTCTCAAGTTGTAAGTTCCTCTCAGTGGCAATATTCTTCAACAATACCCACAGCCCCAGTGGTCTCTGGACAACAAGAACAATCCTCCAGTCCGGTGCTACCCTCTTCTACGATACCCAATGCTTTACCACCTTCATCTACTACCCCAAATCCGTGGACTCCATCTACAAACAGTTATGCTGTATCCCCTTCAACCATCGGTTTATCTACTTATTCTTACCAACTGTCATCATCTTCATTAACCACAAGCGATAACATGGCTTGGACGAATTTATGGATACCACCAGTGTCTAGTACGACCCCAACATCTACTTTAACTCCATCCACCACCTTAGTGATCCATAAATCAGAGCTTCCTGGTAGGTCCGCCTTAGGTGAACATTTATCCTATCTTGTGGCACATCCTTCATCTTCAACAAGTAATGTCCCAGTGCCTGTTACTTATTCTTCGAAAAATAGCACTACAAAATTAACCTCGATAAAGAAAACCTCTTCTACTTTATATCCTACAACGTCCAGTTCAAGTATAAGGCCATCTTTAAGTTCAAGTTTATTTACCTCGCCAAGTGCGTTTTCCTCTTCATCTTCATCAATAATTACTTTTTCAAGCAGTTCATCATCCAGTTACTCAAGTATTGACCCAATGTATTCTACTTATACACAAGAATATTTTTTCACTGGTGAGACAACATCGTTTTCTACAGGTATACCAATAATATTAACCTATGGCAGTGGGAGTGCCACTGCCACTGCAACCACTACCAGATCATTTACACCAATAATTACAGCTCCAATAAAATTATATGAAAAATGGTTGAATGGTGGTGGATTAGACGATTCAAGTAACAATTCAAAAGATGGACCAAAGACCAAGACTAATACGGGAACAATTGCTGGTAGTGTTGTTGGTGCTGTTGGTGGTGTCTTGGTATGTTGTATTATTGTTTGGTTTATCATGTTTAAACGTAGAAGATCATCTCGTAGTAAGAATAAATGGAATGATGGATCAATAATTAAAAGTGATACTTACCATAGTAATGACCACGATGAAGAAGAATATGCCAATAATGATTCCTCTTTTAGTCATTCTATGGGTTATAGAATGAAGTATGAATCTACAGATCAAAGTGATCCATTTAAACATGAATTTGAATTTGATAAAAGAAATAATGGTGTTTTAAACACACAAACCATGAAAAATCCTCCACCCGTACCTGCACCAAGAAAAATCACGCCTCGTGGATTTGAACCTGTTCCTAAGTTAGCTACAAGACCTAGTGATAATTTTAACCACAACAATAGTAATAATGTTATAGATAGAGATAATTATCATTTAAGATTTTCGTATGCTTCATCAGAGACTGGGACTTCAGTTGATTCATCTACAATGGGTAGTTATTCTACAATATCATCAATTCCAAATAGATATGGTACTATGGATAATGATAAACAAGGATTTTTAAGAGAAATTTTATAGTTTATAGCGGTAGTAAGTTTTATATAGATTTTTTTTATCTAATTAATATGTAATTTGTTCTTTTTTCTAAAAAAATAAACGTTGATTCTAAAAGAAAAGCTCATAGAAGGGGGAGTTATCAAACTAAAGCTAGGATACATCAAGTGAAACCATAGAATAAGATACCACACATGATGAGAATAATGATACCTAAATATATGAATCATATATCAAGGAGAGTGGTGATAGGTTCGAGGTTATTCCAAACCACTGCAAAGCATAGTGAAGGTTCTTTATTTGGTAACCTTGGATCTACTCCTACAAAATCAAATGGAAATTTAACAGAGGGGACGGATAAAGTGTTAGATAATATTAGTAATAGGCTGGAAATGTCTATGGAAGATGAAGGTGATGGGAAAGAATCTACATTAAAGGAGACGTTAACTCCAGAAAATGATAAACAACTACAAGAGTTTATTAAATCCAAAAGACCATATGAGAAGACAGCACAAGAAATTCTATTATCTCCTTTGAAAAGGGAGATATATGAATTGAACTGTCGTGCTAATGGTGGATTTTACAAAGCTGATACAGTGGTAAAATTACCAAAGAGTAATGAAAAGTATAAATTACATTTGAATAAGAAAGAAATTGAAATGTTAGAACCATCATTATATTTACAATCTTATAGAATTAAATCTACAATGAAGAAGGCTACAAAATTTTTAAGAATGTTTAGAGGATTAGATTTAAAAAAAGGTATTACTCAATGTCATTTTACTAAAAAGGGTTTAGGTAAAGAAGTTGGTGATTTATTAGAACAAGGTATTAAAGATGCCAAAACGATGGGTCTTGATGCTAATGATTTGTATATTTCCCAAATTTGGACTGGGAGTGATGGTTCATGGATGAAACGTGTTGATATTAAGGGTCGTGGTCGTATGGGTATTATATCACATAGATATATTCATGTTAAATGTATTTTAAAGAGTAAATCAATTACATTGAAAAGATTAGAACATGAAGCTAAATTAAAACAAGAAGGAAAGAAGCCATGGATTCAATTAGCTAATGAACCTATTAGAGGTGTTATGGGTGGAGCATACCGTTGGTAAATATTTTGAAGAAAATATTCATACTTGTAAATATATAAAAATTCATATACAAATATTCTAATCTAAAAGATCAAATAATAATCAAAAACCAAAAAAATTGTATTAATTAATTGTATATATATATATAAAAAGTAAATTTAAAATTAGATAAAGAATTAATTAAACAATTTAAGCAGTGGCTTCAGCGGCAGCTGGTTCTTCAGCGGATTCAGTTGGTCTGTAATCGTTAACGGAAGCAACTAAGACAGGTTCTTCATCCTTTGGTTCAACAATGGTAACGGCATCTGGTAAAGCCTTTGGACCAGTCTTGTTAGTAGCTGGATCTCTCATAATCTTAACCTTAATACCTAAGACACCTTGTCTCATTAAGACGTGTCTAGTAGCAATGTCAATGAAATCGTTAACTGGTTGACCAGAGTGGATTAAGAAACCGTCAGCGAATTTCATAGCTTTAGCTCTAGCAGCTCTTAATTTACCAGAGACAACGACTTCACAACCTTTAGCACCAGATTCCATAACGTATCTGACAACACCGTAAGCGGCTCTTCTAATAGCTAAACCATTTAATAATTTGAATTTCATGGATTCAGCTTGAGCAACAGCAGATAAACCACGGTCTTGAACTCTTTCAGCGTATAAGACAATAGTACCTGGAGCATATTTAAATCTTTTTTGAACTAAAAGGGTTAATTCATTAATTCTTCTACCATTTTCACCTAAGACTTCTTGAGTTCTAGTGGCTCTAATGATAACTTCAGTTTTAGTTGGAGTAACTCTAACTTCAACACCGGAGTAACCTTCTTCAGCTAATTCTCTAGTGAAGAATTCATTTAATTCGGCGTAGAAGACACCGTCAGCGACAAGCTTTCTCTTTTTAGAAATTAAAGCGACCATTTTTATAAGTTTATATCTGCTATTGGATTGGGATTGGGTACAATTACAAAATATTATAATTTTAAAGCATTAAATACCCAATTGTTATATTGAATACAAATCAATTATAACAATCCTCTCGATAATGCTCTAAGTGAGTTCTGCCACTGAAACAATCTCATCGCAACGTTTCTTTGGAAAGTTTCTTTGGAAATTTCAGAAATTTTTCACTCGCAAAACCGCGTCCCTCCCGATAGGGAAATTACCACTTTCAAGAAAATATTGAAAAAAACACAACGTCTGTATATTTCCCGGGTGTATGGATGCGTTTGAAAAACTAAAACAGTCCCCATTCCAATCGGCTTTAGCGAATTGATAAAAAAAAGGAATTTACCGAAGAAGCCGACGGAGATAACTCAGTAAGAGCAGGGGTAATTACTTCATCTATTTTCTAATAGTAGTCTAACAGTCTTAGATAATATCATTGCAATACCTATATCGTGATATTTCACAGAGTCAAAATACCCCGGTTATTTTTAATGTGGATTATCTTCCTTTAACTAGTGGATTTCAATACTTAATCAGAGTTTTTCCTATATTTATTCTTATTATTACAATTTTTTCATTATATATTCTATTATAGATTTGTTTTAAGGGTGTCAGAGAATCTGACAAAGATAATACGTTGGCCAGATATCGCCTCTTACGACAATTGTCTTTGCTGGTTGAAAAAGATGGGAAAAATGGGGAAAAACCAGGGGGCGGCGCAACAAACAATAGCTGCGGTCCAAGAACAATAACAGGGGCAGCCCCTCAATGTACTCCGCTTCTTTCTTTGTAATATTTTTCTTGCTCTGAAAAGTTGTTCCACCGCAAGAACAATACATTTGCATACTAATCTGGTGATAGTTTTTCCGGGCCCGGATTATAGTTTTCCGATTGTTTTGTTAATTTGGGGCGGTGCTCAAATAAGCGACTCTTATTCCTGTAAATCACTGGATCTCAATAATACCACCCGGACAATAGCACACTCATGTACAATACTAATACAATGCGGGCGGAGAACAAAGAGTCAGAAACCTAAAATTTACACTCAATTTTAACAAGAAATTTTCAGTTGGGCGAATTTTCTTTTCCAGCCATAACTTAATCTTCTCAATTGATTATTAAATTTTTAACTAAGAATCTCGACCATATTTAAATACTCCACCAAAATTTGCGCGTACCCAGGTCTAGTTTTGAACCCAAATTCTCTCTCCTCTTTGTTTCACCATTACTAATTTTCAAATTCTCCTGGTTGGAAGGAATTCATATATATATATATCCATATTATATTTACCTTCCCCCCAAACTCAAATATCCCAGCCATTACTTCCACCCCCGCGTTAAAGCATATTAGATTAAAAAACACTCATTTTACACAATATAAAGAAACATCCTATTTTTCATTTCTTTATTTTTTTTTTCCATCGTCACACAGATTCAATATTTTTCCCACTGAAAAAAGTACAAAACCTCAAAAAACAAAACAAACTAAAATACAATTTATTACAAACTGTTTTTTTTTTGTAATATATAACTCAAACCCCTTTTACAAAAGAAATCTATTAAAAAATAAGCACAGTTTATTTCTACTATTAAATTTATAACCCTATCAAACAAAACATAACATATAATGAGATCTATTAAATGTGTAGTTATCGGTGATGGTGCCGTTGGTAAAACATCCCTTTTAATTTCTTATACAACAAATACATTTCCAACAGATTATGTACCAACTGTATTTGATAATTATACCACTACAATCTCTGTGGATCCACCTACCACTCATTTAATTGGTATTTATAATGATACAAATCATTTTATACCGTCTGAAAATCACTTAAAGGAGAGAAAATCATCTTCTGATGCTATTAATTTATTTAAATTAAATTTATGGGATACCGCAGGACAAGAAGAATATGATAGATTAAGACCCTTATCTTATCCACAAACTGATATTTTCTTACTTTGTTTTGCTGTTAATGAATTTACAAGTTTTAAAAATTTAAATGAAAAATGGATACCTGAATTAAAACAACATGCAAATATTGAAAATAATGATATGTGGACAAAATTTAATAAATTACCTATATTATTAATTGGTACTAAATCTGATTTAAGAGATGAAGATGATACCAAGGAAGAAGATTGTGTTAAATTAGAAGATATTAACTCATTTTTGGACAAAAATCATTTATTAGGATATGTTGAATGTTCTGCTAGAAATCAAACTGGCATTACTGAAATTTTTCAAACTGCAGTACATAAACTAGTCTACGATTATGATTCCACTTATATCAATTTACAACAACAACAAGAAAAGAAAAAACAAACAGAACTTTCACAAGAACAACCTAAGAAAGATTCAAAGGCTCCACCAACTCCACCACCAGAAAAAGAGAAAAAGCCACTTGAAAAGCCTAAATCATCCGTAAGTGAAAAGAAAAGTACTAACTCCACAAAACATAGTACAAATCATTCAAAGAAATCTTCAGTTCATACAAATCTTTCAATTTCACCAAATAAACGTTCACATCATCATCATTCAAATGATAAACATTCATCTTCTACTTCATCGTCTAATAATAATACTAAATCATCTGGTTCTGCTTCAAAGAAAAATAAAAGAAAATCAAGTTGTATTATACAGTAAAAAAAAAAAACATGGAAACGACCTTATCTATGGAGTTTATCCTGTAACAAGTGTTAACGTAGT